>JAIFGZ020000306.1:0-428289 GCA_019925245.2 Oryza australiensis | reverse complement strand
GCCCTCATCCGGTCGGCCAAATACCTTCAAGGGCTCGAAAGATACCACGGTCGCAACGTGCGAGCACGAGCTTTCATTGTTGGCGACTGGTCCTACGCAAGATCCAGACCACCAAAGACCGACACAAGTTATCTCCCTTATGGGAAGGACCCTATATAATCGCCGAAGTGACTCGGCCGGTGCCTACTGGCTAAAGCGCGAGGACGGGTCTATGGTGGAGAACTCCTGGAACATCGAACATCTTCGGCGGTTTTACGCCTAATTTGGCTAAGGCCTCATGTTTTCTTGGATTTGCCAACCTCAAGCAAGATGACTTCTTGAGCTAGCGGTCGGGGCTGATACACATATCAATAAAGCTCAATTTTCCTCGTCAAATTTTTGTGCATAATTTGGTTTATCATTGTTTAATGTCCTTCGACTCGAGCTCGCTGTCTAAGGACCGAGAGTTTTCCGATGACCTAATCGAGCCTAGGCTTGATGACGGCCGTGATCGAAAACTACTTAAGAAATTTCACGCAAAAGCTCGAATCAAGGCATTGACATAAATAAACTAAAAATAGTCACAAAGATTCCATGTCAAGAGTATCACGATTACATGACATTCACAAAGCGAAGTCGAATATAAGTTCAAAGCTTGAAATTGTTTACTACATCTAAAGAGATCTTCTTCGCCGCCTCCTGCGCCTCGCCGAGCATATCTAAGGCTCGCTCGTCCGTTGTCCCTCGCCGAAGCCCTCCCGATTGAATGAATATCCACTGGGGTAGAGGGACTTGGTCAGGTAAGAGCCAGACCAGCCCCCATGTTGGCCGCCTTCGGTGATGTTCTTCGATATCGCTCGGGGCCCCGAGCTTGTCGAAGATCTCGATTGGCTCGGCCAGCTGCCCCAACCCTTGATCAAACAAGGCCGCCAAGATTGGTGCGGCGGCATTGGCGACCTCTTCCCGTATCTCGTCGCTGGATTTGATCCGCCCAGAGTAAGACGTCATACTGGGCTCGGGTCTTTATCTTATAAGCTGCAAGGAGTCCTAGATCGCCAAGGCACTCGGAATGAAGCAAAGACATGAAATTCAACTTCAGAGAAGGTTACCTTCAAATTCGGCCTCCATCTCGGCCTTGTCGGTGGCCGACTTCCTAGCTTGGACTTGAAGCGAGTGGACCTCCGAAGAATTTTCTACAACGAAAGAGGATTATCAATGGACAAGATCAACAAAAGAATCACGATGAAGCCGAGAGAGGCGGCTTACTTCCGATTGATCCGCGGAGGTCGAGGTTCGCTTCTCGGAAGCTCCGAGATCTCCTTCCTTAAAGCGGCCTCCTTGAAGCGGCCTCCTCCCGAGTGACCTTCAGCCGTCGCCGAACGTCCTCCAAGGAGTTTAAGTGAGGCACCCGCTTTTCTTTCGGATTTTGCCATTGAGCGGCAATATTCTTTTCGCATGCAAAGCGGTAAGGATGATCGATCGAAGGATAACGAAGATATAATCGAAAAGAAAGATGAAGGCTTACGTTGAGCGGTCGGGTCGCTCGTTCGGGCTCTCGACGAGGGCATCCCTTTCATCCTTTCAGCCTCGCCGGTCGAGGATGATGCCCCCGTCTCTCGCCTTCCGAGTCCCGCCACTCGATTCGATCGGAGGAACCCAGTGTCTCGGGAGCGCAACCTGGGATCTCTTCTACCGTGGCCGGCAAATAAGAAAGACCAATGAAGACATGAAAGATTCAAAATTGAAAGAACAAAGGAAAGTTCCGAAGCAAATCTCACCTGCTTCGGTGGCGGCCCGCCTAGGTGGGGCAGCGGGCCCTTCTTCTTCTTCGGGCTCGTGCCGAGTGACCCTCGCCGGGGGCACTCGGGCCGCGCCGTGGGCTTCCCAGCCGGATCGGTTTCCGGTCGGGATATCCCGCCGCGGCAATCGGGGCTCTTCCCTCAGGGCGCTCTCCTTCGAGGAGAAGGGTGCTTCTCCGAACGCTCGCACTTGGTTGCGGCTCCGGGTTTTGGCTCGACGGCCTTGGCGCTTCAGGTGCGGCCGGGCTCGGCCCTTCATCCTCCGACAGGGATCTATATCCCGGGCTTCCCGCACAAGTAAATACAACGAAGATAAAGAAAAGTTTTCTATGAAAGAGCTCGGACTTTGGTTTCGAGCTTACCTCGGTTGATCGGCGGATCTTCGGTGCGGTCAACCCGTGGCGATCGCCTTAGAGGCGGAGTCTCGACCGGAGGAGCCGGACGTCGTCATCCGAGTCCTCGATGATCGCCGCCTTTTGCTTGCGCGCTTGTTCGAGTCCTCACTCGCTCGCCCCGCTTCCCGACCGGATCGCCTTGGATTTTTATCCCGCCGCCGGCTTCTTAACGGGCGATGCTGGCACGTCATCATGAGCCATCTTATATGGCTTGGAAATGATAGAGGCGTTCTCCCCGGAAGAAGGAAGGCGCAACGTTAAGCGACAAGATATCAAGATCGAAAGATACTATAAAGCAATCAATCGGCTTACCTGGAGGAGGAGGGTCGATGGATGCGAATGGAAGGACTGGTAGTATGAGGGCTCGCTCGACCGAGATCCGGATGAGAAGAGCTTGTACATCCGGATCTTCGGGATCTCGTATGTGAGCGGATCCGGTCCTCCCGATTGGGTTCCGCCTTCGTACTCGAAGGCCGGTTTCGACCGCTCGATTGGCGCCGCCGGCACTCCGATGAAGTGCCGAGTGATTTGTTCCCCGCGAAGGTTCCTCTTCTTCATCGCCGGATCTTCGCGAGCGATCGTTGGCCTCATCCCATTCTTGGGCTACCGGGACGGTGCTCCAAGATGGTTTGGGGACAGGAGGAAGACCGACAAAGGAAGGGAGGCTGGGTTCAAGATTGCCGATGTAGAACCGGTTCGAGTGCCGCCTTTGTTCGAGGATTTCAAGGGGAGAGAGAAGTAGTCTTTGCGGAGAGATCCGCGAAGCCGGAAGCCTGCCCCGCCAACGACACAAGGATGGTCCTTGTTCGGATGGGGTTTCGTGTAGAACATACGACTAACAGAGTGAAGTGAGGAAAATGCCAAGGAAGGCTTCACATACATGAATGAAGAGTGCTATGTGAAGCATCGAGTTGGGGTTCGGATGGTATATTTGAAGACCATAATAGTCCAAAAGCCCCGAAAGAATTCGGAGGTAGGAAGACTGAATCCGCAATAGAAAAGGAGGTAAAGACAACGAGCTCACCGGTGTTTGGGGTCCTGGGAAGTCCTCCCGCGCGGGCGCCATCCCACAAGTTCCTTGGGCGGAAGCACTCCGTGCTTCACCATCTCCTTGAGGGTGTACTCCCTCACGTCCGAGGTGGCCCATTGGTCGAACGGAATCCTCTTTTCTTCCGCCATGAGAGCGAGGTTGTTGAGGAGCGGATCTGGTGAGAAAGGTTGGATCTTGGGCGATAGATGTGGGAGTTTTGGCTGCCAGGAGCTAGTTGTCGCGGCGAGCAAGCTTCTTGGCGGATGGATTGAGGAGCGCGCAAGCCTAGGGTTCTCCGCGATGAACCGATGAGCAATATTGTGAGAAGGGGAATTTTTGGAAGATGAAGAGGCGGGGACGACCTCGTGTCTTTATAAAGAAAGATTTGAGGGTTGCGCTAGGTTTTCGGGTGAGTGGGCCGAGCCCATAAGAAAATCTACGGCCCAACTAAGGTGTGGTCTCGATACGTGTCCTTAGGGACTTAAGCGGATGAGCTTAAGCGATTTGCCCCTGCAATATGCGCGTGTCCGAGTGCCCAATACCTTTAAAGATCCTTCCATACCGCGGTTTGTCTCGACTTCATGAGAAGCCGACACGATGCAATTTGGAAGGTGACCAACACTGAGTTTTTATAGCCGCCTTGATAAACAAGGGCCGTTTGGTTTTTTGGCATTTGGTCGGGTAATCTTACCGATGCCGTTTGTTTTCCACCTTGGTGAAGATCTTTATAAGATTGAGACCAGTATCATGGCAAAAGCTATTTAATAACTTGGTCATATTTTTCATATGATTGAAAGAATTTATTTTCCCATGAGGGATGATTAAAGTTTTTGTTCCGAGATTACTCGGGCGAATCCACGGCTGAGCAAGAGTTTATTGAGTGCTTTTTACCCATGAGGATGATTGAATTATTTGTTCTGAGATGACTCGGGCAAATTCACTCGGTTGAGTATGAACTTGCTGAGTAATAAGATTTCTATGATTGCTTTAGCATGAGCTAGGCATCTACATGAGAATAATTTTTTATAGTTCTTGACTACATGCTTAGTCTATTTTTGACTAACCACATAGTCGGGGGCTACACCTATAATTAGGTGCATCGAGATGCACCTAGATATTTATTTTTGAGAATTTTTATATATAAATTTTTCCAGCCCTTCACGGTCTTTGGAGCCACTCGGAAGATTCAGGCAGAGATGATGGAATCACTCGGCGCCAAAAGCACTCGGTCAAAGAGATTTTTGGTTGAGTGCCGCTTGGTCTGAAAAGCCGAGTTGTCTCGTCGACCGAAAGGACTCGGGGCTACCGTGGAGATTGTGGCAATCGGGTATCCACATGGCAAGCTTATCCGACCGGAGGTAGGGATAGGTTGCGCCCGCTATATCGTAAGCCGGACTTGACTTAGGTGTTACGGTTGCCGATAGAGATAAGGCAATCGGCCTATAGTCACGGTTTGGTAAGATTGAGGAGACCTACTTAGAGTAAGATAGGGTTTCCGATTTGTAAACCCTTCCTCCCGAGACTATATAAGGGGGGTAAGGGGCGTCCCTTGAGGGATATTCCGATAGGAGATCAGATATCTTAGACTTCATAAGCAAGAGCTTTAGATTCACGAGATCACGAGATCAATAAAGACACTCCTGGCGGATCGAATCCACCGAAACAAGAGTAGGGTATTACCTCACGAGAGGGCCCGAACCGCCTAAATCTTCTTCTTCTTCTAACCCATTGTGCTTGGCGATCTCGATCGCGACCCCATAAAATATATTGCCGAAACCAAGTTTCGACGCATCATTTAGAAATAGATTCATACATATAGAGTCTCATAAATAAGTCACGTACTTATTGATCAATACAAGATGTTTATTTCATGAAACTGAATAACACTTTATTCATAAATACATAAACATGGACCATGATATCCAACATCTCCATGTTACCTCTAGGGCATATCACTAACAATCTCCCACTTGCACTAGAGTCAATCATGTAAGTATCTAATACCCATTGCTCTTATGTGCGCCTCATGTTTTGGCCGAGGAGAGGTTTTGTCGCCGGATCGGCTATGTTGAGATCCGTGTGCACTCTGCATATCTTTACATCACCTCTCGTCCACTATCTCGCGGATGAGATGATATCGCCGAAGTTTGTGTTTGGACTTCGATGTGACCTCGGCTCCTTGGCTTGCGCAATGGCTCCACTCTTATCACAATAGAGAGACATTGGACCAGTCGTACTAGTCATTACACCAAGCTCGAAACGAATTTTTGATCCAAACAGCCTCCTTTGCAGCTTCCGAAGCATTATACTCGGCCTCCGTTGTAGAATCGCAACGTATCCCGCTTGGAACTCTTCCAGTGATCGCGCTCCGTTCGGGAGAACACGAACCCGCATTGCGATCTATAATCATCCTTGTCTGTTTGGAAGCTAGCATCGGTGTAACCACTTACAACGAGCTCTTCTTCACCTCCATAGACTAGGAACATATCCTTAGTTCTTCTCAAGTACTTAAGGATATTCTTTACGCGATCCAGTGACCTTCACTGGATCTCGACGGTATCTCGCCGTAGCACTCAAAACGTCGAGACATCCGGACGTGTACAAAGCATGGCATACATGATGGATCCAATTGCCAAAGCATATGGAACCATATCGATCTTATTCCGCTCATCATGTGTCCGAGGACACCGATTCTTGCTAAGATTAATGCCATGTGACATGGGCAAGAAACCTTTCTTGGAATCATGCATGTTGAACCTTTTCAACACCTTGTCAATATATGTACTTTGGCTTAATCCAATTAGCCTCTTGGATCTATCTCTATAGATCCAAATGCCTAATATGTATGTTTGCTTCCCTAAGTCTTTCATGGAAAAACTATTTTTCAATGAAGACTTGACGGATTCAAGCATAGGGATATCATTTCCAATCAACAATATGTCATCCACATATAAGATTAGAAATACAATTTTGCTCCCACTCGACCTTTTGTAAACACAGGCCTCCTCTTCATTTTTGATGAAACCAAACCCTTTGATTACTTCATCAAAACGAATATTCCAACTCCGAGATGTTTGCTTCAACCCATAAATGGATTTCGTAGCTTGCATATCTTTCCGGCGATTTTGGATCGACAAAACCCCTTAGGTTGTATCATGTATACATCCTCGCTTAGGTTTCCATTTAGGAAAGCCGTTTTGACATCCATCTGTCATATCTTATAATCGAAATATGTAGCAATCGCTAGAACAATCCGAATAGACTTGAGCATTGCGACGGGCGAGAAGGTTTTATCATAATCAACTCCTTGAATCTGTTTAAAACCTTTCGCCACCAATCGCGCCTTATAGATGTGAACATTTCCATCTATGTCGGCCTTTTCTTAAAAACTCATTTACACTCAATGGTTTTGACACCATCGGGTGGATCAACCAAGTTCCAAACTTGATCATCATACATGGATTCTATTTCGATTTCATGGCTCCAAGCCATTTGTTGGAATCGCGTCCCACCATTGCTTCCTCATAGGTCTTAGGCTCATCGTTGTCTAACAACAATATATCACGTTGTTCCGCACTGTACCTATCGGCGCACGACTTGATCTTTCGAGTCCTCCGTGGGCGGTGTATCTATAACGGTGGCGCAACATCTTGGTCCTCCCGTTGTGGTTCGTGGTAGCCGAAACATTTTCTGGTGTTTCTTGAACTTCTTCAAGATGCACCCTGCTCCCACTAACCCTTCTTGAAAGAAACTCTTTCTCCAAGAAGACACCGTGTCGGGTGACAAACACTTTGCCTTGTTTCTGATTATAAAAGTAATATCCCTTAGTTTCCTAAGGATATCCCACAAAGAAGCACTTGTCAGATTTGGGTATGAGCTTGTCGGACTGTAAACGTTTTACATAAGCCTCACATCCCCACATTTTGAGAAAAGACAAACTAGGAGGTCGCCCTGTCCATATCTCATAAGGTGTCTTTTCAACTGACTTAGATGGAACTCTATTTAGTGTGAACGCAGCTGTTTCAAGAGCATATCCCCAGAAGGATAACGGAAGATTACTTTGGCTCATCATGGATTGCACCATGTCCAACAAGGTGCGATTTCTCCATTCGGACACTCCATTCCATTGTGGAGTTCCTAGCGGAGTCAACTGTGGAACAATTCCAACATCTTTCAGATGATTACCAAACTCTTGGCTCAAGTATTCCCCTCCACGATCTGATCGTAGAAACTTGATTGTTTTCCCTAAATGATTTTGTACTTCATTCTGGAATTCTTTGAACTTTTCAAAGGATTCGGACTTATGCCTCATTAGGTAGATATAACCATATCTACTAAAGTCATCGGTGAAGGTAATGAAGTACTGATAAACACCTCTGGCTGTTGAGCTCATTGGTCCACATACATCAGTATGTACGAGTGCCAACAAGTCATTTGCTCTCTCACTGTGTCCCATGAAAGGTGCCTTTGTCATCTTACCAAGTAAACAAGACTCACATGTCTCAAATGATTCAAAATCAAAAGAGTGAAGCAATCCATCCTTATGGAGCTTCTCCATGCGTTTCTTATTTATATGGCCTAAGCGACAATGCCAGATAAACGTGGGGTTTGTATCATTTGGGAGTTGCCTCTCTGTATTAATGTTATAGATGGGAGATGCTTCAAGATTCAAAACGTATAATCCATTCACCAATGGAGTATGAAAATAGAACATATCTCTGAGATATATTGAACAACCATTGTCCATTGATCTAAAATCATATCCTTCCGCTTGCAAACATGAAGCGGAAATAATGTTTTGACATAGAGTTGGAACACAATAACAATTATTTAATTCCAAAACTAATCCTGAAGGTAGATGAAGTGGAACAGGCTGACAGAACGTAGCAACGCTTGCTCCATTGCCGACGCGCAGGTTCACCTCGCCCCTTCTCAAGCCTCTACTTCTTCTCATTCCCTGCAACGATTTGCAAATATGAGCTACTGATCCGGTATCAAATACCCAAAAGTCAGTAGGTGAAGTAGCAAGATTAATGTTTATAACATTAATACCTGAGCGTAAGTCGCACTTTGCTTCTTTTTGAGATTCTCCATGTACTTCTTATAGTTCCTTTTCCAGTGACCTATCTCCTTGCAATAGAAGCAAACAACATCCGATGCCGCCGACCCCTTCTTGCCCTTCTTTGTGTTGGAGGCACTCGCGATCTCATCGGGAGTTAATTTCCTCTTGGTGCAAAGTTTCTTGACAGTGGTTTGCGCTTAGCCTTCGCATCATCATCACATGATGACCGTTTTCCGGATACTCTCCTCACCGTCTTTAGCATCCCATGCAATTCAGCCAAGGTGTTATCCATACTGTTCATGTGATAATTCAATATGAATGGCTCGAAGCTCGGAGGGAGTGAGTGGAGAATCACATCAGTAGCCAACTCTTGGCTAAGGGGAAAACCTAGTTTTTTCAGACTCTCAATGTAGACAATCATTTTTATCACATGCGGACTAACGAGACTCCCCTCAATAAGCCTGCATGCAAACAGGGACTTTGAGGTGTTAAACCTCTCGGCCCTAGCTTGGTTTTCAAACATGCCATGCGTTCCGAATAATAGTATGAGCATCGCTGCTCTCATATTGCTTCTGAAACTCGAGAGGACATTCTAGCTAGCATGAGACAGCTTATGCCTAGGGAATCTTTAGTGTGCTTCTCATAAGCCCTCCGTGCAGAGGTAACATTACTAGGCAAATCATCGGGATAGGGTACTTTAAGAACGTACTCCTTGCGCTCTTGCTTGAGAACAATTCTCAAGTTGCCATATCAATCCATAAAGTTTGTTCCATTTAATTTTTCCTTTTCGAGAATAGATCGCAAATTAAAGGTACTCGGTGTGGTATTAGCTGCCATTATTCTACAACAGAAAAAGCAAAGTTTAGCATAATGTTTACGCTATGTCTATTGTTAAACAATTTAACATAAGACTCCCATTACGTATTTTACACCTTCCCTCTTGGTTACGTATTGGGTCAAGATCCACATGTTAATTAATTTCTAGTGAGCTTTGGCATCATGGCTAGAAGATTAATAACATCAGTAAGGCAACTCCATGCTAATCACATCTCTATGTGACTCTTGTTGTTGGTGTGGCATCTCCACGCCCCGGTGCCAACTTGTGCCCCAAGGCCCAAAACTATTTTGATAGCCTTGTTAAGTAAACCAAATGCTCCAGCTGTGTACGTCCGACATATACCCCTTCGTGTTATGATAGAGAATGACACTCTGCTTTGTGCACCCACCATTGACGAGCATAACGGTGACGGGTGTAACATTTGAAAGGGCATCATTACTACTTAATTTTGTGAGGGATGCTATCCTATCAAACAAACATATCAACATATATGAAAACAGGTAGAATAGCATATAATGAAATAGTATGGCCCCCTTCACATGGTGATCTCCATCTCCATGTCGGCGCTGAGGATCTCCATCTTCGGCACCATCTTCCAATGTGCATGATGCTTGATTTCTTCAAACTAAGCTACTACTATAGAAGCTATAATTGAAGATTACATCGACTCGTAGGTCGTGAAAGAATATTACAAGTATTGCACGTAAGAAAGAATATTACAAGGATTGCACATATGAAAGAATATTACACACATCACATGCATCTCATACATACAATAGGGCCATACCATCTCAAAGCATTCTCTGCAAAAACAAGTTAGGCGTAGAACGTTTTCTACCTATCGCAGAGATATGGTATCGAGACGACCTATAAGGGGGTACGCACACGGCAGCGCCCGGAACACCACACGAAATTCATAGATCCAATCTATGAAATCGCTTACGGAAACCATATCGGCATAATCACATTATGCCGTCCCGATACACTATCAAGGGAGATGGTTTGTGTATGCGCGAGGCGACAATCAAGATCAGACTACGAGACAACTTCGGCATAATCACATTATACCGTTCCGATACACTATCAAGGAACGCCATCTCGAATCCGACTCAAATTGAGTTATATGGAAATTGCTTCGTCGTAATCACATTACGTCATTCCGATACACTATCAAGGAACATAATTACCATCTACTCTCCTCAACGATCACGTAAAACCGATTGATCTAATAAACCCATGTGCAAAACTTGTCCCGCATCCAATCTAAAACCCAAACTAAGCAAGATTAGCTCGATACCACCGAAGGGTTACGCGGAATCTACGATAGCTAATAACAAAAAATTTCTACCGTGCAAACCAAGAACACTTGCAAGTAAGGGTCGATAGATCGTTACCGATTGGAGTATGCAGCGGAAATAGCCAATCAGGAGCTATCCGATCCGGAATAGTGTCAGCCGATCACAGCCAATTCACTAATAGCCAATCAGACGTAGCCGATCCCGATGTCGGAGCCGATCCAACCTTAGCTGACACGCCGATTCCACGGCCGATCTGCTACAGTCGCCTTGCTCCGATGCCTCTGACCGCAGCCAATTCGCAGCCGACAAATAGCACCGCAACGTAGCAGTGCCTCTACCGGTATCCACACGTCCGAGGACAGAACGCCTAACACCCGTGTCCTAGCACAAGATGCAAGGCTAGGGTTTGGCTCGAAGGTGGGGAGGGTTTCTGTGGAGATTGATCTCGCCGACTTCTGTTGCGCCAAATCAGATTGATTCGGTTCAATGCGATGCCGCAACTCTCCACCCCTCGCCCCTTTATATAGAGTTGGCCAATTGGGCCTAGAGGCCCATCGGGACTCGATTTTGAATCGGATCCTATCCGAATCTCATAGAGTTCGCCGACCGGAATCCATAAGCCCATAGGACTCTATCCGATCGGATCCCTATCCGACCGAGCCGTATCCGAGTCCAACTCGAATGCCTGTTCTTATCCCCTTAAGCGTGCGACCCTATAGGTTCAGGTATACTCAGTTTCGGCTAGAGTCCAACTCAGCCGACCGTCAATAGCGGCGTCTAGCAGCACATGTCGACACCATAGTATACAAGAATATAATATCGGCTCTAAACCTGTAATGTGTACATGAATCCCTTTGCCTCACGATACCAATTAAGCTATAGGCAAGATGTGTGCGCCATCCCTTCAATCTCTTGACCATTTACTCGAACCGTATTGGATTATCCATCTGTTGATTGACTCCTCAATCAACTCGGCATGGCCATGCACTTCCATAATCCATTACCTCGAGGGGCCCAGAGATATCTCTCCAAAGGAGGGGCAAATTCCATCTTGATCATTCACATCTCACTACATGCTTCATAGCAAACCCAAAGACTACTTTTATAACTATCTAATTACGGAATAGCGTTTGATAGTCCCAAAGTAGGCTACTACACATGTTGGAATCCATGATGATCTCAAGTCTAAGGACTTTGTACCAACACTATCTGAGACCAACTAATGACACATTAATTCCTGTAGTGTCTCATGGTGGGTCTATCCAACAACATGTTCTCTAACATGTGTCCATATTCATTGATTTGGTATCTCCATACCATGATCTAAGAGACATGATCATCAATCAATAAACATGCCGATCTTAGAATTATATTAGTTCCAATAATATGATATATGATCAGGGATCATTTAGAAATAGATTCATACACATAGTGTCTCATAAATAAGTCACATACTTATTGATTAATACAAGATGTCTATTTCATGGAACTGAATAACACTTTATTCATTTATACATAAACATTGACCATGATATCCAACATCTCCATGTTGCCTTTAGGACATATCACTAACAACAAGCCCATCCCATCATTTTAAAATTTAGAGTCTAGCCAAGGAGAAACTTGTCTCGCCGCTCCATATCCACGAGCATGGCTATTCGAATAGATTGAGTCACTTACAATGCAGTGGATGTACACTTTACCCATACTTCGTGAGTGCCCAACAAATGAGCCTACGTCCCAACACATGAGACGGTCATAGCAAAGCCTTTCGATAACCTCACTTTGGCAATACCCGCTCCATGAACTTAAATCCTCTTGCACTCTAGCCGTCATTTCCTAGCAGCGTGAGGAGTTCTGGCACTTCTGGGGTAAGGGAAAACTTCATTCTTTAGGTTGTAATTCTCAGCCTCATCTCATACATAAGAACCACTATGCAGGGCTACCGCCTCCGCTTGGCTATCTACTCCGCTAGGTCTATACCCATTCGAGAAGTACGATTGTACTAGCTCGTTTCATGTTTAAGTCTCAGGGCTCGGTCCTTGATTGACCAGGGACGACACTTGCCTTTTCCGGAATCCACCCAAATCTCCAGCCGCCCCAGTCTAAAACATTGGTTTTGTCTTTTTACTTTTCATCAAGGATTCATGTCATCATTGTCAAGGAAAAGTGGCGCTCATGTCTCCACATGCCGAATATCAACCACCTTCGCCAAGGTAGTTGCCCAAGCATATAGCCTTTGATAAATATGAATATGCAAGAATCTAATTTAACATGGCTAAGCAATACCGAAGATTTCCTTCGGACACGTCATGTCGTAGGTTACAAATAATATATATACAGGTGATCAATGTCAAGGCATGGCATATAACAAGTAGGGAAGTTCATATGTGTATAGCATGCATTTTTGATTTTAAACAAACATAAGTTCGCAAGCGGGTTCAATATGTTCAAGGGTAGTGATGACTTGCCTTGTTCGCAACCTTGTTGACCGGGATCCTCGGCGCACTCAACAGCTCCCACGGACCAATACATACGCGCGAAAATTCCAATTGAATTCGATTACAATTCACATAAAATCGCAAAAGTGGCTCCTAAAACTAGTCAAGGATTTTAGATGGATTTAGGTTCAAGTTTTGCTAAATTCCGAGTTAAAACGAGTGAGATACATTAATTTAGAGTCTCGCGTTTATCGATTTAATTAATCATGAGGTGATAATATTTCAAGTTAATTCACATTGTAGAAATATTATGATCGATGATTCAAAAATATTATACCAGGAAAAGAAATGATTAATTCAAATTTTATTTCCAAATTTTATTGGGCCTGCAAACCCTAGGGTTAGAATTAATTAAATCCGAGAATAATCAACCCTAAAGCTTGATGCTATTTTAAGTTTGAAATTTAAATTTTAGAAGGAAATTCATATGATAGAATTAATATTTATTAACAATTTAGACTATAATTAATTTCGAAATTAATTTATGCGACAATTAAAAATTTAATATTTATCCTTTAATTATCCCTAAAATCTTATTCCAGAAAAATATATTTTTACCCCAAAAAATTTCCTAAATATTATTCCCTAAATGTTTTTCTATTTTATATATTTTTTCTTCTTCCTTTTTTCCCCTTCCCTTTTTCTTTTCTTTTCTCTTTTCTCTTTTTTTCTCTTTCCCTCCTCCCGTGTTCATCTTTCTCCTCCTCTCTTCTCTCTTTGCTCACCCTCTCCCTCACTCTCTCTCGGCTTCCTCCCTCTTTTCTCTTCTCCTCACTCTCTGTCGGCCGACCGGCGCACGGGCATGCGAGGCGCGGCTACGGGGGAAGGGGGAAGGGTGGTTTACCGACGACGAGGCGCGGCGCGGGCGTGGCAGCAACGAGGCTCGGCGGTGGCACGTGAAGGAGGGAGGAGATGGGGAAGTGGGTGGGGAAATGGCGTGGGGAAGGAGGAGAGAACGGGTCAACGACCATAGGGCGGCGTCGGCGCGGCGTCGGCGACGCGTGGTGTGGGCGCAAGGGGGACCAGTGCGGCACAGGACGCGAGGGCGGCACATCGGTGCGTGGCGCGCGCGTGGGGAGGGGGCCGGTGTGGCGCGGTGCGACGTATAGCGGCACGACGGGGGAGCGCGACGTCCGTGTAGGGTGCGAGGGTGGCGCGGCGCGACAGCATGCGCGGGCTGGCGCGACGCATGCGACGTGTGCGCGTGGCGCGACGCGCGTCGCGCGCGCGAGCGAGGGGGGTCCCGTGTCGAACACGTGGCGAGCAATAAACGTGCCATTTTCTATTTTTCCAATTTTATTTTTTTCTTTTTATTTGTTCCTTTTGCATTTCACCTATAAAATTCAAAATATAATTTTGTCCCCAAATATAAATTTAATTTAATTTTTAATTTTTAATCTTTTATCCAACTTTATTATTATTATTTGTATATACATATTTATATATTTTCTTTCTTTATTTATAATTAAGTAATTGTTTTATATTTTCCCAAAAATAAGATTTTGATCCAAAAGTAAATTTTTATCAACATTAGCTTTTCCAATTATATATTTTTACAACTTTTATTTCTAATACTCATTTTGTAATTTCTTTTCCTTTTAGGGCCAAAACCTTTTTGACTTTTCCCGCCTTTTAGATAAATAATCTTTTATTTATAACACGCAACAAAACTCGCGAATAAGAGGCAAATAATTACAGCAAAATGCAACAATTCAAAAGTTTTTTGTAAGTTCTAAATTTTAAATTTTGCCTTTTAACTCTTTGAATTTCAGGGTGTTACACATACCCATTTGTAATTGCTGATAGTACTCTTCTACACTTTTAGTATCCTGTCTCAATTGTTGCAACTTATGTAACAGATCACGTGCATAATAAAAAGGAACAAATCTAGTCCGCATGACCCGTTTAAATGCATCCCAAGTTTGAGGCATGTTATCTCGATATTTCTTACCATGTTCGATCCACCAAACAAAAGCAAAATCAGTAAATTCACTAGTGGTTGCTCGAACATGTGCATTTTCAGGAAACACATGACATGCAAATATTTGATCAACAACAATTTCCCAAGTAATGTATCAGGGTCATATTTTCCATCAAAAGTAGATATCTTAAATTTAATCTTATGAAAAGCATAATCATTATTGTGTACCTCGTATCGGCGATGTCCTCCATCCATACATGGTCGATTACGATTCAAACGCTGGTAGTTACTCCCATTTTCTGTATCAGCCGAATAGTTATCCAAATTATCATCGGTTGATCCATCATCTTCATGAAGTGGTGGGTCATTGACGTCATGAAAGTTGTTGAAACACCTGAGAATATTGTTAAGATTGTTGTTGATGGCTGTCACAGTTGCCTCCAAACCAGCCAGCCGGACATTGGTTGCAATCTACGTAGCCTCCAATTGTCCCATTTTTTCATTCGTCACATGCAAGTCATTATCAACACCTTCCATGTGTGCCCTCACATGCCTTTCAAAGTGTTGCATAATGCCCTTCGTACGAGGAGAATGTGCCATATCCTTGCCGTGCTCCGATCCTGCCATGACCAAAAAATAAAGACAACAAGGAAAACAAGCGAAGGAATAAAAGCCCTACAACTAATAGGATGTGGCTACTATAAGGCACTCCCTCACAACCTGTCCACACAAACTCTTGCCAGTTCTTACCTTGCCTAACAAGAGGTGACGACAACCAACAAGCCGGTAACCTTGGGAGAGGTGTATCGGTGCAGCAGCAGCAAGATCAACGTATGAAGTTGTAGCCGGGAAGGTAGAGCTATATATGGGTGCTCTCTCTAAAGGAAAATTAGAAACCACGTTAGCCAAGCGAGTTGAATAATCGTTCAACGGCGGTACTGTCCTAGTCCTAGCCTAGACCATGCTAGAGACGCGAGCATACGCACAAAGAAAGTCACAACACACACCACCGAGAACAAAAACGAAGAACAATAATGAGCCCCTTTTCCTCTTCTTCTTTTTTTTTTCTTTTTTTAGTGATGTGAACTAGGGTGTCCCGATCTTTCGGTGAGTTGATGATAACTACGATTTGGAAGAAACATTGACGATCCAACTACAGCCGTACGAGACGTTGTGTTGCGCCTTAGCGATCGATACACCTCTCCATGGGTTGTTGATCTTGTCGGTGCAGATCAACCTTATTCCTGCAAGCAAATCGAAGAAACAAGCAAGAACAAGATAAAACCAATCTGAATTACAAATAGGAATTGAATACTAATGATAAGATGGGGTTCCGAATCAAATAGAACGGATGGTCTAGCCGACACACGCGTCTATCAAGAAGTAGCGATAGCTAAACTTACATAAACAGAACCCGAGTTGTTCTATGGCGGCAAGGAGATATATATAGGTGGGAGGACGGCCTAGGGCTGCCTAGAGTCGTGCTCCACCAGGTTGGGGCGCACCCCACTTGGGCCCAACTTGGGCCGGGGTCCCAGATGAAGTTACAAGCCCATAGGCCCATTATAGGTGATGCAACACCTTGTTTCTGTGATTGCGGCTGATAGGGATGGAATTTGGAGATGAGGAAGGATCCATTGGAAAGAGGACTAAGTCTTAGGCATGTATAAGTATATGATTATTCTATCGACTAAGCATGATAAATATAGAAGTACATATGAAACCATAGATGTTTCTTGTGTCTTTCTCCACTAGCTAGTTTATTTATTGAGATGATTCCTACCCAATTATCATTATGATTATCATCAACCCCTGTTAGACTTTGTTATATGTTGATGGTCCTTAAATACTAAAATCCGACCGTCAATCCCTGCATAAGACGGATAAAAGATAAACATCAACATAGTGGTAGGGTTATTTACTCATCCATTCCACAAGTGCTGCTGAATATGTGTATGCAGGTGATTGATACACTGAAATAGAGAAAAAGCATACCTATGTGGCGAAGAAACACAACTCCAACCAACCGATGCTCGCCACGTCAGCATCCAACAGATTGGAGGGCCCACATGACAGCTCAAACTGACTTAAAGTGGGACCAAATCACCATTAACCGCCTTAGGGGCCACCTGGAAGCCTCTTGTGAAAGGCGGTGGAGAAAGGTGGGGCCCGGGCCCAGGGTTCGGTCGAGCCAATCATGGCCGCCCTCATCTCCACCTTACAGTGGATGCTTTGGATTACTTCTCTATGGCGGTTATGAGTGATTTGCGGGAAGAAACCAACTTTAGAACCGTCATAGGAAGGCAATAAAAGGAGGAGCTCAACACACTACGCAACACACAAGAAGATCAAAGCTACATTCCAAAGGCGAAGTCCTAGCTCTCTAGAGCTTAGAAAGTAGGGAAGAGAGTGAGGGGTAGTCTGGAGGAGTGCCGGGTATCTCGGCATTGATCTCTGACCTTGTACCTCAATGGATGCTTGTTCAATTGAGTAAGTGTTTGTGATTTCCTATGGCTAAATTCCTTTCCATTGAGTAAGTATTTTTACTTCATTTACTTACGGGATCATTGTCCATTCCTGATGAAGATGGAAGTTCTTGGCTAAGACTAGAGTAGTAATCAATAGCATAGACGTGGTGTCTAGGCTGGGGTTTACCTTTGTTTGCCACGTACTTTACGGGTTGCAGAGGTAGACAGTAGGTGGTGGCAGCCCTATCCGTCCTTTGTAATCCTCCATGTTCGAGTACGTCGTAGAGCAGTAGGCCGGAGTCACTTGGCAGATCGAGTGTAAGCCGGCACCCGAAGTAAGTAAATAGAGTGAGAAATTGTCACAACCATATAAATCCTCTCAATACCCTCACATATATATTCTTGTTGTCCTTGGATGAACCTACCTTAGATAATTCACACACGTTCCTTGTGAATTCGATACCTTAGAATATTCAAGGGTAAAGTGCTACAACGGTATTCCGTGCACTTGTGGATTAATCTATGATCGTAAAAAATAATCCGAGAGGTACAGTGTTTTGTTTTATGGTCAAAAGCGAGACCATGGGGAATCTTTATGTTGCAGCCACAATTGACGATGTAGTCCCTAGCTTCACCACTAGTTGTTTATCATTGAAGTTGTAGCTGCAAGGTTGTGCTGTAGGTGCAACCACGAAATTTGCAATGTTTATGATAAACAAATGCATCTACAACCAACATTCCAAACATTTTTTAGCGAGGACCTTAAGGTGGTTGAATGTGCTCATGGCACAAAATGTGGCAGACTCTAAAGATACCTTACGAGACCAAGGTTCCTTATGTTCAAGAAAGAAACTTTCATGCTCGTCTAAATGGCCCTTCTTGTCAGACTCCAAACTTGACTCCTCTAGCTCTTCCATGGCCTAGGAGTTCTCCCTCCCAAGAGATTTATCATGAAGGATCTAGTCAATTCTCGACTGTCGTCAAGAACACCATACTTTGGGCCAGAAGGAAGAGGCTTAAACTCGATCAAGGTGATGACGATCATTTGGTCTCGTTCCTCGACGCGAACGGGAATACAAACATCACTTTCTCAATCGGGTTAGTGTAATGCATACGAGACAAGTGGTCTGCGAGAGAATTTTCTACTCCCTTATTATATTTTATTTCAATGTCAAACTATTGGAGTAGAAGAATCCATCTTAATAGCCGAGGTTTAGCATCTTTCATAGTGAGCAGGTATTTCAAAGAAGAATTATCAGTATAAATTATTACCTTGGCTCATACTGAGTAAGATCTAAACTTATCGATAGCAAAAAAAATAGCTAGGAGCAATTTTTCAGTGGTAGCATAGTTAAGTTGAGCTCCGGTTAGAATTTTGCTAGCATAGGCTATGACATTATGTTTCTTATCCTTGGTTTGACCAAGGACTGCTCCTATTGCATAGTCACTAGCATCACACATGATTGGATGATTGGAGTAGAAATGAGTGCTATTTGAAGAATATTAAAAGCATGCCAACACTCATCATCAAAGTCAAATGGGACATCCTTAGCTAAAATATTTGTGAGGGGTCTAGCGATTTGAGAAAAATCCTTAATGGATTGTCGATAATACCCCACATTACCTAGAAAGCTTCGGACTCCCTTCACATTGATAGGAGGCGGAAGTTTTTCTATGACTTCTATTTTGGATTCGTCCATCTCTATCCGTCTTTCGAACACAAGATGTCCAAGGACTATTCCTTCTCGGAACATGAAATGACACTTTTCCCAATTAAGCACCAGGTCCTTTTCTTTGCACCTTTGCAAGACCTTGTCTAAATTCTCAAGACAATGATCAAATATTTTCCATAGATGGAGAAATCGTCCATGAAAACTTCCATGATTTGTTCAATCATGTCTGAGAAAATAGACATCATGCACCTTTGGAATGATGTGGGTGCATTACACAACCCGAAAGACATCCTACGATAGGCATATGTTCCATAGGGTCATGTAAAGGTGGTCTTACTTTGGTCGTCGGGATGGATGGGAATTTGGTGATATCCAGAATACCTATCCAGGAAAAAGAAGAAGGAGTGGTTGGCAAGCCGCTATAACATCTCATCGATGGAAGGAAGAGGAAAGTGATCCTTGTTGAGATTTTGGTAGTCAATGCACATTCTCCATCCCGTGACGGTTCGTTGCATTATTAATTCATTTTTTCATTAGCAACAACCATCACCCCTTCTTCGGCACTACTTGTACGGGACTAACCCACTCACTATAAGAAACTGGATAAATTATCCCCGCGTGCAAGAGTTTTAGGACCTCCTTCTTCGCTACTTCTCTCATCGCATTGTTTAACCTTCTTTGAGGTTCCTAAATGTTGTAAGAGTTGGGTCCGTAAGGATGCGATGGGTGCAGAGAGCGAAACTTATCCCTTTGAGATCTTGAAGTGAGTAGCCCATAACAGATCGATGCTTTTTTTAAGACGCAGATGAGTGTTGTAGTTTCTTCATCAGAAAGCTTGTCACTAATAATGCCAAGGGATTCCATATCTCCATGTAGAAAAGCGTATCGAAGGTTAGATGGTAAGGGTTTAAGCTCTATCAGAGCTCGTGATGGTGGTTCAAACTTGGGTAGCTCGATCATCTCTCTAGAATCATTTGTTTCTTGGGTAAAGAAATGGGCTTCTTTTTCAAGGATGGATTCTGGGGACTCAAAAGGAGAAACCTCCATTACTTCCTCAATAGGTTCATACTCGGGGAGAGTTCAGCTTTGGTGTTGATAGCTCTAGAGATAGAAATGGAAAGCATCTCCCTTTCGACTTTAATGTCGAGGTTTCCTAGTGTCGATGCATCCAAGAAAAGTTTTTCAAACGGATGCCCGATTAGAATGTCGAAGTCTAGGGCTTCGAACACGTGAAAATCTAGGATGGCCTTAAGGTTTTCGTACCTTACGGTCACGTTTTGCAGAATCCCATAGCTTTCTAAAAGATTTCTAGATGGGGTTTGGAAATGTTTGATGGTTGGGGTCAAAGGTTAATCACCTATAAGTGCGAACGCAGAGGAATCAGATATGACATTGGCCCCAACGATGGGATTGTAAAGGACCTCAACCATAGTTCCTCGTATGTCACAATGAAAGGTTGACGAAGGTGAGCTAATCCAAGTTGCTTCGGACAAAAGCTCACACTGTTTCAGCTACTCATGGCTCATAATGGACGTTAACCCCTTCACGGTATTCCTAAGGATTTCATCCTCAAGTGGCACAGGAGAAGCAACCGGAACTGGTGGTCTCTTTTTGCAATAGAAATTTGAGGTATTTCCATAATCTTCAAATAGATCGTCCTCAAATATGAAAGGAAACTCTAAAGGTTGAATTTCTTCTTCCTTTGGTGTTCGTTGTTCGAGCGAGGATTCAACGGCCGGATCTTGAGATGTATAGGGTAAAGTATCGGATTCGGCATGTGATGGGTCCTCGTCGCTCGCCTTGACTTCTTTGGATGGGGGTTCATGGTAGGAAGTGTTTTCTAAGATAAGGTTTAGGATGTCCCTTCTTTCCATCGGAGTTTTATGTGAGAAAGGATCGTGGGCTGAGATGTCAAGGTATAGGGCAGATTCTTTGCTATGACCTAACCAAAAAAGTTGTAACAACACATGCTCGGCTAAAGACAAGTCAGGCTGGGTTGGATTAGCATTAAGAACCTAGCGCAGGCTGCACCTATGGTCTCCTTCTCATTCTACTGAAAGCTAAGAACTTCTACTCATAAAATGTGATGCAGGATAGCAGAAAGAAAGCGAGACAAAATATATCTCTAAGTTTCTCCCACTTACTGAAGGGCTACGCGGAAGCTACACTAGCCGAAAACAAAAACTTTTCTACCACGCAAACCAGGAACACTTGCAAGTAAGGGCCGATAGATCGTTACCGATTGGAGTATGCAGCGGAAATAGCCAATCAGGACTATCTGATCCGGAATAGTGTAGCTGATTCCCGCAAGCCGATAGCCGATTCCCGGGGACAGTCGATTCACCAATCAGCCTGTTCGCCGATGTAGCCGATTCGCCGAGTCGTCTAACCGCGTTCTCGCGCCTCGCACCGATGCGCTCGACCGCAGCCGACTCCTCCACAGCCGATCCGTAGCCGATCAACAGCGCGCAACGTAGCAGCGCCTCTACCGGTATCCACACGTCCGGGGACAGAACGCCGAACACCCGTGTGCTAGCACGTGATGCAAGGCTAATGTTTGGCTCGAAAGTGGGGAGAGTTTCTGTGGACATTGATCTAGTTGACTTCTAAAGCTGCGTGTGGTCAGATTGATTTCGGCGCAATTGACTTCAATTGACGTACGTGATCTCTCCACCCCTCACCCCTTTATATAGAGTTGGCCGGCCGGGATTAGTGGCCGATCAGGACTCTATTTTGAATCGGATCTCATCCGAATCTCATAGAGTTGGCCGCCCATACGTCGTAAGACCATAGGACTCTATCCGATCGGATCCCTATCCGATCGAGCCGTGTCGAGTCCAACTCGAATATCTTTTCCATCCCCTTAAGCGTGTGACCCTGTAGGTTCGGTATACTCGGTTTCGGCTATAGTCTAACTTAGGCGACCGTCGGCTCGAGTCCAACTCAGCCGATGCACACAGCAACGGCGTCTAGCGGCACATATTGACACCATAGTATACAAGAATATAATATCGGCTCGAACTGTAATGTGTACACAAATCCCTTCGCCTCACGATACCAATTAAGCTATAGGCAAGATGTGTGCCATCCCTTCAATAGTTTAACCATTCCCTCGAACCGTATTGGATTATCGTACGTTGATTGACTCCTCAATCAACTTAGCATGGCCATGCATTTCCATAATCCATTAACTCGAGGGCGAGATATCTCTCCAAAGGAGGGGCAAATTCCATCTTGATCACTCACATCCCACTCCATGTTTCATAGCAAACCCAAAAACTACCTTTATAACTACCCGATTACGGAATAGCGTTTGGTAGTCCCAAAGTAGGCTACTACACATGTTGAAATCCATGGTGATCTCGAGGTCTAAGGACTTTGTACCAACACTACCTGAGACCAACTAATGACATATTAATTCTTGTAGTGTCTCATGGTGGGTCTATCCAACAATGTGATCTCTAACACATATGTCCATGTTTATTGACTTGGTATCTCCATACCCATGATCTATGAGACATGATCATCAATCAATAAACATGCTGATCTTAGAATCATATTAGTTCCAATAATATGATATATGATCGAGGATCATTTAGAAATAGATTCATACATATAGTCTCATAAATAAGTCACGTACTTATTGATCAATACAAGATGTCTATTTCATGAAACCGAATAACACTTTATTCATTAATACATAAACATTGACGTGATATCCAACATCTTCATGTTGCCTCTAGGGCATATCACTAACAATCTCCCACTTGCACTAGAGTCAATCATGTAAGTATCTAATACCCATTGCTTTTGTGGGCGCCTCATGTTTTGGCAGGGAGAGGTTTTGTCGGCGGATCGGCTATGTTGAGATCCGTGTGCACTTTGCATATCTTGACATCACCTCTGTCCACTATCTTGCGGATGAGATGATATCGCCGAAGTATGTGTTTGGACTTCCGATGTGACCTCGGCTCCTTGGCTTGCGCAATGGCTCCACCATTATCACAATAGAGAGACATTGGACCGTCGCCTTGGTCATCACACTAAGCTCATAAACGAATTTCTTGATCCAAACAGCCTCTTTTGCAACTTCCGAAGCGCAATATACTCGGCCTCCGTTGTAGAATCGGCATAGTATCTGCTTGGAACTCTTCCAGTGACTGCGCCTCCGTTTAGGCGAACACGAACCCGGATTGCGATCTATAATCATCCTTGTCTGTTTGGAAGCTAGCATCGGTGTAACCACTTACAACGAGCTCTTCTTCACATCCATAGACAAGGAGCATATCCTTAGTTCTTCTCAAGTACTTAAGGATATTCTTTACGGCGATCCAGTGACCTTCACTGGATCGGCGGTATCTGCTCGTAGCACTCAAAGCGTACGAGACATTTGGACGTGTACAAAGCATGGCATACATGATGGATCCAATTGCCGAAGCATATGGAACCATACCCATCTTATTCCGCTCATCATGTGTCGAGGACACTGATTCTTGCTAAGACTAATGCCATGTGACATGGGCAAGAAACCTTTCTTGGAATCATGCATGTTGAACCTTTTCAACACCTTGTCAATGTATGTACTTTGGCTCAATCCAATTAGCCTCTTGGATCTATCTCTATAGATCCGAATGCCAATATATATGCTACCTCCCTAAGTCTTTCATGGAAAAACTATTTTTCAATGAAGACTTAACGGATTCTAGCTTAGGGATATCATTTCCAATCAGTAATATGTCATCCACATATAAGATTAGAAATACAATTGCACTCCCACCGACCTTTTTGTAAACACAGGCCTCTTCGTTTTTGATGAAACCAAACCCTTTGATTACTTCATCAAAACGAATATTCCAACTCCGAGATGCTTGCTTCAATCCATAAATGGATTTCTATAGCTTGCATATCTTTCTAGGCGATTGTGGATCGACAAAACCCTGAGGTTGTATCATGTATACATCCTCGCTTAGGTTTCCATTTAGGAAAGTCGTTTTGACATCCATCGCGTCGTATCTCATAATCGAAATATGCAGCAATCGCTAGGATAATTCGAATAGATTTAAGCATTGCGACGGGCGAGAAGGTTTCATCATAATCAACTCCTTGAATCTGTTTAAAACCTTTCGCCACCAATCGCGCCTTATAGATGTGAACATTTCCATCCATATCAGCCTTTTTCTTAAAAACCCATTTACACTCAATGGTTTTGGCACCATCAGTGGATCAACCAAGTTCCAAACTTGATTGTCGTACACGGATTCTATTTCGGATTTCATGGCTCCAAGCCACTTGTTGGAATCGGTCCCACCATCGCTTCCTCATAGGTCTTAGGCTCATCGTTGTCCAACAACAATATATCATGTTGTTCCGCACTGTGTACTGGGCGCACGACGTGATCTTTCGGACCTCCGTGGGGCTGGTGTATCTATAACTCGGTGGCGCAACACTTTGCTCCTCCCGTTGTGGTTCGTGGTCGCTGAAACATTTTCTCGTGTTTCTTGAACTTCTTGAAGATGCACCCTGCTCCCACTAACCCTTCTTGAAAAAACTGTTTCTCCAAGAAAACACCGTGTCGGGCGACAAACACTTTGCCTTGTTCCCGATTATAAAAGTAATATCCATTAGTTTCCTTAGGATATCCCACAAAGAAGCACTTGTCATATTTGGGTGTGAGCTTGTCGGCGTAAACGTTTTACATAAGCTTCACATCCCCAAATTTTGAGAAAAGAAAAACTAGGGGTTGCCCTGTCCATATCTCATATGGTGTCTTTTCAACCGACTTAGATGGAACTTTATTTAGTGTGAGCGTAGCTGTTTCAAGAGCATATCCCCGAAGGATAACGAAAGATCACTTTGGCTCATCATCGACCGCACCATGTCCAACAAGGTGCGATTTCTGTTCGGACACTTCGTTCCATTGTGAAGTTCTGGCGGAGTCAGCGTGGAACAATTCCACAATCTTTCGAGATGATTACCAAACTCTTGGCTCAAGTATTCCCCTCCACGATCGATCGTAGAAACTTGATTGTTTTCCCTAAATGATTATGTACTTCATTAGAATTCTTTGAACTTTTCAAAGGAATCGGACTTATGCCTCATTAAGTAGATATAACCATATCTACTAAAGTCATCGGTAAAGGTAATGAAGTACTGATAACCACCTTTGGCCGTTGAGCTCATTGGTGCACATACATCGGTATGTACGAGTGCCAACAAGTCACTTGCTCTTTCACTTGTCCCGTGAAAGGTGCCTTTGTCATCTTACCAAGTAAACAAGACTCACATGTCTCAAATGATTCAAAATCAAAAGAGTGAAGCAATCCATCCTTATGGAGCTTCTCCATGCGTTTCTTATTTATATGGCCTAAGCGACAATGCCGGATAAACGTGGGGTTTATATCATTAGAGAGTTGCCTTTCTATATTAATGTTATAGATGGGAGACGCTTCAAGATTCAAAACATATAACCCATTCACCAATGGAGCATGAAAATAGAACATATCTTTGAGATATATTGAACAACCATTGTCCATTGATCAAAAACCATATCCTTCCGTTTGCAAACATGAACCGGAAATAACGTTTTGACATAGTGTTGGAATACAATAACAATTATTCAATTCCAAAACTAATCCACGAAGGTAGATGAAGTGATACGTGCGGCGACAAGCCCAGCAACGCTTGCTCCATTGCCAACGCGCAGTTCACCTCGCCCCTTCTTAAGCCTCTACTTCTTCTCATTCCACGCAACGATTTGCAAATATGAGCTACTGATCCGGTATCAAATACCCAAGAGTCGATAGGTGAAGTAGCAAGATTAATGTCTATAACATTAATACCTGAAGCAGAAGTCGTACTTTGCTTCTTTTTGAGATCCTCCATGTACTTCTTGCAGTTCCTTTTCCAGTGGCCTGTCTCCTTGCAATAGAAGCAAACGGCATCGATGCCGCCCCCTTTTGCCCTTCTTTGCATTAGAGGCACTCGCGATCTCATCGGGAGTTAGCTTCCTCTTGGTGCAAAGTTTCTTGACAGGTGGTTTGCGCTTAGCCTTCTGCATCATCATCACATGATGACCGTTTTTCTGGATACTCTCCTCAGCTGTCTTTAGTAAAGCATTCAATGCAAAAACAAGTTAGGCGTAGAAACGTTTTCTACCTAGTGTAGAGAAACGGCATCGAGACGACCTATAAGGGGGTACGCACATGGCCGTCTCGATACACTATCAAGGGAGATGGTTTGCGTAGGCGCAAGGCAGCTAACAAGATCGGACTACGAGATAGCTTCAGCATAATTACATTATACCGATCCGATACACTATCAAGGAACACTATGGATATTGCTTCGACGTAATCACATTACGCCGTTTCGATACACTATCAAGGAACACAATTACCATGAACTCTCCTCAACAAATCCCGTAAAACCGATTGATCTAATCAACCCATGCGCAAAAATTGTTCCAGATCCAATCTAAAACCCGAACTAAGCAAGATTAGCTCTGATACCACTGAAGGGTTACGAGGAAGCTACACTAGCCGAAAACAAAAACTTTTCTACCCCGCAAACCAGGAACACTTGCAAGTAAGGGCCGATAGATCGTTACCGATTGGAGTATGCAGCGGAAATAGCCAATAAGGACTATCCGATCCGAAACAGTGTAGCCGATTCCCGCAAACCGACAGCCGATTCACCAATCAGTCTGTTCACCGATGTAGCCGATTCGCCGAGTCGTCTGACCGTGTTCTCGCGCCTCGCTCCGATGCGCTCGACCGCAGCCGACTCCTTCACAGCCGATCCGTAGCCGATCAACAGCACGCAACATAGCAGCACCTCTACCAGTATCCACACATCCGGGGACAGAACGCCGAACACCCATGTGCTAGCACACGATGCAAGGCTAGGGTTTGGCTCAAAAATGGGGAGAGTTTCTGTGGAGATTGATCTCGTCGACTTCTAAAGCCGCGTGTGATCAGATTGATTTCGGCGCAATTGACTTCAATTGATGTACGTGATCTCTCCACCCCTCACCCCTTTATATAGAGTTGGCCGACTGGGATTAGTGGCCGATCAGGACTCTATTTTGAATCGGATCTCATCCGAATCTCATAGAGTTGGCCGCCCATACGTCGTAAGACCATAGGACTCTATCCGATCGGATCCCTATCCGATCGAGCTGTATTTGAGTCCAGCTCGAATATCTATTCCATCCCCTTAAGCATGCGACCCTGTAGGTTCAGGTATACTCGGTTTTGGCTATAGTCTAACTTAGCCGACCGTCGGCTCGAGTCCAACTCATCCGACCTGTCAACAGCGGCGCCTAGCAGCACATATTGACACCATAATATACAAGAATATAATATCGGCTCTGAACCTGTAATGTGTACACAAATCCCTTTGCCTCACGATACCAATTAAGCTATAGGCAAGATGTGTGCCATCCCTTCAATAGCTTACCCATTCACTCAAACCGTATTGGATTATCTGTCTGTTGATTGACTCCTCAATCAACTTAGCATGGCCATGCATTTCCATAATCCATTAACTCGAGGGGCCCAGAGATATCTCTCCAAAGGAGGGGCAAATTCCATCTTGATCACTCACATCCCACTCCATGTTTCATAGCAAACCTGAAAACTACCTTTATAACTACCCAGTTACGGAATAGCGTTCGGTAGTCCCAAAGTAGGCTACTACACATGTTGGAATCCATGGTGATCTCAGGTCTATGGACTTTGTACCAACACTACCTGAGACCAACTAATGGCACATTAATTCCTGTAGTGTCTCATGGTGGGTCTATCCAACAATGTGTTCTCTAACACATATGTCCATGTTTATTGACTTGGTATCTCCATACCCATGATCTATGAGACATGATCATCAATCAATAAACACGCCGATCTTAGAATCATATTAGTTCAAATAATATGATATATGATCAGGGATCATTTAGAAATAGATTCATACATATAGAGTCTCATAAATAAGTCACGTACTTATTGATCAATACAAGATGTCTATTTCATGGAACTGAATAACACTTTATTCATTAAATACATAAACATTGATGTGATATCCAACATCTCCATGTTGCCTCTAGGGCATATCACTAACACTTACCCTTTCGCATTCCCTACGCTGAGAGTGTACCATTGCTTCGCCCTCTCGGTAAGAGAAAAGGGAAACACTTTCCAGTTTAAAGTTTCTTGCATCATACCTGGAATCATCAAGCATGAACACAACTGCTCAAACTCTTGCAGATGATGGTATGGATTTTCATTGTCGCGTCAAGAGAAGGATTGCTCCGGAAGCATGGCTATAAAGCCAGGGCGGAGTTCATAGCCAGATGAAAGGATTGGCTTAGAAGATGATGATGGCTCATAGAACTCGCCCTTTAGAGCAGATAGGTTGTGAATAGATTGCTCCATAATCTAAAAAGAAAAATGAAAAGATACGAGGATGACCTAGGCTCTAAGATAAAACAGCAATCGTTCCCCGACAACGTTGCAAGAAAAGCTTGTTGGTATTTCTTACGATCACGGATTAATCTGCAAGCGCATAGGAATACTGTTGTAGCACTTCACCCGGAGGTATTCAAAGGTATCGAATTTATAGGAAATGTGTGTGGATTATCTAAGAGTCAGCTTCATCCAAGGACACCAAGAATTTATAGGCCAGGGCATAGAGAGGATTTCTATGGTTGAGGCTCTAGATAGATGGTAATCGCTTTAGTCTACTTACTTACTTCGGGCGCCGACTTACACTCCGTCTGCCGAGTGACTCTGGCCTAAAGCTCTATGGCGTACCCGAATGTGAAGGATTACAAAAGACGGATAGGATTGTCACCACCTACCGTCTACCTCTATTACCCGTGGAGTACGTGGCAAACAAAGGTAAACCACACCCTAGACACCACGTCTACACTATTGATTACTACTCTAGTCTTGGCAAAGAACTCCCATCTTCATCAGGAGTCTTACACTAGAGCACCCACGAATGGAGGATGATCCCGTAAGTAATGAAGTAAAATAATCACTCAACGGAAAGAAATGCAACCATAGAAAATCATGAACACATACTTGATTGAATAAGCATCCGTTGAGGTACAACATCGTAGGTCGGTGCCGAGATACTCGGCACTCCTCTGGACTACTCCTCATCTCTTCCCTACTTTCTAAGCACTAGAGAACTAGGGCTACACCTTTGGAATGGAGCTTTGATCTTCTTGTGTTGTGTGTTGAGAGTGAAGTGAAGCTCCCCTTTTATAGCCTTGAAATGGCGGTTGATAGGTTGGTATCTTCCCAGTAAACGTGCATAACAGTCATTTGGTAGTCATCTGGAGCATCCACGTGGAAGGTGGAGATGAGGGGGCCAGCGCTAGTTCGGCCGAACCAGGATTTGATCGAACCCTCGCCACCACCTCTCTCCACCGCCTTTCACCAATGGATGACAGGTGGGCCCCTATCGGTTATTAGGTGTTTGGTCCCACTTTGAGTCAGTTTCAACTAACTTGTGGGCCCCTCAATCCGTGAGATGCTGGCATGGCGAGCGTCGGTTGGTAGGAGCTATGTTTCTTTGCCAAGTAAGTATGCTTGATGTGACCATGGCTATACAACCATTGCTCACATTATATGTCCACAGGAAGACATCAAGTTCAAGTTTCAAAAATTATGGAATCTAATTCGTCTAGCTCTAACAGCACTGAATTCAAACGGTCGCCAAATATGCATATGTGCTTCGATTTGGGTCCATGAGTACTTGATGGAAATCTTTCGGAGTCATCTTTCCAACGGATCCAACCTCATCTCCAAATTCCATCCCAATCAGCTGCAATCACAGAAACAAGATGTTGCATTACCTATAATAGGCCTATGTGCTTGCAACTTCATCTGGGACCCCGGCCCAAGTGGGGCCCAAGTGAGATGCACCCCAACCTCCAAATCCAAGTATTCCCAATGTCCTCCACCAGGTCACCACATCACTTTTGGCCCAAGGAAAGAAAGAGAACTAATCCAATATGATTTGGGGCTGAATTTAGACTACAAATAACACCAACCTGTGACGGTTGCCACGGCTTCATACAAAATCCTATTTGGGTGTTTTAGTACTTCACGGAAAGCTTATGAAGTCTACTTTCCAACGGATCTAGCCTTAATTCCATATCTATTATGAGATGAAAGCAATCATCAATTTAGTACAAATACCTTGTTCTGCCCGAGGTGTTGCGTCGCCAAAATTGGGCCGATGGGCCTTGTATCAAGTCGAGTCCATTACAGACACGTCCTAGGATTGAAGAACGACCCCAACTCATCCTCCCACCTGTATAAATACCCCCATAGCCAGCTAGAATAATTGGAGTTTTGTTTATGTAAGTTTAGCTATCAGGAATTTACAAATGCGTATGTTGCGTTGTAAGTTAAGAGGAGAATGAGGAACCTGCTATGGCTAGATTTTTGGGTGGTTTAAACCGTGAAATTCATGACATACTTGCTTGTCAAAGTTATAGATCTTTTTCTCATTTGTTAGAACTTCCTTGCAATGCTGAATGTAAAACAGAGGACATGAAGAAGTGACAAGTTGTGCTTGTACCTCATATTTTTCCATGTAATGATGACATGCAAACTTGGGAGGAGCAATCTTTTCTGTCTCATGTTACTAACGCTTTGCAGGAAGTTCAAAATATTCACCAAGAGAAGGAGAACAAGATTCTTGAGAAAAAAGGTGAGAAGCATGAAGCATCTAAAATATCTGCAGAAAGTTTACAAGGTAAAATAAATGGTGCTGACATAAATGAGTGTGAGTATTCGCAAGCTGAGTTACACAAATCCACTTTACATGCTATAGTAGAGCAACCATTAGTGGAACCAATTGTTGAGATTCCTTTGTTACAAGTTGATTTACTTGTTGTTTTTTGTGATAAAGAAGAGTTGTGTGATAATGCTTCGCTTATATCAATGCCATAACTAGTGAATGAACATGCTATTTCTAGTGTTAGTTCTTTATGTATTGATTTTAAGCATGCCGTTCACACCACTAATAAAGTTGAGGAGCGTGAATAGCTATCTTCTTTAAATACTTTGGGCTATTTTCTATTTGATGACTTTTGCAAGCTCGATAATTTGAAAGAGAAATTATTTGCTAAGTCTAATTTGCCATGTCCAATTAATGTTATTTTTCATATCTTTGGCGAATATAATAATAGAGGAACATATTTGGTGCATAGAGTTTACATATGTTCGGATTTAGAACCTCTTGTAGCCGTGGATAAAAATTACAAGTTAGAGAGACATGTTGTTGCTAATCATGTTATCTCGAGTTTGTGTGTTTTGATTTGAAAAAGCATGACGGTTCTAAGAAAGAGGAGCAACCAGATCATTCAATGTGATCACCATGCATCCAGTTAGTTGTGCCACATGAGTACTTGACCTCTGAAGAAGGGGAGCAAAATGAGCACAAGTAAAACAATCAAATGTGGTATCTATGATCGTTGTCGTCTATCTTCATTCCCGGGTACATTTGTTTCATAGGAGATTAATACTGTTTTCTAAAGAACTAATGATATTACATAACAAAATTTTGTTGCGTTTGTATTCATGTAGACACTTATATGGGCAAGATCATGCTCTACGCGACAAGAACCATATGAAAACATCGAGGATGGTTTTCTATGAAGAAGGGCAGGATGATGTGACCATGGCTACTATGGATACAACCGTTGCTCACATCTTATGTCCACAGGAAGACATCAAGTTCAAGTTTCAAAAATTATGGAATCTAATTCGTCTAGCTCTAACAGCACCGAATTCAAACGGCCGCCAAATATGCATATGTGCTTCGATTTAGGTCCTTGAGTACTTGATGGAAATATCTCGGAGTCATGTTTCCAACGTATCCAACCTCATCTCCAAATTCCATCCCAATCAGCCGCAATTACAGAAACAAGATGTTGCATTATCTATAATGGGCCTATGTGCTTGCAACTTCATCTGGGACCCCGGCCCAAGTGGGGCCAAAGTGAGATGCGCCCCAACCTCCAAATCCAAGTATTACCAATGTCCTCCACCAGGTCACCACATCACTTTTGGCCCAAGGAAGGAAAGAGAACTAATCCAATACGATTTGGGGCTGAATTTAGACTACAAGATAACACCAACCTGTGACGGTTGCCACGGCTTCATACAAACTCCGATTTGGGTGTTTTAGTACTTCACGGAAAGATTATGAAGTCTACTTTCCAATGGATCTAGTCTCAATTCCATATCTATCACGAGATGGCAGCAATCGTCAATTTAATACATATACCTTGTTCTGTCCGAGGTGCTGCGTCGCCAAAATTGGGCCGATGGGTCTTGTATCAAGTTGAGTCCATTACGGACACGTCCTAGGATTGGAGAACGACCGCAACTTGTCCTCCCACCTGTATAAATATCCGTATAGCCATCTAGAATAATTTAGGTTTTTTTGTTATGTAAGTTTAGCTATCGCTACTTTCTGATAGACGCGTGTGTCGGCTAGACCATCCGTTCTATTTGTTTCAGAACCCCACTTTTCTCGTGTGATTTAGATCTGAAATCCCTATTTGTAATTTGTGTTAGTGATATGCCCTAGAGGCAACATGGAGATGTTGGATATCATGGTCAATGTTTATGTATAAATGAATAAAGTGTTATTCGGTTCCATGGAATAGACATCTTGTATTGATCAATAAGTACGTGACTTCTTTATGAGACTCTTTATGCATGAATCTATTTCTAAATAATCTCTGATCACATGTCATATTATTGGAACAAATATGACTCTAAGATCGGCATGTTTATTGATTGATGATCATGTCTCATAGATCATGGGTATGGAGATACCAAATCAATAAACATGGACACATGTGTTAGAGAACACATTATTGGAGAGACCCACCATGAGACACTACAGGAATTAATGTGCCATTAGTTGGTCTCAAGTAGTGTTGGTGCAAAGTCCTTAGACCTGAGATCATCATGGATTCCAACATGTGTAGTAGCCTACTTTGGGACTACCAAATGCTACTCCGTAACTGGGTAGTTATAAAAGTAGTTTTTAGGTTTGCTATGAAACATGGAGTGGGATGTGAGTGATCAAGATGGAATTTGTCCCTCCTTTGGAGATATATCTCTGGGCCCCTCGAGGTAATGGATTATAGAAATGCATGGCCATGCTAAGTTGATTGAGGAGTCAATCAACAGACAAATAATCCAATACGGTTCGAGTGAATGGTTAAGCTATTGAAGGGATGGCACACATCTTGCCTACAGCTTAACTGCTATCGTGAGGCAAAGGGATTTGTGTACACATTATAGGTTTAGAGCCGATATTATATTCTTGTATGCTATGGTGTCAATATGTGCTGCTAGGCGCGGCTGTTGACAAATCGGCTGAGTTAGACTCGAGCCGAAACCAAGAATACCTGAACCTACAGGGTCGCACGCTTAAGGGGATAGAATAGATATTCGAGTTGGACTCGGATATGGCTCGATCGGATAGGTATCTGATCGGATAGAGTCCTATGGGCTTACGACGTATGGGCGGCCAACTCTATGAGATTCGGATGTGATCCGATTCAAAATAGAGTCCTGATTGGCCACTAGTCCCAGTCGGCCAACTCTATATAAAGGGGTGAGGGGTGGAGAGCTGTGAGATGTCAATCGAATTGCATTGCACCAAGATCAATCTGTTAGTGATATGCCCTAGAGGCAACATGGAGATTGTTAGTGATATCATTGTCAATGTTTATGTATAAATGAATAAAGTGTTATTCAGTTCCATGAAATAGACATCTTGTATTGATCAATAAGTACGTGACTTATTTATGAGACTCGATATGTATGAATCTATTTCTAAACGATCCCTGATCATATGTCATATTGTTGGAACAAATATGATTCTAAGATCGGCATGTTTATTGATTGATGATCATGTCTCATAGATCATGGGTATGGAGATACCAAATCAATAAACATGGACATATGTGTTGGAGAACACATTGTTGGATAGACCCACCATGAGACACTACAGAATTAATGTGCCATTAGTTGGTCTCGGGTAGTGTTGGTACAAAGTCCTTAGACCTGAGATCACCATGGATTCCAACATGTGTAGTAGCCTACTTTGGGACTACCAAACGCTATTCCGTAACGGGTAGTTATAAAGGTAGTTTTCGGGTTTGCTATGAAACATGGAGTGGGATGTGAGTGATCAAGATGGAATTTGCCCCTCCTTTGGAGAGATATCTCTGGGCCCTCGAGGTAATGGATTATGGAAATGCATGGCCATGCTAAGTTGATTGAGGAGTCAATCAACGGACGGATAATCCAATACGGTTCGAGTGAATGGTTAAGCTATTGAAGGGATGGCACACATCTTGCCTCTAGCTTAACCGGTATCGTGAGGCAAAGGGATTTGTGTACACATTACGGGTTCGAGCCGATATTATTCTTGTATACTATGGTGTCAATATGTGCTGCTAGGCGCCGCTATTGACAGTCGGCTGAGTTAGACTCAAGCCGACGATCGGCTAAGTTAGACTATAGCCGAAACCGAGTATACCTGAACCTACGGGTCGCACGCTTAAGGGGATAGAATAGATATTCGAGTTGGACTCGGATACGGCCTCGATCGGATAGGGATCCGATCGGATAGAGTCCTATGGGCTTACGACGTGTGGGGCGGCCAACTCTATGAGATACGGATGAGATCCGATTCAAAATAGAGTCCTAATCGGCCACTAGTCCCGTCGGCCAACTCTATATAAAGGAGGGAGGGGTGGAGAGCGTGACACGTCAATTGCATCGCGTGCAACGAAGTCGCCGAGATCAATCTCCACGGAAACCCTCCCCACTTTCGAGCCAAACCCTAGCCTTGCATCGCGTGCTAGCACACGGGTGTACGGCGTTCGTCCCCGGACGTGTGGATACCGGTAGAGGCGCTGCTACGTTGCGCGCTCTTGATCGGCTGTGGTGGAATCGGGGCGGTCGGACGCATCGGAGCGAGGCGTGAGAACGTGGCCGGACGACTCGAATCGGCGATTGGCGAATCGGCTGTCTCCGGAATCGGCTACACTGTTCCGGATCGGATTGCCCCGATTGGCTATTCCGCTGCACTCTACTCCAATCGGTAACGATCTATCGACCCTTACTTGCAAGTGTTCCCGGTTTGCGCGGCTAAAAGTTTTTGTTTTCGGCTAGCGTAGCCTCCGCGTAATCCTTCGGGTATCGAGCTAATCTTGCTTAGTTCGGGTTTTAGATTGGATCTGGAACAAGTTTTGCGCACGGGTTGATTAGATCAATCGGTTTAACGGGATCTGTTGAGGAGAGTTAATGGTAATTGTGTACCTTGATAGTGTATCGGAATGGCGTAATGTGATTACGTCGAAGCAATTTCCATATAACTCGGTTTGAGTTGGGTTCGAGATAACGTTCCTTGATAGTGTATCGGAACGGTATAATGTGATTATGCCGAAGCTATCTCGTAGTCCGATCTTGTTAGCTGTCCATCTCCCTTGATAGTGTATCGGCGGCTTCCCCTCGACCCACCGCCCGCTAACCGGCTATCGGGACCGCCGTGTGCGTACCCCCTTATAGGTCGTCTCGATGCCGTAGCTCTGCGATAAGTAGAAAACGTTTCTACGCCTAACTTGTTTTTGCAGAGAATTCTTTGAGATGGTATGGCCCTATTGTATGTATGAGATGTATGAGATGCATGTGATGCATGTAATATTCTTTCATATGTGCAATCCTGTAATATTCTTTCATACGTGCAATGCTTGTAATATTCTTTCACGACCTGCGAGTCGATGTAATCTTCAATTAGAGCTTCTATAGTAGTAGCTTAGTTTGAAGAAATCAAGCATTCGGCACTCGAAAGAACGGTGATGAAGATGGAGATCCGTACACCGGCATGGAGATGGAGATCACCATGTGAAGGGGGCCATACTATTTCATGCTATTCTACCGCTTTCATATATGTGATATGTTTGTTTGATAGGATAGCATCCCTCACAAAATTAAGTAGTAATGATGCCCTTCCAAATGTTGCACCCGTCACCGTTATGCTCGTCAATGGTGGGTCTGCTAAAGCAGAGTGCCATTCTCTATCATAACACGAGGGGGTATATATCGGACATATACAGCAGAAATATTTGGTTTACTTAACAAGGCTATCAAAACAGTTTTGGGCCTTGGGGCATAGGTTGGGGCGGGGCATGGAGATGCCACACCAACAACAAGAGTCACATAGAGATGTGATTAGCAAGGTGTTGCTTACCGATGTTACTAATTTTCTAGCAGTGATGCCAAAGCTCACTAGAAAATTAACTAACATGTGGATCTTGACCCAATACGTAACCTAGAGGGAAGGTGGAAAATACGTAATGGGAGTCTTATGTTAAATTGTTTAACAAAAGACATAGCATAAACATTGTGCTAAACTTTGCTTTTTCTGTTGTAGAATAAATGGCGGCTAATACTACACCCGTACCTTTAATTTGCGATCTATTCTCGAAAAGGAAAAATTAAATGGAACAAACTTTATGGATTGGTATCGCAACTTGAGAATTGTTCTCAAGCAAGAGCGTAAGGAGTACGTTCTTGAAGTACCCTATCCCGAGGATTTGCCAAATAATGCCACTACAACGCACGGAGGGCTTATGAGAAGCACACTAATGATGCCCTAGATATAAGCTGTCTCATGCTTGCTACAATGTCCCCGAGCTTCGAAGCAATATGAGAGCGCGATGCTCACACTATTATTCGGGGACTGCGTGGCATGTTTGAGAACCAAGCTCGGGCCGAGAGGTTCAACACCTCAAAGTCCTTGTTTGCGTGCGAGCTTGTTGAGGGAATCCCGTCACCGCATGTGATAAAGATGATTGGCTATATCGAGAGTCCGGAAAAACTAGGTTTTCCCCTTAGCCAAGAGTTGGCTACCGATGTGATTCTCCGGTCGCTCCTCCGAGCTTCGAGCCATTCATATTGAATTATCACATGAACAATATGGATAGGACCTTGGCTGAATTGCATGGGATGCTAAAGACAGTGAGGAGAGTATCCGAAAAACGGTCATCATGTGGTGATGATGCGAGAGGCTAAGCGCAAACCACCTGTCAAGAAGCTTTGCACCAAGAGGAAGTTAACTCCCGATGAGATCGCGAGTGCCTCCAATGCAAAGAAGGGCAAGAAGGGGTCGGCGGCATCGATGCCGTTTGCTTCTATTGCAAGGAGACAGCCATTGGAAGAGGAACTGCAAGAAGTACATGGAAGATCTCAAAAAGAAGCAAAGTACGACTTCGTTGTATTAATGTTATAGACATTAATCTTGCTACTTCACCCTCGACTCTTGGGTATTTGATACCGGATCGTAGCTCATATTTGCAAATCGTTGCGGGGAATGAGAAGAAGTAGAGGATTGAGAAGGGGCGAGGTGAACTCCGCGCGTCGGCATGGAGCAAGCGTTGCTACGGTTGCTATCGGCACGAGTACCACTTCATCTACCTTCGGGATTAGTTTTGGAATTAAATAATTGTTATTGTGTTCCAACACTATGTCAAAACGTTATTTCCGCTTCATGTTTGCAAGCGGAAGGATATGATTTTAGATCAATGAACAATGGTTGTTCAATATATCTCGAGATATGTTCTATTTTCATGCTCCATTGGTGAATGGATTATACGTTTTGAATCTTGAAGCATCTCCCATCTATAACATTAATACGAAAGGCAACTCTCTAATGATATAAACCCCACGTTTATCCGGCATTGTCGCTTAGGCCATATAAATAAGAAGCGCATGGAGAAGCTCCATAAGGATGGACTGATTCACTCTTTTGATTTTGAATCATTTGAGACATGTGAGTCTTGTTTACTTGGTAAGATGACAAAGGCACCTTTCACGGGACATAGTGAGAGAGCAAGTGACTTATTGGCACTCGTACATACCGATGTATGTGGACCAATGAGCTCAACGGCCGAGGTGGTTATCGTACTTTATTACCTTTACCGATGACTTTAGTAGATATGGTTATATCTACTTAATGAGGCATAAGTCCGAATCCTTTGAAAAGTTCAAAGAATTCCGAATGAAGTACGAATCATTTAGGGAAAACAATCAAGTTTCTACGATCGATCGTGGAGGGGAATACTTGAGCCAAGAGTTTGGTAATCATCGAAAGATTGTGGAATTGTTCCACGCTTGACTCACCAGAACTCCACAATGGAACGGAGTGTCCGACGGAGAAATCGCACCTTGTTGGACATGGTGCGGTCGATGATGAGCCAAAGTGATCTTCCGTTATCCTTCGGGGATATGCTCTTGAAACAGCTGCGCTCACACTAAATAGAGTTCCATCTAAGTCGTTGAAAAGACACCATATGAGATATGGACAGGGCAACCCCTAGTTTGTCTTTTCTCAAAATTTGGGGATGTGAGGCTTATGTAAAACGTTTACAATCGACAAGCTCACACCCAAATCGACAAGTGCTTCTTTGTGGGATATCCTAAGGAAACTAAGGGATATTACTTTTATAATCGGGAACAAGGCAAAGTATTTGTCGCCCGACACGGTGTCTTCTTGGAGAAAGAGTTTCTTTCAAGAAGGGTTAGTGGGAGCATGGTGCATCTTGAAGAAGTTCAAGAAACACCGAAAACGTTTCGGCGACCACGAACCACAACGGAGGAACAAAGTGTTGCGCCACCGGTTGTAGATACACCAGCCCACGGAGGTCGAGAGATCACGTCGTGCGCCGACAGTACACAGTGCGGAACAACGTGATATATTGTTGTTGGACAACGATGAACCTAAGACCTATGAGGAAGCGATGGTGGGACCCGATTCCAACAAGTGGCTTGGAGCCATGAAATCCGAAATAGAATCCATGTACGACAATCAAGTTTGGAACTTGGTTGATCCACTGATGGTGTCAAAACCATTGAGTGTAAATGGGTTTTTAAGAAAAGGCCGATATGGATGGAAATGTTCACATCTATAAGGCGCGATTGGTGGCGAAAGGTTTTAAACAGATTCAAGGAGTTGATTATGATGAAACCTTCTCGCCCGTCGCAATGCTTAAATCTATTCGGATTATCCTAGCGATTGCTGCATATTTCGATTATGAGATATGGCGATGGATGTCAAAACGGCTTTCTGAATGGAAACCTAAGCGAGGATGTATACATGATACAACCTCGGGGTTTTGTCGATCCAGATCGCTGGAAAGATATGCAAGCTACGAAATCCATTTATGGATTGAAGCAAGCATCTCGAGTTGGAATATTCGTTTTGATGAAGTAATCAAAGGGTTTGGTTTCATCAAAAATGAAGAAGAGGCCTGTGTTTACAAAAAGGTCGGTGGGAGCGCAATTGTATTTCTAATCTTATATGTGGATGACATATTACGATTGGAAATGATATTCCTATGCTTGAATCCATCAAGTCTTCATTGAAAAATAGTTTTTCCATGAAAGACTTAGGGGAGACAATACATATTAGGCATTCGGATCTATAGAGATAGATCCAAGAGGCTAATTGGATTAAGACAAAGTACATACATTGACAAGGTGTTGAAAAGGTTCAACATGCATGATTCCAAGAAAGGTTTCTTGCCCATGTCACATGGCATTAATCTTAGCAAGAATCGGTGTCCTCGGACACATGATGAGCGGAATAAGATGGGTATGGTTCCATATGCTTCGGCAATTGGATCCATCATGTATGCCATGCTTTGTACACGCCGATGTCTCGTACGCTTTGAGTGCTATGAGCGATATCACGAGATCCAGTGAAGGTCACTGGATGCCGTAAAGAATATCCTTAAGTATTTGAGAAGAACTAAGGATATGTTCCTAGTCTATGGAGGTGAAGAAGAGCTCGTTGTAAGTGGTTACACCGATGCTAGCTTCCAAACAGACAAGGATGATTATAGATCGCAATGGGTTCGTGTTCGCTAAACGGAGCGCGCGTCAGTGGAAGAGTTCCAAGCGGGATACGTTGCTGATTCTACAACGGAGGCCGAGTACATTGCTTGCTTGGAAGGCGCAAAGGAGGCTGTTTGGATCAAGAAATTCGTTTCGAGCTTGGTGTGATGACTAGTACGATGTCCAATGTCTCCCTATTGTGATAATAGTGGAGCCATTGCGCAAGCCAAGGAGCCGAGGTCACATCGAAGTCCAAACACATACTTCGGCGATATCATCTCATCCGCGAGATAGTGGACAGAGGTGATGTCAAGATATGCAAAGTGCACACGGATCTCAACATAGCCGATCCGCGACAAAACCTCTCCTCGGCCGAAGCATGAGGCGCACACAAGAGCAATGGGTATTAGATACTTACATGATTGACTCTAGTGCAAGTGGGAGATTGTTAGTGATATGCCCTAGAGGCAACATGGAGATGTTGGATATCACGTCAATGTTTATGTATAAATGAATAAAGTGTTATTCGGTTCCATGAAATAGACATCTTGTATTGATCAATAAGTACGTGACTTATTTATGAGACTCTTTATGTATGAATCTATTTCTAAACGATCCACGATCATATGTCATATTGTTGGAACAAATATGATTCTAAGATCGGCATGTTTATTGATTGATGATCATGTCTCATAGATCATGGGTATGGAGATACCAAGTCAATAAACATGGACATATGTGTTAGAGATCACATTGTTGGATAGACCCACCATGAGACACTACGGGAATTAATGTGCCATTAGTTGGTCTCGGGTAGTGTTGGTACAAAGTCCTTAGACCTGAGATCACCATGGATTCCAACATGTGTAGTAGCCTACTTTGGGACTACCAAACGCTATTCCGTAATCGGGTAGTTATAAAGGTAGTTTTCGGGTTTGCTATGAAACATGGAGTGGGATGTGAGTGATCAAGATGGAATTTGCCCCTCCTTTGGAGAGATATCTCTGGGCCCTCGAGGTAATGGATTATGGAAATGCATGGCCATGCTAAGTTGATTGAGGAGTCAATCAACGGACGGATAATCCAATACGGTTCGAGTGAATGGTTAAGCTATTGAAGGGATGATACACATCTTGCCTATAGCTTAACGGTATCGTGAGGCAAAGGGATTTGTGTACACATTACAGGTTCGAGCCGATATTATTCTTGTATACTATGGTGTCAATATGTGCTGCTAGGCGCCGCTGATGTGCAGTCGGAGTTAGACTCGAGCCGACGATCGGCTAAGTTAGACTATAGCCGAAACCGAGTATACCTGAACCTACGGGTCGCACGCTTAAGGGGATAGAATAGATATTCGAGTTGGACTCGGATACGGCTCGATCGGATAGGGATCCGATCGGATAGAGTCCTATGGGCTTACGATGTGTGGGGCGGCCAACTCTATGAGATACGGATGAGATCCGATTCAAAATAGAGTCCTAATCGGCCACTAGTCCCGTCGGCCAACTCTATATAAAGGAGGGAGGGGTGGAGAGCCGTGACACGTCAATTGCATCGCGTGCAACGAAGTCGCCGAGATCAATCTCCACGGAAACCCTCCCCACTTTCGAGCCAAACCCTAGCCTTGCATCGCGTGCTAGCACATGGGTGTACGGCGTTCTGTCCCCGGACGTGTGGATACCGGTAGAGGCGCTGCTACGTTGCGCGCTCTTGATCGGCTGTGGTGGAATCGGCTGCGGTCGGACGCATCGGAGCGAGGCGTGAGAACGCGGCCGGACGACTCGAATCGGCTGATTGGCGAATCGGCTGTCTCCGGGAATCGGCTACTGTTCCGGATCGGATTGCCACGATTGGCTATTCCGCTGCACTCTACTCCAATCGGTAACGATCTATCGACCCTTACTTGCAAGTGTTCCTGGTTTGCGCGGTTAAAAGTTTTTGTTTTCGGCTAGCGTAGCCTCCGCGTAATCCTTCACAATCTCCACGGAAACCCTCCCCACTTTCGAGCCAAACCCTAGCCTTGCATCGCGTGCTAGCACACGGGTGTTCGGCGTTCTGTCCCCGGACATGTGGATACCGGTAGAGGCGCTGCTACATTACGACGCTGTTGATCGGCTACGAATCGGCTGCAATCGAAGCAAGGCGACTACGGCAGATCGGCGACGCAAGCGCGGCTGTGGCAGATCGATCGGCTTTGGTGGAATCGGCTAAGGTCGAGCGAATCAGAACGAGGCGCGAGAACGTGGTCGGACGACTCGGATCGGCTGCGGCATCGGTGAATCGGCTGATTGGTGAATCGGCTGTCCCCGGGAATCGGCTATCGAAAAATCGGCTGTCATCGGCCAGCACTGTTCCAGATCGGATAGCCCTGATTGTCTAGTCCGCTGCACTCTACTCCAATTAGTAACGATCTATCGGCCCTTACTTGCAAGTGTTCCTAGTTTGCGCGGTAGAAGAGTTTTGTTTTTCGGCTGGCGTAGCCTCCGCGTAACCCTTCAATTTGAGTTGTTGTTCATCTTGTTCTTGCGAGTTTTTCGATTGCTTGCAAGAATAACCCTAGTGGTTCGGTAGATCGGGCTTCTGCAAGATCGCATCAATCAGTGAAGTCGGTATATCGGTTGCTAAGGCGCAAATCCTCCATGTAGTTTTATAGTCGGGCCATGTACATCGCTCCGTTAAATTGAAGTCATCGTCTTGTCACGTCGACCCACCCTTCCCTGGCTGGGTCTGCCTACATTTGAAAGCTCTCTAGGATCTGCGCACTTTGTCCTCACTCATGCGTAACTAGGAAGAACTTCCCGTTTGGTCACCCATCCTCCCCAAATTGCCCCAGGCCAGGCACGCAGGCACACTTATGGCAGTCCAACACAAGTCTTTTATGTATACTTTATCCTCACTCATGCATAACCAGGAAGAACTTTCCGGTCAGTCACCCATCCCCAAATTGCCCCAGGCCAGGCACGCTTAACCTCGGGCACGCGAGGCACACTTATGGCGAGTCCAACACAAGTCTTTTACGCATACTTTATCCTCACTCATGCATAACCGGGAAGAACTTTCGGTCAGTCACCCATCCCCAAATTGCCCCGGCCGGCACGCTAACCTCGAGTTCTTTGAAGATGAGCTTCCGAAAAAGAAGTTGCAACTTGTTGGTATGAGTATTCTATTAATCCTATTAAGCCCTAGGCCAGGATGTTACATCCACGGCCCCTTAGAAAACCCGACGTCCTCATCGGTCAACCCAAGGCTAGGAACCTTCCCTCTTGGCCACGTCCAGGCCACTGGACACACGGACATGGCCAAGAGGGGAGGTTCATGGCCTAGGGTTGACTGACGAGGACATCGGGTCTTCTAAGGGGTGTGGATGTAACATCTTGGCCTAGGGCTTAATAGGATTAATAGAATACTTGTACCAACAAGTTGTAACTTCTTTTCTGGAAGCTCATCTCCAAAGAACTCTAAGGTTAAGCGTGCTTGGCCTGGGGCAATTTGGGGATGGGTGACCAACCGGAAAGTCCTTCCTGGTTGCGCATGAGTATGCGCAAGTGCGCAGAAAAGACTTGTGTTGCCCTGTGAGGGCAATCTTGAGATCCTAGAGAGCTTTCAGATGTAGGTGGGCCCAGCCGGGGGAAGGGTGGGACGTTACACATCTGCACCAAAAGATCGGGACACCCTATTGTATATCAATGCTTTTGCTCCATTTCAGTGTATTAATCACCTGCATACAAATATTCACCAACATTGATGGAACAATTTAGTAAATAACCCTACCATTATGTTGATGTTCATCTTGTATCCGTTTTATGCAGGGATTGACGGTCGGATTTTAGCATTTAAGGACTGTCAACAGTGATGAACAATAGTTGTGTGATAATACTTTACTTATATCCACGCCACAGCTTATTAATGAATATTCTATTTCTTTTGTTAATTATTTATACGCTGATTTTAGGCATGTTGTTTACGTTGCTACTGAAGCTGATAAACATGACTTGCTATCAACTTTTAATATATTGGGATATGCTTTTGAGCTTACAGATTTGAAAGAGAAATTATTTCCTAAATATGTTTTTTCATGTCCTGCTAATGTCATATTTTAAATATTTGACACACATAATGATCAAGGAATGTTGGTGTAAACAATTTAGATATGTTCAGATTTAGAACCTCCTATAGTTGAGGATAAAAATTACAAGCTAGAAAGACATGTTGTTGGTAATCAGGTTATCTCAAGTTATTCTTGTTTTGATTTAAAAAAATAGGTTGGTTTTGAAGAAGGGGAGTGTCCAGATCACTCAAATGCTGCTACCATACGCCATTAAAACAACATCATGTGATTACTTGTCTTCTAAAGAAGGGGAGCAAGAGGAGCTGCAAGAGAATAATTACAATGTAGTTCCTACGTACTTTGTTGTGCATCCCCATTACCATGTACATTCATTTCATAAGAGATTAATACTATTTGCTAAAGAACTCCTCATATTACATGATGAAAGTTTATGGTGTTTGTTTTCATGTGACACTTCTATGGGTAAGATCATGCACTACGCAAAGAGCATCATATGGAAAACCGAGGATGGTTTTCTGTGAAGAAAGGGAGGATGTGACCATGACTACTATTGGTACAACTATTGCTCACATCATAGGTCAACTGGAAAACATAAAGATCAAGCTGTCCAAGTTCTGTAATCCAATTCGGTCACCTGCTACATTGCTGACTTCAAACGATGTTCAAATATACATACGAGCTCAGTTTTGGGCTTATGCGTACTTGATGGAAATCTCTTGGTGCCCTCTTTCCAACAAATCCAGCCACATCACTCAATTCTATTTCTGTCAGCCACAATCAAAAAAATAAGGTGTTGCGTCACCTATAATGGGCCTATGGGCTTGTAACTTTGTCTGTGACCTTGGCCCAAGTGGTGCTCATGTGGGGTGCGTCCCAACCTAGTACAACATGACCCTAGGAAACCCTTGATTGTCCTCCCACCTTCTTAAGTAGCTAGGTATTCCTTCAGAGTTATTTGGATTTTGTTTAGAATAAAGTTTAGTCATTGCTGCTTTTTTGGGTAAAGCCGTGATCCGTTAGATCACCATTTTCTCATTACAAAATCTTAACTTATCATTTGTATTCAATTTCTATTTGTAATTCAGATTGCTTTTATCTTGTTCTTACTTGTTTCTTTGATTTGCTTGCAGGAAGAAGGTTGATCTGCATCGGCAAGATCAATAACCCACGGGAAGGTGTATCGATCGCTAAGACGCAACACAACAACATCTCATATGGTTGAAGTCGAGTCATCAACATTTCTCCAAATCACAGTTATCATCAACTCACCAAAATAGCGGGCCAATAGAAGCCGTGAACTCTAGTTTATACTTCTTTCATAAACTATACATGTTCGGGTTGGACTAGTTTTAACTGGTCCATCCAAAGGATGGGAATCCCATAGAAATTAGTGTCATTATTTATTAATGTAAGTATGGTGCTTAGATTGATTAAATGACACTAGATGCGAGTGTGCCCCACGGGAAGTGAGGTATATGGCAAATAGTAACAACATCGTTCGTCCTTTGTATTCCTCCACATTGGGTATGACGTTAGAGTTTGTAAAATGTCATAACCATGTTGACAGACTAGCAAGAAGGGGTCTCTCACTAGTGACTAGGTGCCTAGCATTAAGTTCTAGGCATGTATATGTATATGATTGTTGTATCGACTAAACATGATAAATATAGAAATACATATAAAACCATAATTGTTTCTTTTATCTTTCTTCACTAACTAGTTTATTTATTGAGATGATTCTTCTATGTATTGCTATTCAATTATCATTATGATTATCATTAACCCCAGTTAGACTTTGGTATATTAATTATAACATAATTATGAATATATCAACTTACTCTTTACAACGATACCCATAGAATACTTCCGGGTAAAATGTTACAGCGATATGTGTGCGCTTGCACATTTATCTGTGACTGTCAATACCAACAAGCTGGACGTAATAATATGTAAACCAGATAAAGCAGCCATATGTGTCGTAGATCAAAGAATTTTTTTCCTTTATTTGATAAGGATTACCTAATGTTGGCCTTTCTTTTTCAGTAAGCCACCGAATTTCTTCATCAAAGCCTTCTTTTGCTGGTTCTGCTTGACTACCAATTTGGTGTTACAGTTGGTCTTCTCCGTAGACATCCTACTGCCATTGCCATCAGCAACAATGTCTCTGTTTGTGCCCAACAAATCAACTTCCGGTTCACCGTCGTCCCTCTCCATAGATAAGTTGTAGTCTGCAACCTTGCTGTTCTCCCACATCTTGGAAACTAGCAAAACTGGCCCATCTTTCTCCGCGTTTCCCTTGTCATTTCCAATCAGGGAATACAAGTCCTTGATTTTCTCTGAACCAGATGATTCTTTGACTTGCAGATGCAGGCCATCATTCTCTTTGTACGCTTTTGCGTCTTTGCCTCTGTAATTATTATCTTCGGCCATCATAGCTTCCAGCTCTCTTACCATCTCTTCTAGTTGAGCATTTCTGTTCTCCATGTCTCTTGCCGTCTCTGCTGCTTTACCCAACTGAATTCTCATTGACATGATCTCTTCTTCTGAATTTGTGATAGAGCTAACAAATCTAAGCTCTTTGGATCGCCACTCCTCAGATGTGGTCTTGGCTTCTGCTTCCAGCTGTTCCACTTTATTCTTCAAGCAGATTATCTCGTAGTTTGCTTCATCAAGCATTACCTCATAGTTCTCCCTGGTGTTGTTGAGGCTCATGTTCAGCTCTTGTACTTTTGCCCGGGTGCGCTCGATCTCTTCTTGCTTGTCCAGGGAATCTTCCCATGACTCTCTTGCCTCAGCAGACATCTCTTGCAATGCAGAGGCCAGATCCTCCATTGCCTTTCTAACTTTCTCGCATTCGTTTTTGCTAGATTCTAGTTCCTTAGCTAGCTTGTCCTTCTCTTCACATATGGCCTCAATTTGGGAGCTTGCAAAGCTTCCATCCTTGATAGCACCCCTCTTCTCTTGTTCCATCGCGCCAAGCCTTGACCTAAGCTCCTGGATATCTGTCCTTAAGGCTAATGCTTCTCTCTGCGCGGCATCGACGCGCTGACCAGATGCATTGATATCTTCATTCTGCCTGACCACTTCATATTCCAATGACTCTATCTTGTCGTGAAGAAGAGCAATTTGAGACTCTTTTACCTGCAACAAAGCATTCGCCGCGTCGAATTCCTTCATCACCGAACTCATGGATTCAGCCTTGAGGATGCTGTACTGGTTGGCTAGCTCCAGTTTGATCTCCAAAAGTTGAGCCTTCTTCTTCCATTCACCAACCAATCCATCTGCTTCTCTACTGGCCTTCATGGCGTTGGCAACATCAGCTATGAGACCTTCAACCACACCTTCCAATTCAGTCACCTTCTCTTCGGCAACCATGGCTTTCTTGAGCTTGATCCTTAGTACCGACGCCTCAGCCTCCAGCTTCCTGGTTTTCTCAGCGGATTCCTTCACCTTGCTCTCTAGCTCAGAATTAAACGAATCCTTGAGTCGGTTGATTTCCGCGTTGACTAGCTCTACCTGGGCGGCGTTCACCTCACCGTCTCTGACGGCGTCATCGGCGTGGCTGAGCGCCAGGTTCTTGGCGTCAATAGCGTCAGCCAGCTCCAGCCTCGCCTCCTCCAGCTGCGCCACCATGGACCGCAGCGCCGCGGAGTCGACCTCCTGCCGGCGCTGCATGGCCTCCTGCCTCCGCTGGAGCTCATGCTTGCTCTGCGTGGACTCGATGGTCGTCTGCTCCAGCTCGACGGCTCGGAACATCTCGGTCTCGGAGGCCTCCTCCGCCTTCTTGAGCTCGGCGAGGGCGTAGCGGAGCTTGGCATTGGCCTCATGGGCCGTCCTCCTGTCGTCGTCGGTGACCTTGCGATGCTCCGTCTCCTTCTCCGCCAGCTGTTCCTTGGCCCTCCTGAGCTCCTCCTGGGTCGCGGCGAGCTGCTCCATGGACTGCTTCTTCACGGCACTCCTTTGCTTCTGCAGCCAGCAATTCAATTCAATTCCAGTGCGCGCAGTACAGGACTAGTCGCTCAAAAAATTTTACAACCAAACAAACATCTCTCAAGAATCTAAGCAAGCAGTAAAGATGATCAATGGATCGTACCTCGGCAGAAGGCGGTGTACTGGTCCGGCAGGCGATCTTGGGCGAGCGGTGGTCGGCTGACGACGGCGACGGTGTCTTCTCCACCGACCCCAGGGATCTCTCGGCGCGAGCCGCCGCGTGACGCGGAATGCCACGGATCACCGGCTTGGCGCTGGCGGCCACGTGTGGCGTGCCCTTGCTGCTTTTGGCAGCGTCGGCCGTTCCAGAACTATGCGTCAAGAACAAATCTTATTTTGCTCAGACCAAGAACCGAGTCAAATCAAACCAAAAAGGGCAAACAAACAATTGCAGGCAAAGAAGATGAGAGATTGATGCCGGATTGGCACACTTACTTGAGCCTGGACGAGCCCGCCATTGCTGCAGCCTGCTTCCCTCCGAGCTTCCCAATTGGAGCGCGCGGCGGGTTGAAGAAAAGAAAAGAATGGAGGGCTAGGGGCAGTGCAGTGGGTGTCGGTGTTGGTCGCCCACTAGGGGCAGTAGAATCTCCTCGCCAACACCAGCAGCACTGCAGCAGCAAAACCAGAAATGGATGTTTGGCTTCAAGAACAGATCTTTTTTTTTCCTTTTTACTGTGAAAGATCACAATCACAATCACATTCTGTGGTGTGGCATGGGTAGGCTGGCTTTACCTGGGTTTGCAGCTGTTGCCGCCGCCTCCTCTAACCACCCTTGCAGTGCGGGTCCTGCCTCTCCGAGGATAGCGACAGTGCGTGTGCTTGTGTGGCCGTTGTCTATCGGGAGCGGATTCTGAAAATCTTAAAGGAACATTTACTTCTTGTTTATATATCATATAAAAAATTTTACATATATATATATACATAAGTAAATATATACATATTTTACCAAAATATAGACACACATATATATATATATATTAGAAATATATACATCTTTCTTAATTTCTAATGTTCTGTATCGTATATTACAAAAGCTAATCGGTAAGGTGGGGTTGATGAACTGGATTTTCATCGTAGTATAACTCTTCCACGGGATTAATAACCTGCTCATTAATAAATCTCATCATTTCTTATCGAACAACTTTGTAATGTATTTATCATTTGAAAAAAATGAGAAATAAATATATGAAATCAATAATAAATCGAGACATAATGTATGAATGATTTTTAAGTCCATCCAGATTCTTGTCAGATTTGATTTGGTGAACTAAACGGTGAGTATAATCACCGATGTAGTAGCCGCACAAGTTTGTCTCCCGCTCTTGTTTTGCATACTAAAGAAGAAACAATGAGAGATTTAATATACATTTCTATTTTAGAATAATGATTCAATATAATATTGAACCATGTAATTAATGGAAATTTTATACTCACAATAAGTTTTTCTTTCTAAGTGCCGCGTACCAATGTACGGAACTGTGCCCATGCCCTTGCAAGCTATGATTAATTATCCGAGATCTGAAAAATAGCAATAGCAACATTTATAATGATAGTATCTAGACGACATTACCTGTCTATCACTTCAAAAATCTTTGCGAACGTAGACTCTGGATATCTTTGCGAACATAGACTCTGGTTTATCCATTTAGTCATAGACATGGATTTTGGACGAGGAAAGGTCAAAAAGAAAAGTATCCAATGTAATCTGCAAATTGTGTGAGATGATATATATGAAACTGTATATGTACGAGAAGGAAATTTGTACAAAAGGCAGTAAAAACTCATGTTGTGTTGTATGGCAAGAGTATGAAAGTCTTGTAATGCTGCTGCACCAGCAACTGGATAATATTGTCCTCTGTATCTTGCTCAAAATCACGTATCATGTTCGTGTTAATTTTGCGGGGGGTCCATGAATCCAATGTTGAAACACCCCTGCATACGACACTGTTGAATCTCCAATCTATAATAGATAAAAGAAATTTTCATCAGCTACATACAAGGAGCTCTGGAACGAAATAAATTTAACTAAGGATACCTACAAAACCCAAGAATTGATAAGAGAGACATCGAGGGTGTCTAGCTGATATAATTCGAATACATCCTCAAAGAGCATCCACATAATATCATCTCCTTGGAGGAAATCTGTGTTTTTCATCCGCACACTGAACATCTCTCTACCTTTCGCTGAATTTTCCATGCACCATTGATGGAATTGGTATATCTGTGTAGAGAGGGTGTTCACCCGATAAGGCTTGACAAGAGGTTCACCAACGGTAAATCTATATTTCAAATCCTCTTTTGTCGCCTTTTCGATTGGTGCGTCTCCAAACAGTTGCTCCCTCTTTAGTCCTGTCTCTGCCATAAATTATCTTAACTCCTTTTCACCTGGTGGCAGCAACGGCTCAAGCACTTGTTCTTTTTGCTTTCCAAGCTGAGGGACAACTTTCAACTTTTCTTTGGCCTTCTGAAATGACTTCCTAATTGATTGGTCATAGTCGGATAGTAAGGTGCATTTTACCTGTGCACTCATCTTCTTAAAGAACTCCTTAACTGTCTAGTCGATAGGAATCTTCTTTTTAGGACTCCGAGGCTTGAAATGGGCCTTCACTTCCACTGCTATGATCTCGTTAGCCTCCTCTTCAGTGTGGTCGTACGACCTTTTCTTTAGAGCGGGGAGCCTTGGCACGTCAAGTCTTGGCTTCTTCATTTGTTTCGTTGACCTTGACGGTGCGGGACGAATTGGGCACGACTTGGCAACTTGTTCATGTGGAGTAGAGGAGGAGATGAACGAGGCGGAGGAGACGGTCCACATGGAGGAGACGGTGCAGGCGAACGAGATGATAAAATGATGAAGCGCTTGCACTATAGTATAATGGTGTTGGTTGTGTCTCCTAGTTTCCTCTCCCCATCTCCTCTGGGGATGTCCAGTTCAAGATCATAAAAGCCTGGTTCCACCTGCTCAATTTTGACCTTTTAGTACCGAGGTGGAATCGGCCTGCAATGATATGTCCCATTTTGTTCGACAGGTATGGCCATGCCGACACCACCTTCATGAAAAGAGAGGTTATTAATTAGTAATCAACATATGTATCAACTTTCACAATGCACAAGTCATATATCATTAAACTACGAGCATACCTTGAATGACAAGTTCTTGAAGGGAATATGCAGCTCATATGGTGCTCGCCACGTGATTTCATCAATGGCGCATTGGGGTTCATCTGCAGCTTCCATGGTTTGTGCTCCAACTTGGCCTGTAGAAGTGCAGCTGCTGCGATTGGCTGAGGGGTTCACCATGACTGGCAGAACAAACAGTTGGGTCTGCTGGCTCCGCTGTTTAGCCAGGCGTTGGTCCACCTATCGGGACACCTCCTCTTGCATTCTTTGCTTGTGGGTCGCAAGCCTATACTCGAGATCTGTTAGCTTCGCCAATGTATCTCATTTGCTCCTCATGTAAGTGTTGATGTCCTCTTAGAATCCATATTTCCATGGAACAACGCCTTTTCCTTGCGTTCGTCCTGGATGCTCCGGATTCTACAGTGCGAGCGTAAGCTTGTCCTTCTCTTTGTCGGGCTGAAATGTGCCTTGAGCAGAGACCTCTACTGCATCCTCAGTCGGCTGGCTGCTTCGTGAATTTCATCGCGGAATATAATGAGCCATCACTGGGATTTAGTGCTCCACCAGAGCATAGTACCAATGCTTTGATCGTTTCAGCCAATCTGCTGTGATCGGAACAATACCTCTTTCTATCAAGCCGACTTCCATTCTTTCCCACTTGGGCACTGCATTGTTATATCTGGCTGACCTAGCCGGTGATGGTACTGCTTCTTCATTGGATTTATTCTTCTCTATCAGCGTTTGTCCTTGCTCTCCTGTCTTGTATGCGCAAAAGCATCCTAATGATCCTTGAGCTTGGGGAATTTGTCAAAGTCCGGTGTCCCACGGAGGGTGAGTCAGGGCCTAAGATCAGGCCGAAAGGCATAGTCGATGGACAACAGGGCCCTTAAGGATATATTTCTTGTAAAGTTCCTTCTTGTAGTTCCGAAACAGTTCGACCATCTTCTTTAGCGTCCATTCCTCCACTTTGGCCTGTTCTACCTCAGGTATAGTGAAGGTCTCTAGCATTGTGGACCACAACATTTCTTTCTTCGTATTTTGGAGATAACTTTGGTCATCCCCGATTGTCCTTGTTCGGCGCCAGTTCACCGTGCTGATGGGCACGTGATCCCTCGCGACCCATACGTTGTGTGCCACAAACTTTTTTGCAGCATCGACAGGTGCACATGGTCGACCGTCTTGTGCCACTTTCATTATAATTTGTCGACCCTAGATCTTCCGAGTGACACCACGTTGTCCATGTGCCCTCTTTCGTCCCACGGTTGGTGTGCTGTCACTGCCCTCATCATTCCTCTCCTCAGTCCCCTCCTCGTTACCCTCCTCGTTTAGGTATTGGTTGGGATCCTTGTTCCCCTGCTCATGCAACCAGTCTTGGCTGCTACCCTCTCCGATATGGTCCAAGAGGATCTGTTCGTCAGCATGATCTGCTATCTGTTCGACTTAAGCTTGAGCGACGACGACGGTCAGCAGCTGTAACACGTAATTCTGACAAGAAAAAATATTTAGTTAAAACATGTACAATGGTGCTAAGTCTAAATTTCCAATGTATATATACATCTTTATGTGAGAGATAGTGACTCAGGATATTGGGTGAAAACAATAGAAACAAATTTTGTGTTGATTCCCAATGGATAGGAGTAAAGACAAAATTTTGTTTTAATTCCCAATGCATAGGAGTCTGACAGAATTTTCTTTTTACTCCCAATGCATAGGAGTGAAGACAAAATTTATTTTGGAAATTTGTTTTCAGCCAATATCTTGAACCACTACCTCCTTGTAACGAGCGAACGAACGACCAAACAAATAAACTCGTTCGGTCGTTCTATTGTTCACGTTTGTTCGGTCATGAAAGTCGTTCTATCGTTCAATCATTTGTTCACGTTCATTCTATCATTCTCATTCCTTCAATCATGTTCGTTTGTTGACGTTCATTAACATCCTCGTTCCTGGTAGAACGAGTTATGGCGGCGCAGTGGAGGCGGCCGACATCGGCCAAGGCGACAAAAGCGGCCATGGATCCATTATTCACTTAATTCAATGGATCTATTATTTTATAACATTAGATTTAAATAACTCAAAACACATTTGATCTATCTTAAAATAACAAAGTTTATCCTTCTTTACAATTATACAAGCACATACTCATACTTTGTCCCATTCAATTCCTTTATCTCATATTTTTCAACTAAGAACTTAGTATACAAAAATATACAATTAGAAAGCTCAATGATTATAATTGTTAAGTTGTCTGTAATTTTAGTTCATCAATTCGAAACATTGTTTTATTGTAATTAAATAAATATAGTTCAAGATCAATCTCCATGGCGGTGCGCGGCATGCCATGGTGGCCGGCGTTGGCCATGGCGGCATGCGACCTGTAGTGGTGACGACGATGACAACAACAATGAGAAGACGTACAACGGCGACGACGACGATGACTACGACAACGCGACGATGGCGAGACGACAACGGCGGCGGAGAGATCAAACAGAGAAGATATTTGTGTCCCGGATCGAAGAATAGACGAGAAGATACCTTCAAATGTGGTCCGTGGCAAGGGCGACGACGACGACGACGACGACAAGACAACAAGGCGAGACGACGACGGTGGCGGCAGTTCCTGCAAAATATAGAGTTTGATGCAAGAAAATGTAGAGACGATGTGAAAAAATAGCTAAGTGTTGGGGGTGGAGAAGACGATTCGCGCTAGGATTTATATATACCCTGGATCTTTAGTCCCGGTTGGTGGCAACAACCGAGACTAAAGATTGACTAAAGATACAATCTTTAGTCCCGGTTGGAACCACCAACCGAGACTAAAGATATCTTTAGTCTCAGTTGTTTCCAACAGCTAGGACTAAAGATAATTTCCTGCTATTTTCAATCCATCTGTAGTCCCGGTTGATGCCTTCAACCAGGACTAAAGATAATTGTCACTCCTGGAAATTTATCCCAAATTCTCAGACTATTTTTTTGTATTAGATCTCTGTCCGAAATTAATACATAGATCCAAACGTAAAAAAATAAAACATAAAAATACTTATAGAAAAAGGCACTTAGTCCTCACACCAAAAGAAACTACAACAGAAAAGAAAGACGATCCTAGCGAGGCTTCAACTCCACTCCACAGCTAACTCAACCGGGGTCTAAGCCTTGATCATCTAACATCATCTTCAACTCAGAAGCACTACACTTCTGAAAGGGGAAAAAATAGCAAGGCTGACTACAACCACTGTGCTCAACAAGCCACACCAAGAGATGCAGACGTGCAAGGGAAGACAAAGAGTGGCTTGCGGCTATTTTGCATAAATGTGGTTTGCAAACTTTTATCGTTTAAAATCAGTAAAACAGTTGAGTATTTAAGTTAATATTGAATCTTCACTGAACAACGTTGTCTCACATTGAACAGGCCCAACCATTTCCACCACTGAACTAATCCAATTCGAATAAGGCTAATTAGTAAAGATGAGACTAATCACGGTGAATCTGGTTGATCGTCCATAACCGTGGGCACGGCTATTCGAATAGTTTTACTCTGATCAGAGGTGTGCAACTTTACCCACAAGACACAATTCCACACATGTTACCATGCCTCGAGGTACCACCATGATACTGCAAAGGGGAAAATCGTGACAAAACCTTTCGCGTAACCTCCCCCTAACCAATCGTACCACTCCAAGGTTTTGCCCTCACCCCTCGAAAGGCAGTGGGCAGCCCCCCCCGAGTGCCGCAGTGAATCCATTAACTGATCAACCGAGTGCCTTGGCCGATCCAACTCCATCATGCCCACCGTTACTAGGGTATGTCGGCCAGAGGAAAGCTACATTACGAGTCCAGCAGTTGCCCATTCTTGCTTGTGGTAAGCACTGTAAGTCTTCTAGGGTTTCCCATGAACCGGTCCTTAATTGCCATGGGTGCGACAATCAAAACCATGCACCCATAGCCCACCATTAAGTCGTACTTTAGTTGAGATAATTATGACCAACAAAATATGGCCAGGTGTTTCGAGCTTGCAGCTCATCAGAAACTAGAGTAATTAATGATGATCATCCCATTTAGTGAGCTAGTGGTAATTAAGCATGGCTAAGCATATAATTTTAGCTAAAATCAATATCAGTGACTAAAGCTAGTCAAATTATCACCCAAAGTTAACAAAAGACGGATATCAAATAAATATGGCGCAAGCAAACAGATAGGTAATCCCATCATTTCATGTAATTAGCAAAACATGCAATGTTATTTGCAAAAATAAAACATTTATAAGAATATGATCAATATGCTTCAAGGGAAGTGTGACTTGCCTTGCTTCTTCAAACAACCTTCTGCCTCTTTTCCTCACGAGCGCGAACTCAAGAAACGGCGAAGCCAACATGTTGGCACGTAAAACGTGGAATAACACTAATAAACACCAAATAAACAGTACAAGAATAGAAAACAAACATGTAGAGCTCAATTTTCGAAGAATTTTACAATTTGAATGGCCCATTTGGAGTTCGTGTGGATTAGATATTAATTTTAGAAGTTTTGGACCATTTAAATGAATTCTAAAAATTAAAATGATTTATTGTGTAATTTTTAATTATTTTTAAACGAAAAAAGGTTGATGTTGACGTCAGCAGCCGAGGGCTCGCGTCAGCGAGGGCGACGGCACACAGCCGTTCCACGGTGAACCCAGTGCACGGCGACCGGTCCACGGCTGGCGCACCACGTGGTGCACACGTTGCACCGACGTGGCAGCCACATGGGCGACGGGAGGATAACCCCGATCTGCTGAGGCACATCGGACGGGCTGGGAAGCGGTGCGGCGTTGGGCGCGACATGGGCGCGACGAGGCGCGAAAAGTGACACGGCCATGGCGCGGTAGCGACGCACGCACCTGGATGGTCGTCGGCGACGACCATCGGCATGGTGACGAGCGCGGAGAGCGGCAACAGAGAAAAAAAGGGGAAACGACTTACTGAGCGTTGGCGGAAAATGGTGGAGAGCAGGGACGGCACGACGGCACAGCGCTGCAGCGGCTTTCGGAGACGGCGGAGGGCATTCCAAGGGGCAGAGAGGCATGGCGGATCCAGAGGGCATGACATCAGGGCTCGGAGAGCGTTGCGGCAGCCGGAAAATGCGACCGGAGGACGGCGGTTGCGATGGCGGCTCGGGAAGCTCGGCGGTGGGGTGATTCGGCGGCGATCCGAGAGCGGGGTGTGGCGGCCAGAGTGCGGCGGGATGGGAGAAAGGTGGCGGTGGCCTTGGCTCGCGGCGGCGGGGCTCGGAACGGCGACGGCGTGCAACCGGAGTGATAACGGTGAGCGGCGAAGAGTGGAGGAGCATGGAGAGGACGAAGAGGGCACAACAACTCAGGGAAAATTGGGGAAACACGGAAAGGAGCTCTGTCGAGGGATTTATAGCCTAGGGAGGCGTGGGTTTGGCCGAGAGGCGGCAGATTTTGCGGCGGGGCGGTTTGGCCGATGGCGGAAAATGTGATGGCGGATAAGGCGATTTCGGCCGTTGCACGGCCACGGCGCAAGTGGGACGGGGCGGAAAAATCGGCGACGGCGATTAGGGTGCGTGCGCGCGCGGGGAGAACGCGGGTTCAACGCGGGAGAAGTGGCGGCGTGGGCACAGGATCAATGGCGAAAAAGGCGGTCGGAGGTTGAGGATGAGCCCGATAAGTGGGGCCCACGTGTCGGCAACTCGGGGAGAGGAGAAGGGGCTGATGGGTGGGCCACGGTCGCACTGTCGGTGAGAGGAGAGGGAGGGATGCGATTTGGACTTTTGCGTGTAGGGGAGGAAAACGGGCGCGGCTAGGCCGAGTCGAAGGGAAGGGAGGGCGTGGGCGTCGGTCGGGCAGGGCTGCAAGGGAGCAAAAGCGGACTTGGGTCGTTTCTGGCCCAGGACAGAGGGGAGATTTTAATTTGTTTTTCCAATTAAATTAATCACATAAATAATCTTTGAATTTTTATAAATAGAATTTTCATAAATACTTTCAATGCTCAAATAATTCAAGGAAAAATCCGAAAATATATGGACACTAAAAGTATTTAATATATGCTCATCTAATGACTAATTAATTTATTTAAATAATCACTGAAATATTTTTTGTATTATTAAAATTATTTCTTAAACTCAAATATTTCACGAAAAATTTCATAAAATAGTTTAAGAAAATATTTCAAAAATATTTTAAGTCATGATTTTTAAAGGAAAATTTAATTTCCTGAACACTTTCACTTTGTTAATTTGCTTTAAAGTTTTATTTAAATTTCTAGGAAATGATTTATTTTATGATTTTTAATCTCGAACGAAAATCGGGGTGTGACAATAATCTCCCGCTATTTCTAAATTTTTGTCCTCGCTAACTGGGACTAAGAATTCAATAATCCATTAAACCTAGGGCCAAATTAATTTTATTTAAATAATTAAAATACTGTTATTAAATTGTAATAATCATAAATAATTCAGATATGCCCGATTTAAAATTATTTTAAATTGTAAAAGTCTTATATAATTAACATATTTCTGACTTAAATTGTAATAATCGTACATAATTAACATATGCCCGATTTAAAATTGTTATTAAACCGTAATAATCATATATAATTAACATATGCCCGATTTAAAATTAATTTAAATTGTAATAATAATATATAATTAACATATGATGACTAAAATAGTTTAAAATTGTAAGAACCATATATAATTAATAGATGGATCTTCAATACATTCAAAATAATTTACATCATCCATACAACAACCTAGGTTCGGTATATTAAACATAATTACAACGTGATGGTTGTCCTCACGTATTTTCTCCTCACTAATTTTCCTTCGCTATGATCGTTGAATGAGTAAGGGGTCTCCTCATTTGATAGGAGAATGCTCGGGTCAACCATCACCACGAATGGAGGTTGCCCGTTGAACTGATCGTAATCTTCATCAGTCTTATTCTCGACTCCGACGATTTTCATTTTGCTTGGGAGAACCCCATGGCGCTTTGGCTCGTCGAACCCTTTCCCCTTCTTTGCTTTGCTAGACATGTTCTTCATGTAGAAAACTTACGTTACATCATTGGCTAGGACGAAGGGTTTGTCTGAGTATCCAACCTTGTTATGGTCAACCGTCGTCATCTCACTGTCATCAATCGTTACGTCTCCACCAGTCAGCCTAACCCATTGGCATCGAAATAGAGGGACCTTCAGAGGTCCATAGTCAAGTTCCCATATGTCGTCGATGCCACCGTAATACGTGCTAGTTGTACCATTGTGTCTCATGGCATCGATACAAACAACACTATTCTGGTTCGTCCTCTTTCTATCTTGGGTTCTTATGTAAAATATATACCCATTGATTTCATATCCTTGGAATGTCGTGATCGAGCACGATGGTCCCCCCACCAAAAAGAGTAGTTGTTAGTGAATCGTCTCGTTACCCATGAGATGTTGTCACAGGCAAGCGGTGAAAGTATCAATTGATGGCGCATAATGCAGGCATCAAACTTATTGATGTTTTTGGAACGAACAATCACCAAGTGCTCCTCGATGTAAGGAGCCACCAACGAAGATTGTTGCAAAACCGTAAAATGTGCTTTACGGAATAAATCGTTGTCTACAATCATTATTGTTTTCCTGCCAAGAGTACCCTTTTCTCGTAGTCTCCCTTCATGGCTTGACACGGGCACCCCGATTGGACAAAGGTCTTCATAAAGTCTACACATAACTCAATGACCTCCTCTGTTCCATACCCCATGGAAATGCTGGCCTCCGGACGAGAATGGCTATGGATGTACTTCTTTAGAATGCCCATGTACCTCTTGAAAGAAAACATGTTGTGTAGGTATACACGACTGAGAATACGGATCTCTTTGACAATGTGGCATATGAAGAAGGAAGGTGAAAATCATCTCAAAGCTGACAAGACATTGCATCATATTATTTTGAAGGGCTTCTAATATGTCTGGATCGATGATCTTCTATGAAATTGCATCCATGAATACACATAGCTTTGTTATTATTACCCAGACATTATCAGGAAGGATACCCCAAATTATAACAGGAAGCAGCTGTGTCATCAACACATGGCAGTCATGAGACTTTCTTCTCCTTCGTGCTTATTATTCCCTTTATATTCAAGGAGTATCCATACAGTACCTTGATACTCTCTAAGCATTCAAACATGCTTTCCTTCTCTGCCTTGCTTAGAGTGTAGCTGGCTGGACTCAAGTAATGGCTTCCTTTCACCTTTGGTTTTGAGTGAAGGCCATCGCGTTGTTCCATATACTTGAGACCATTACATGTTTGAAGTGTATCATTTGACTTCCCATATACACCTAGGAAGCCCAGCAGGTTAACGCAAAGGATCTTAGTGAGGTAAATCGTGTCGATTATGTGACGGACATCCAAGACATCCCAATAGGGTAACTCCCAAAAAATAGACTTTTTCTTCCACATTGCCGTGTGACCATCTTCACTTGCTATAGGTTGGCTACCAAACCCCTTTCTAAATACTACTTTTAGATCTTTCACCATAGCAACATGGCTTTTCCGTTACGATGTTTTGGCTTAGTACGATTGTCTACCTTCTGTTCAAAATGTTTGCCTTTCTTCCGGACAGGGTGGCTTGCAACAAGAAATCGATGATGGCCCATGTACACAACCTTCTTACAATGTTTCGGATACTTACTTTTAGTTTCATCCAAACCATGGGTGCAAGCCTTATACCCCTTGTTAGACTGTTCGTATAGGTTGCTAAGTGCAGACCAATCGTTGATGGTTACAAAAAGCAATGCTCGTAGGTTAAATTGCTCCTGTTTGTCCTCATCCCACACGGGGACACCTTCTTTCTTCCACAACAGTTTTGGATCTTCGACCAATGGCCTTAGGTACACATCAATGTCATTACCAGGTTGCTTTGGTTCTTGAGTAATAATCAACATCATGATGTACTTTTGCTTCATGCATAGCCAGGGGGAAGGTTGTAGATATACATCATAATAGGCCAAGTGCTATTGCCGCTCCTCATCTCTCCAAATGGATTCATGGCATCCGTACTTAAACTGAACCTTATGTTTCGTGCATCCTCTCTGAAGTCTTTAAATGTTTTGTCGATGTTTCATCACTATGACCCATCGGCGAGGTGTCTCAGCATCCCATCTTGTTGACGTTCTTCTGCGTGCCAGTGCATCATTCTAGCATGCTCTTTGTTCCTAAACAAACGCCTAAGCCATGGTATTATAGGAAAATACCACATCACCATAGCAGGAACTCTCTTATTCGAATATTGTTCGTCAACTTCACCTAGATCATCTCGTCTAATCTTGTATCGTAGTGTTTTACAAACCGGACATGCTTCTAGGTTCTCGTACTCCTCACCGCGATAGAGGATACAATCGTTCAGGCATGCATGTATCTTCCATACTTCCAATCACTAAGGACAAACTACCTTCTAGCTTTGTACGTTTATTTGGACAGTTTGTTTCTCTCTGGAAGAATATTCTTTATGAGTTTTAATAACTCACCAAATGCCTTGTCACTCACACCATTTTGGCCTTCCATTGCAAGAATTTTAGCATGGTACCCAACTTTTTGTGCCTCTGTTCGCAACCTGGGTACAAGGACGTTTTGTGGTCTGCTAACATATGCTCTAATTTCTAGATCTCCTTTTTACCTTTCCAGTCCTTCTTTATGTCGCGCAACATCTGACCAAGATCATCCACACCGTTGTTATCTTCAACAGCCCCGTCCGCCTCGCCTATTGTATTTTCTTCAAATCCACCGTATTGACCCAAGTCCGGAATGTTGTCGTCTTCTTCATCTTCTTCCATTGCAACCCCAACCTCTCCGTATGATGTCAAACAATTATAGTTAGCCATGAATCCCAACTCAAACAAGTGGGCATGAATAGTTTTTGATGTAGAATACTCCTTCTAGTTTTTTCACTTTTTGCATAGACAACATATAAAACCCTTATACTTGTTAGTATTGGACACATTCGAAAATAATGCACCCTTGAATAAACTCGTCGACCGTTGGTCCGTGGTGTACATCCATTGCCGATCCATCTAACTGAAATGCACAAAAATTATAAAAAGAAAATCCATGAAAGTCAAACTAATTAAATATTAATACAATAATTATATAATAATTGCACATACTTAATCTATTGTACTAAATAAAGTTTAGAATTATTTTTAGAAGTTTTTTTAAAGTTCTAAACATATTTGTAATGTATTATAATTATTTCTAACTGTTTGAACGATTTTTTAAATTAACTTAGTTTTCTAATCTTTTATCTTAATTTTTCTATATTTTTCTTTGTCACCTCTTTTATAACATTTTTATTCACAAGTTTCTAAGTTTCTAATTTTAAAAGTAACGTAAATTTTTCTAAACAAATTTTCTCTCTCATCATTTTCCATAAACCTTTTTATAGATAAAAATATATAAAAATATACCTACAAATGTAATATGCAAAGCATACATTATTTCAGGATGAAGTTGCTAACCTTTTAAATCCCTCTAATTTGTATTTTATCACCAAAACTATTTCACAAAATATTTTGAAAACAACTCTCTTTCTCCTCCAAACCTTTGTAGCAATTGTTCAAGCTGGAGGAGGAAAAGTGTATAAAAAAGACCTTCACTTTAGTTTCGGGTGGTATTAACAGAGACTAAAGATCATTCTGTCATTAGTATTACTAACCGGGACTAAAGTTAAGATCTTTAGTCCCAATTGGTAACTTTCGGTTCGTGCTACCAATTGAGACTAAAGATCTCCGGCAGCCTGATAAAATTTGACAAGAAATAAACCAGAACATGATCTTTAGTTCCGGTTGGTAACATTAACCAGGACTAAAGATTATAATGTCCCGTTGCACTTTTAAGCGGGACTAAAAATATTTTTTAATCTTGGTTCCTATTTGAACTTAGACTATTATAAATTTTGGTAAATGGATAAAAACACTTTTTCAATAGTGGCAGTACACCGATGTCCGCTCTCCATTGTGACGTGTGGGGAAAAGGCAGGAGATTTTATAAGAAACACAAGGAAAAAACACAATATTTGCTACTTTGTGAAAAACTGCAAATTAAACCATGTTGATGAGTAAACGAAAAAAGGCACAACCGTGTACATGTACCGTGATGGGCAGCAAGCTGGATGGAGTATTGGCATCAAATGTATGGCATTAGCATACGTTTAGGATTCAATTACCCAACGAACTGTGGCGTACACATGACATATAGCTAGTGTACTTATATCGTACTGTGCTCCTTGGGCAGCAATGATATAAGCCAACGTATATATAGTTCACCTTTTGCCTCACGGGAGCCAACTTTGTTGGGCGAGCTGGCACATATTCATGGTTAACTAGGTACTAATTGGTACATTACATTAGGGAGGGTACGAACAAGAACTGGACACATAGTAGCATACAACATGCATGGTGACAAAACAGAGGCAATTTAATTTAATTTAATTTTGCTTCTGAATCCGGCCATGCAGTGAAGCATCAAGACACCACAGGACATGCATGCTGGCCAATTCGTCAAAAGGAATGTAAAAGTGTACATCCTAAAAGGTATTCCAGGCACAGTTACACCGACAATGTGCGTTGTGGCTTGCACTGACGAGGAAAATTAACGCCTGCTAGGAGCTCTACTCCACTATCAAATGTATATGCAAGCGTACAAGAAAATTAATATTTGTTTAAACAAGCTAGTAAAGGGAACTTACATAGGGTTTAGTGTGGAAACAGGTTACTTACATATGTCAAGGCATATTAAGCGATGAACTCCACTAACACATGAAGTTTCATGTGATGATGGCTACTATGGATATAACCGTTGCTCATATCATATTTTCACAGGAAAACATCAAGTTCAAGCTTCAAAAATTATGGAATCCAATTCGTCAAGCTCTAACCGTGCTAAATTCAAACGACCGACAAATATGCATATGTGCTCCGATTTGGATCCATGAGTACTTGATGGAAAACTCTCGGAGTCCTCTTTCCAACAGATCCAACCTCATCTCCAAATTTTATCCCAATCAGCCGCAATCACAGAAACAAGGTGTTGCATCACCTATAATGAGCCTATGGGCTTGCAACTTCATCAGGGACCCCGGCCCAAGTGGGGCCCAAGTGGCATGCGCCACTAACCTCCAAATCCAAGTATTTCAAATGTCCTCCACTAGGTCACCACGTTACTTTTGGCTCTAGTAAAGAAAGAGATCTAATCCAATACGATTTGGGACTGAATTCAAACTGCAAGATAGCACCAACTTGTGACGGTTGTCACAGCTTCATACGAACTTCGATTTGGGTGTTTTAGTACTTCACGAAAACCTTATGAAGTCTACTTTTCAACGGATCTGGCCTCACTTTCACATCTATTACAAGCCGGCCGCAATCATCAATTTAGTACAGATACATTGTTCTGCCCGATGTGTTGTGCCGCCAAAATTGGGCCGATGGGCCTTGTATCAAGTTGAGTCCATTACGGACGCATCCTAGGGTTGGAGAACGACCCCAACTCGTCCTTCCACCTGTATAAATACCTGTAGCCATCATAGCATAATTTGGGTTTTGATTATATAAGTTTAGCTATCACTACTTCCTGATAGACGCGTGTGTCGGCTAAACCATCCATTCTATTTGATTCGGAACTCCACCTTTTCATGAGTATTTTGATCTGAAATCAATATTTACAATATGAGTTGTTATTCATCTTGTTCTTGCTAGTTCTTCAGTTGCTTGCAGGAATAACCCTAGTGGTTTGGTTGATCGAGCTCCACAAGATCGCATCAACCAGTGAAGTTGTTGTATCGGTCACTAAGGCGCAATTACTCCGTGGAGTATCGTAGTCGGGCCGTGAACGTTGCTCCATTAAATCAAAGTTATTGTCTCCACCGAAAGATCGGGACACCCTAGTGTATATGAGGTGGAATCAGAGCGCCAGATAGCTCCGTGAGAGATTTTTTACTTTTGCATCTGTTATATTCCTATTGTCGAGAAAAGCCAAAAGAAAACATATGGATTAGATTAGTTTAGTTTTTGTGATCCCATAAACCCTTGAGCCTCTTTTACTAGTTACTAGTTGGTCATAGCCTCGTTGAGTTTTCGGTTGCTTCGGTTGAGTCGAGTTGCTAGTCTTAGTTTTAGTCCTTTAGAGTTTCGAGTTCTTAACACATTTTGTCATAGCCGTGCATTAATTTTGAATTCCGATGGCTGAGCGCTGTTTTGTGCTCTTGGTAGACGAGACCGATTCCTATACAAGTTGGAGTCCAAATCCGACTTGATTTTACCATTGTCATATACAATATTGGTTCAGCCTTACTTCACACAGAGAGAGAGTGTGTGTCACGCCCAGAAATTTCGTCCCGGAATTCCCGAAGCTGAATATGTATTTAAATCCCTGTCCAGGACCAGCCAGAATACACAACGACAAATTGTATATACAAATCCACGTCTTAAAAATATATAAAAGTCTTGCAATGCAGTGGAAAAATAAAAATAATCCGTCTAAACTAAACTTGACGCTTGCGGCACGGTGACTCCACTCCACAGGCATCCCTTCACTGCAGTGACAAGCCTACTCATCGACGAACTCATTTGTAGCTTCGTCCTCCAGCTCTGAGATGGGGGAAAGAAAGCAAGACTGAGTACATTCTACGGTACTCAGCAAGTCATACCAAAGGGAGGTATGATGCAGGATAATTAAACGGGGAGGCTAAGGGTTAACTTTTGCATAAAGCAAGTAGTTAGCAAAGATTAGTTGAAAGCAGTAAAACCGTGATTGTGTTTAATTAAGCAAGATTAATCATCTCTCCTCAACATTACACCACGTTGAGTCAAGCCTAATCCATCCAACTATTCTAACCAGTTCCATTTAATCAAATTTTTATCGGTGGGACTAATCACAATGAATCTGGTCGATCGCTCATAACCGCGAGCACGAAGATTCGAATAGTTTCTAACTCTGATCAGAGGTGTATGTTTGTACCCACAAGACACAGCCCCACAACACGTTCCCGTCCATCGACATGCCACCACGACATATCAAAAAGGGGTATGTGACAGGACCATTCGCATAAACCTCTCTGATCAAGCGGCACCACACCTCAGGTTTCACCCCTACCTTTATATCCATGGTAGGCAGGCCCCTCTCGTTCCTAGGTGAATCCAGAAGCTGCAAAGACCTTTATCGGTCCATCCAAACTCCATCATGCCCACCCTTGCCTGGGTGCGTCGACCAGGAAAAGCTACACTACAAAGCGTCGTTGCCCATGCTGGCTTGTGGTATGCACTAATAATTCTTACAGGGTTTCCCGCGAACCAGTCCTTAACTGCCATGGGTGCGTCTATCAAAACCGTGAAGCCACAGCCCACCATTTGGTCATATTCTATTTAACAGTTATCCTTTACCTAAGTATCTCAAGTCTATGACCGTCATTTCATGTGAATCAATGAAATAGGGTAAACGACCTAGTAACATAGTTCTCTCATTAATGATCTAGTTGTACTAAGCGGGCTAAGCATATCCTAACCCTATATCTAGTCATATTAGTTCCAAGTCAATCAATGAAATAGGGTAAACGACCAAGGCTGAGTACTATAGGTCCCATCCTGATCACATTACAAAACGATGCAATTTAATAGATAAAGTGAGAATAACTTGTAAAGTAGGTACAACATCATCAAAATGTACATGACTTGCCTTGGTGTTGTGCTTGTTGAACCTGTGCGATTACCTCAAAATAAATCGGAGAGACTGTGAAACCGAAATTTAATTGACAATCAAAGCACAACAAAATCAGGCTATAAGACTACTGAAACAGATGTTTAAACTATTTTTAATGTGTTCTAGACATTTATATGAGTCCACTACAACTTGAACAGACTCAAGCGGAGTTTGGATGAATCTTCTATGATTTTTACAAGTTTCTATGATTTACTAATTAAAAAACAAGAAAACAATTTATGGCACAAGCGCTAGCTAGGGCTGATGTCATCAACTTGTGCGCGGCGGTGCTGACAGGCAGGACCCACTAGTCGATGGCGCAAGGGGACGGGCGCATGGTGGACCGAGTCCACCGGACCTGGGGAGGACGCGCGCACCACGTGGCACTTGCGTGGCGCCTACGCGGCAGCCACGTGGGCGGCGGAAGCCACGACGACACGGGCATAGGTGGATGGCTCGAATCTGTCTGTCGGATGGATCCGATGGTCGAGAGAGAGAACGGGCACACGCGCTGACGGCAAGGCCATGGTGCGGCAGCTGGCGGCGGAGCGGCGGCGCATGGGACCCAAAGGTCACCGGCGACCGGCGGAGGGGCGGCGGACGGCGGCGCTAAAGCGGTTGGCGACGGGAATGAACACGGCCCGAGAGGGGCAACGGCTCTAGGCGCGACCATCGACGGGTAAACGGCGTCGATCGATGGCGAAACGGGTGGCGCAGATGGCACACGGGCCCTAGCGGCACCGGCAGCAGCGAAGTGGTGCGTGCGCTCAGCGCGACGTGGCCGTGGGCTAAACGAGTACAGAACCGAACGAGAATGAAAGAAAAACAAGGGGAGAGAGAAAAATGGCTTACCGGCAGTCGGAGTTGGGGAAGTAGATGGCTACGAGCGAATGCGGCGGCAGATTTTTAGGGGAAAGCGGTGGCCGGTGGTCTACTTGCGATGGTGAACATGGTGGTGGCAGCGATTGGATGCGGCGAGCGGCGACACAAGTGAATCGGGTGGCCGGAGTTGCTAAAAGCGGTGGCGCAGGGAGTTTCACGTCGCGGGGCACGGGGAGGTCGGGTTGAAGCTATTGGCTTCTGCATTCTGCTCTCTGGGGATATGTTTTAATGTTACTAGCCGAAAGCTGTCCATCAATTCTTGACATCGTTGATAATAGACCATCAGCACATCATTTTTGCACTCGTATTCCCCTGACAACTGGCTGATGACTAACAGTGAATCTCCCATTATTTCGATGGCGTCGGCCTCGACTTCCTTGAGAAGATGTAGTCCCTTAAGTACTGCCTCGTATTCGGCATGATTGTTTGTGGCATGGGGGTTGATTGAGAAGGCAAATTCGAAGCTTGCACCCCTTGGTGATATGATGACCAAGCCGATACCGCATCCATTCGTGCAAACCGAGCCATCAAACGTCAAAGTCCAAGGCATGATCTCCACCGAGCCGATTGAACCATCTCTGTGTTCTACGATGAACGTACTCCTTACACTCTTGCTTGAGAACAATTCTCAAGTTGCAATACCAATCAATAAAGTTTGTTTCGTTTAATTTTTCTTTCTCGAGAATAGATCGCAAATTAAAAGCACTGGGTGTAGTATTAGCTGCCATTATTCTACAACAGAAAAAGCAAAGTTTAGCACAATGTTTATGCTATGTCTATTGTTAAACAATTTAACAAAAGACTCCCGTTACGTATTTTACACCTTTCCTCCAGGTTACGTATTGGGTCAAGATCCACATGTTAGTTAATTTCTAGTGAGCTTTGGCATCACTGCTAGAAAATTAATAACATCGGTAAGCAACACCTTGCTAATCACATCTCTATGTGACTCTTGTTGTTGGTGTGGCATCCCCACGCCCCGGCGCCAACCTATGCCCCAAGGCCCAAAACTATATTGATAGCCTTGTTAAGTAAACCAAATGTTCCTGCTGTATATGTCCGAATATACCCCCTCGTGTTATGATAGACAATGGCACTCTGCTTTGGCAGACCCACCATTGACGAGCATAACGGTGACGGGTGCAACATTTGGAAGGGCATCATTACCACTTAATTTTGCGAGGGATGCTATCCTATCAAACAAACATATCACATATATGAAAGCAAGTAGAATAGCATATAATGAAATAGTATGGCCCCCTTCACATGGTGATCTCCATCTCCATGCTAGCGCAGAGGATCTCCATCTTCAGCACCATCTTCCAATGTGCATGATGCTTGTTTTTCTTCGAACTAAGCTACTACTATAGAAGCTATAATTGAAGATTACATCGACTCGTAGGTCGTGAAAGAATATTACAAGCATTGCACGTATGAAAGAATATTACAGGGATTGCACATATGAAAGAATATTACATGCATCACATGCATCTCATACATACAATAGGGCCATACCATCTCAAAGCATTCTCTGCAAAAACAAGTTAGGCGTAGAACGTTTTCTACCTATCGCAGAGATACGACATCGAGACAACCTATAAGGAACGCTACTCGAACCCAACTCAAACCGAGTTCTATGGATATTGCTTGGACGTAATTACATTACGCCGTTCCGATACACTATCAAGGAACGCAATTACCATCTGCTCTCCTCAATAGATCCCGTAAAATCGATTGATCTAATCAACCCGTGTGCAAAACTTGTTCCAGATCCAATCTAAAACCCGAACTAAGCAAGATTAGCTCTGATTCTACTGAAGGGTTACGCGGAGGCTACGCTAGCCGAAAAACAAAACTTTTCTACCGCGCAAACTAGGAGCACTTGCAAGTAAGGGCCGATAGATCGTTACCGATTGGAGTAGAGTGTAGTGGACTAGCCAATCAGGGCTATCCGATATGGAACAGTGCTGGCCGATGACAGCCGATTTGCCGACAGCCGATTCCCGGGGACTGCCGATTCACCAATCAGCCGATTCGCCAGTTTCACAGTCGAGTTTGCGTTGCCGATCTGTCGCAGTCGCCTCTCTTCGATTGCAACCGATTCGTAGCCGATCAACAGCACCGCAACATAGCAGCGCCTCTACTGGTATCCACACGTCTGGGGACAGAACGCCGAACACCCGTGTGCTAGCACGCAATGCAAGGCTAGGGTTTGGCTCGAAAGTGGGGAGGGTTTCCGTGGAGATTGATCTCGCCGACTTCTATTGCGCCAAATCAGATTGATTCGGTTCAATTCGATGCCACAACTCTCCATGCCTCGCCCCTTTATATAGAGTTGGCCGGTTGGGCCTAGAGGCCCATCGGGACTCTATTTTGAATCGGATCCTATCCTAATCTCATAGAGTTGACCGGCCGGACTTCGTAAGCCCATAGGACTCTATCCGATCGGGTCTCTATCTGATCGAGCCGTATCCGAGTCCAACTCGAATGCCTGTTCTTATTGAAGGGTTACGCCGATGCTACGCTAGTCGGAAGCAAAAACTTTTCTACCGCGCAAACCAGAACACTTGCAAGTAAGGGCCGATAGATCCTTACCGATTGGAGTATGCAATGAAATACCAATCGTGGCTATCCGATCCGGAACAGTAGCCGATTCCCGTAAGCCGACAGCCGATTCCTAGGGACAGCCGATTCACCAATCAGCTGATTCGTAGATGCCGCAACAGATCCGAAGTCGTCCGACCATGTTCTCGCGCCTCGCTCCGGTGCGCTCGACCGCAGCCGATTCGTAGCCGATCAACAGCGCCGCAACATAGCAGCGCCTCCACCGGTATCCACACATCCGGGGACAGAACGCCGAACACCCGTGTGCTAGCACGCGATGCAAGGCTAGGGTTTTGGCTCGAAGGTGGGGAGGGTTTCCGTGGAGATTGATCTCGCCGACTTCTGTTGCGCCAAATTAGATTGATTCAGTTTAATTCGATACAGCAACTCTCCACCCCTCGCCCCTTTATATAGAGTTGCTGGTTGGGCCTAGAGACCCATCGGGACTCTATTTTGAATCGGATCCTATCCGAATCTCATAGAATAAGCCCATAGGACTCTATCCGATCGGATCCCTATCTGATCGAGCTGTATCCGAGTCCAACTCGAATGCCTGTTCTTATCCCCTTAAGCGTGCGACCCTGTAGGTTCAGGTATACTTTGTTTCGGCCATAGTATAACTTAGCCGATCGTCGGCTCGAGTCCAACTCAGCCGACCTGTCAATAGCGGCGCCTAGCAGCACATATTGACACCATAGCATACAAGAATATATATTGGCTCTGAACCTGTAATGTGTACACAAATCCCTTTGCCTCACGATACCAATTAAGCTATAGGCAAGATGTGTGCCATCCCTTCAATAGCTTAACCATTCACTCGAACCGTATTGGATTATCTGTCTGTTGATTGACTCCTCAATCAACTTAGCATGGCCATGCATTTCCATAATCCATTACCTCGAGGGGCCCAGAGATATCTCTCCAAAGGATGGGCAAATTCCATCTTGATCACTCACATCCCACTCCATGTTTCATACCAAACCCGAAAACTACCTTTATAACTACCCAGTTACGGAATAGCGTTTGGTAGTCCCAAAGTAGGCTACTACACATGTTGGAATCCATGGTGATCTCAGGTCTAAGGACTTTGTACCAACACTACCTGAGACCAACTAATGGCACATTAATTCCTATAGTGTCTCATGGTGGGTCTATCCAACAATGTGTTCTCTAACACATGTGTCCATGTTTATTGATTTGGTATCTCCATACCCATGATCTATGAGACATGATCATCAATCAATATACATGTCCATCTTAGAATCATATTAGTTCCAATAATATGATATATGATCAGGGATCATTTAGAAATAGATTCATACATATAGAGTCTCATAAATAAGTCACGTACTTATTGATCAATACAATATGTGTATTTTATGGAACTGAATAACACTTTATTCATAAATACATAAACATTAACCATAATATCCAACATCTCCATGTTGCCTCTAGGGCATATCACTAACAATTATCCCCTTAAGCGTGCGACCCTGTAGGTTCAGGTATACTCGGTCTCGGCTATAGTCCAACTTAGCTGATCGTCGGCTCGAGTCGAACTCAGCCGATCTGTGAACAGCGGCGCCTAGCAGCACATATTGACACCATAGTATACAAGAATGTAATATCGGCTCTGAACCTGTAATGTGTACACAAATCCCTTTGCCTCACGATACCAATTAAGATATAGGCAAGATGTGTGCCATACCTTCAATAGTTTAATCATTCACTCGAACCGTACTAGATTATCTGTCTGTTGATTGACTCCTCAATCAACTTAGCATGGCCATGCATTTCCATAATCCATTACCTCGAGGGGCCCAGAGATATCTCTCCAAAGGAGGGGCAAATTCCATCTTGATCACTCACGTCTCACTCCATTTTTCATAGCAAACCCGAAGACTACTTTTATAACTACCCAGTTACGGAATAGCGTTTGGTAGTCCCAAAGTAGGCTACTACACATGTTGGAATCCATGATGATCTCAGGTTTAAGGACTTTGTACCAACACTACCTAAGACCAACTAATGGCACATTAATTCCTGTAGTGTCTCATGGTGGGTCTATCCAATAATGTGTTCTCTAACACATGTGTCCATGTTTATTGATTTGGTATCTCCATACCCATGATCTATGAGACAAGATCATCAATCAATAAACATGCCGATCTTAGAGTCATATTTGTTCCAATAATATGACATGTGATCAGGATCATTTAGAAATAGATTCATGCATAAAGAGTCTCATAAATAAGTCACGTACTTATTAATCAATACAAGAAGTCTATTTCATGGAACTGAATAACACTTTATTCATTTATACATAAACATTGACAATGATATCCAACATCTCCATGTTGCCTCTAGGGCATATCACTAACATCAACTGCCGATTGGTCTTTATTATGCCGACAAGATCCAGGCCAGAAGAAAAATCATAGGCACTATCATGATGCATCGGCTGTTACGCATCCCTGGTCCCCCCTTGGGCAGCATCAACAAGATTGACTTGGCGGTGACCAGGACAGCTATCTTCAGCTGATGGTGGAATAAATGGAAACAACATATGTTCCACCAATCGGCTTCGATGTACCTGACAATCGTCGACCTTGACTTGGTCCCCTTGGTGAGTATTTTGTCTTTTAATCCTTTTCTTCATTGGCTATTACTTATGTTCTCAACTGACCGCATCTTATTCCTCTGCAGACAATCGACGACTCCCTTCCGCATATCAGCAACACAGGAGTAGCCATCCTCTACACTCGTGTCGTCCTTCCCAACGGGTGTGGGCTGGCACTGTCTATCATCGGCCACAACGCGCCGAAGGTGGGCACGCTCCTTCACGGCCAAACTCGTGAACCGCTTCAACGGCCAAAGAGGGCAAAACAATCGACTGCTGCCACCCCTGCTGCTGAACGAAAGAAAAGAGCTTCAAAGAAGCCAAAACGAGCTCCAGCTGACGACCTCTCCCCAATTGATCCAGATGTGGATGCCTTCTTGGACGATGATGTCAAAGCCAAAGAAATGGAGAAAGCTGTTCATGAAGCCGTAGCCGACACCAGCTCTTCAGAAAAGTATGCTCAGACACCGTCGGCCGGCGAGCAATCGGCTCAGAAAACCCCAAGTCCTCCAAAGAGGGCTACTCGTCTGATGCCAATAAGCCGCTCTCCTTGCCCAATCTTTCAATAACTTCATTCTCATGTTCTCATTGTCCTTGTCGCATCGGCAGAGGAAGAAAGAGGTCACTAGGCCAAGAAAGGCTCCTCCTTTTGTAAGCTCTTAGTCATTGTATTTCCCTTGTTCAACCAGCCGATTCTTGAACTAACTCTTTTTCAGCGTCCACGCGTTCCGACACCTGCCCCCCAAATCTCAAGCGAGCACACTCTATCGGCTGCAGGGGCGAAAATGCTGATGACGAAGCTACATCGGCCCCAACAGCCCAAGTAAGTACTATAACTGTCTTCTTCGCAATCGGCCTTATGATTTCTCCCATGTTATATTTGTTCCTTGTTCTGCAGAGCGTAGCCGATCTCCTGGGTTTCGACCTGTCTGAGTTCGTTGATCCGGACGAGGATGCTGGCAAGGCCATGGTGTTGCTCGACGAAGATCTAAGGGCCACGCTGGCCGACATCGCTAATTGGCTGGAGAGCTCCCTGGATGCACTGGTGGCCGATTGCTGCTCTATCCGTAACCGGTTTGAAGAAATCCAAGCCAGGCTCCCAGACGATCTAGCCTACACCATCGCACCAGCAACCTTTCTCGAGGCACATCGGCACAAGTATGAAAGGGCAAAGCAGTGGATAGCCGACCACCGAGAAAACAAGTCATTGGCAGCTATGATCAAGGTCAATCAAGAAGAGATCAAGGCAGAGAAGGCCAAGTTCGACACTCTAAAGATAGAGAGCCGATTGCGCAACTTGATCGGCTTCACGTGCACCGGGATGAACTGGTGGCCGAACTTGTCAAGACTAAAACTGAAATCCAACTCCAAGAAGAATGAGTGGCTGGCTTGCCGAAAGAAATCGAAGATCAACGAGCAAAGATCAAGGCGGCCGTGTCCTACTTAACAGACTTGACAAAGGCGGTGAAACCAGTGGCCGGCACTGATGCAGCCGATGCCAAGGCAGTTGAAGAGATTGATGAGATTCGCCGCAAGGCGATATCGGCTATTGCTGACTTCCTGAAGTGTTAAGCCAATTGTAATAGCCAACTAGGACATCCTTGTAACTCAATCTCTCTATGCATTTTGTAATCGACTTAAACTTCTTCTATAATTGGCTAGTTGCAACTTAGTCCTTGTTTAATGTCATTCACATGTATGCTTGCTGATTACTTCAAACTTGCTTGAAAGCTTCAAAATTTTTAAAAAATTCGCTCTACCTTCTTTATATCATATTGTATTGTATATGCCCCCTAATTTTATTGATGGTGTTCCCAGCATTAGCAAAATTATCAAATCAAATATCTTGTCGCTCTCAGCTAGGCTGAGCCGATGTAGAAAAATGAGGGGAAACTTGGCGTAAAATCGTCCTAAAGGTGATGCGTTCGTCACAACGCATCGGCTAACATGACTCAGCACAAACATAGTCGAATCACGAATTGATCCACACACTTGGGTAATACTTCTTTAGATACTTGCCGTTCAGAGCCCTTCCGAATACCTCTCCAACCAACCCTTCTAACATATAGGCTCCTTGGGAGACGCATTTGTGGATCTTGAAAGGCCCCTCCCAATTTGGTGACCACTTGCCAAATTTATTATCCCTTGATCCAATCGGCAATATCAATTTCCAAACGAGTCCGCCCTCTTCAAAAGACTTCACAACCTTCTTGTTATAATGATGGGCTACTCGTTCCTTATCTCTTGTTACCTTTTCCCAGGCCCTCATCCGTGACAACACCAGATCTTCTGATTCATCTACCATCAGGTTGTAGTAATCATCGGCTGTAAGCTGATCTTGTAACTGAATCCTTCTTGAGCCGATGATGTTTTCCCATGGCAGGACTGCTTCATGTCCATAGACCAGTTTATATCGAGGCACTTGGATTGATCCATGGCAAGCCATCCGATAGGCCCAAAGTAATTCAGCTAATCGGTTGTGCCATTGCTTAGGATATTCAGCGATCTTCCTCTTTATCAGCTTGATTAGACTCTTGTTTGAGGCATCTGCTTGTCCGTTAGCCTGAGCATAATACAGCGAATAATTGAGCAACTTGATGCCCATGCCGTCGGCAAACTGAACAAAATCTTTCGATATTGTTGTTATTGTCTGAGGGACGCCGAATCGGTATATAATATGCTCCATAACAAACTCGATTGCATCCTTTGAATCAACCTTCTTTAAAGTAATTGCTTCCACCCATTTTGTGAAATAATCTGTTGCCACCAATATGAATTTATGTCCCTTGCTCGAGGGTGGATTGATCTGGCCGATAATGTCGATTCCCCAACCTCTGAACGACCAAGGCTTGATAATTGGGTTCATAGCCGATGCTGGTGCCCTTTGTATAGCTCCAAACTTCTGACAATCCTGGCAGCCCTTGTTGTACTTGAAACAATCCTCCAGCATCGTCGACTAAAAATACTATGCTCTTCGAAGTAGCTATTTCATCTTGTGAGCATTGATGCGTGTCGCAGATTCCTTCATGCACCTCTCCGATAGCTACCTTGGCTTGATCGGCACTGAGACACTTGAGCAGCACTCCATCAATCGTCCGATAGTATAAATCTTTATCGAGCAAGACATATCTCAAAGCCTTGTAGCACAATTTCCTTGAAGCCAACTGGGAGGGATTTTGCAGATAGTTGTAGACCTCAAACCTCCACTCGTCGGCTGTCATGGTGGCAATCTCTATGTCAACATTTTTTTGTCATCGGCCTGTAGCCTGATGCCCCTTGAGCTAAATCATTGGGTTCTGCATTCTGCTCTCTGGGGATGTGTTTTAATGTTACTAGCCGAAAGTTGTCCATCAATTCTCGGCATCGTATATAATAGACCATCAGCGCATCATTTTTACACTCGTATATCCCCTGACAACTGGCTGATGACCAACAATGAATCTCCCATTATTTCGATGGCGTCAGCCTCGACTTCCTTGAGAAGATGTAATCCCTTAAGTATTACCTCGTATTCGGCTTGATTGTTTGTGGCATGGGGGTTGATTGAGAAGGCAAATTCGAAGCTTGCCCCCTTGGTGATATGATTACCAAGCCGATACCGCATCCATTTGTGCAAACCGAGACATCAAACGTCAAAGTCCAAGGCATGATCTCCACCGAGCCGATTGAACCATCTCTGTGTTATACGATGAAATCGGCTATGACTTGTCCTTTAACTGCCCTGGGTGCCTGATATCTTAAATCGAATTATGTTAAAGCAAAAATCCACTTCCTAACTCGTCCTTTGAGTACTGGAGCCGATAGCATATATTTGACTACACGGCTTTGCATACCACTATGCACTTGTTGGATAATAAATAATTTCTCAACTTTATACATGAAAAATACAGGCAAAGACATAATTTCTCCACTGGTGAATATCTTGTCTCTACGTCCAGTAGCCGTCGGCTGAGATAAAAGATGGCTTTCTCTTTTGCTTCGATCTCTTGAATCAGGACTGAGCCGATGGACTTGTCGTTAGCTGATAGGTACAGTTTGAATGGTACCCCTTTTTGTGGAGAAATCAAGACTGGAGGTGAGCCTAAGTAATCCTTGATATTGTCCAACGCTTTCTCCTTCTCTGCCCCCAAGTGAATGCTTGATCGGCCTTCAGCCGAAACAATGGTGTGAACGGCTCCATCTTTTCTGAAAGATTGGCTATGAACCGCCTGATGAAGTTGCTTTTGCCGATCAAATATTGTAGTTGCTTCTTGTCCTTTGGAGGATGTATCGTCTTGATGGCATTAATGCTCCTTGGTGTAACCTCAATCCCTCTCTCATGAACAAGAAACCCTAAAAATTGCCCGGCCGACACGCCGAACACGCATTTCAGTGGATTTATCTTCAGGCCATATTTCCTTGTTCGCTCTAAAACCTTTCGAAGATCAGCTATATGGTTTTCCATTTCCCTGGATTTGACAACAACATCATCAATGTAAATCTCGACCAGAGAGCCGATTATATCATGGAAAATGTAATTCATGGCCCTTTGATAAGTTTCCAGCATTCTTCAAGCCAAATGTCATGACAACCCATTCATACAAGTCGATTGCTCCCGGGCATCCGAAAGCGCCTTGTGGATACCTCTTCGGCCATAAAGATCTGATTATAACCTGCATTACCATCCATAAAACTTATGATCTTGTGGCCAGAAGCAGCATCTATGAGCAAATCGGCTATGGGCATTGGGTATTCGTTGTTAGGGGTAGCTTTGTTGAGATCTCTGAAATCAATACACACCCTAAGTTTACCATTCTTCTTCATTACTAGAACAATATTTGAAACCCACTCTGCATATCGGCAAGGCTGAATGAATCCAGCATCGTATAGCCGAGTGATTTCGGCTTTGATTGCATCATACATATCAGCCTTAAACCTCCTAGGAGGCTATTTGTATGGCCGATACCCCGGCTTGATAGGCAGCCGATGCACAAAAATAGATGGGCTAAGACCAGGCATCTCGAAATACTTCCAAGCAAAACAATCTTTATATTCCTTTAATAAATCAATGATATGTGATCTACAACGAGAAGACAAATTTTCACTAATGTATGTCGGCCTAGGCCTATCTCCAAGACCTATATTGATTTCTTCTAGCTTGTCAGCCGTCATAAAACCTTGCCCAAGCTTGCCATCGTCGTCGTTCATGGTGTCCTTGCCATAGACGTTCGAGCCCTCCACGACGCCCTCAAAGTTATAATTGAGGCTCTTCGTCTCCAATAGGTTGTATGGCAGAATCGAAAACCTTTAGAAAATTGGCTTGCCAGATTTTGCCGGACAGACAATCAATACCATCGATTTCCCAAAGTGACAAATCGGCGTTAGCAACGCTCACTGACTTGTCGGCTTGCACGATTTCAATCTTGTCGCCTTGCCATTGGATCAGACTTTGATGCATTGTGGAAGGGACACAACAGTTCGCATGGATCCAGTCCCTCCCAAGTAGCAGGCTGTAAGATCCCTTCCCATCGATGACAAAGAATGTTGTGGGTATGATATTGCTGCCGACGGTCAGCTCGACGTTGAGCACGCCCATGGCCTCCGATGGGTTGCCGCCAAAGTCTTTGAGCACCATGTTCATCTTGATTAGATCCTCGGCTCCATTGCCCATGTTCCGAAAGGTGGCATAGGGCATGAGGTTGACTACTGCCCCTCAATCAACTAGCATCTTTGACATCGGCTTCCCGTTAACAAATCCTTTCGCATACAAGTGGTTTGAGGTGCCGATTGTCGGCCTCCTCTAGTTGTTCAAAACGGCTTGTTCCGGGAGAATACTAGTTTCGCCAAGGCGTCTTCGACACTATCTGCATCGGCCTCTGTGGTGCTGAATTCGGCTGGCAATATGAAAACCATGTTGACTGATACATTGGCTTTCCCTTTTCCTTTAGCCGTCCTTCTGGTTTGGTCGGCTGCGCTCTCGTCGACTGCGCTCTCGTCGGCTGGGGTGTTCTTCTTCTTAGGGCGCCACTGTTTCCTGCCCTACCGACATTGTTGATGTTGAATCATCTGTTGGACCTCTTGTTCCTGCCCTTCGCTTTTCAGCCTTTGAATTCTTCTCTTCTGTGTTTTAGTGAAGAGGTCAGAAGGGCACCATTGTGAGTTAGCCGATTGCTCATCTTCGGCTTCTTCTTCGTAGTATTCATCTTCGTCTTCGTCTTCGAAGAAGTCTTGGTGGATCGGCCAAAGCCGATCATGTACCGATTGTCGCCTCTGGTCAAGCTGCACGGCCCTAGGGACGAATTGGGCAGGGCTTTGCATCGGCGGATCCCTGTATTCGTCTTCACGATATTCATTGTAGGCCGGGCAGTTGTCTATCGTCTGCAGTCTCATCCCCGATTCCCAACAGAATCAAAAAAACTCGCAACGCCAGTGCGGGTCACCGTCGTTGTGGTGCCTGATAACTCGAAGGCCCCTCACCTTAGGTTCCCTAACATACGGCTTGTCGCGCGGGGCCTCCTCTTCTTGCCAAAACTGCTGCTGGAAGCGGTGTCGGATATCCATGCGAATCGGCCGCCGATCGGCCGATCGTCCGGTTGGATGCACCATGTTGACTGGCGCAGCTTGATCTCCAGTCGGCCTCTTCCCTGCCTTGGCCCCCTTGAGAGTTTTGGCTAAGTTGTATGTCATTCTGTTCTGCCAATCAGCTCGCCTGGGGCCGGCCTGGACCATGTTGACTGAGAAGGGGTTGCCATCGACTTTCATTGGCCGAGGTGAATCGGCGAACTTTAGCTTCCCGGCCTCAATAGCCGACTGGATTTGCTGCCTGAAAACCTTACAGTCGTTAGTGCTATGGGAGGTAGAGTTGTGCCACTTACAGTACTTCTTCTTTTTGAGTTCTTCAGCCGATGGGATCATGTGGTTGGCAGGAAGCTGAATTTTCTTCTCCTTCAACAATAAATCAAAGATCCTATCGGCCTTGGTAATGTCGAAGTCGTACTTCTCCTCCCTAGCCGTTTTAAGCAGCCATTGGCAAACGATGGTCCATTCGGCTGCTGCAACTTCTACGTCATCGTCACTTCTTTCTGAGTCAGTCTCGACGATGACATGGGCAACCTTCTTGACGGCCTTCCTTGATTCCTGAAATCGTTGCTCGTGGGCCATCACCCTCTGTGCCAGATGGGCCAAGCTATCGAAGTCTTGAGCCGAAAACCTTTCACGGATCGGCAGCAGTAGTCCATGAAAAGCCAAATTGGCTAACTGGGAGTCGGACAGCACCAGGCTATAACAGCAATTCCTCATCTCTCGAATCTTTGAATATAGTCTGAACCGACTCCTCATGCTTCGTCGAATGCTTGTCGGTTTGATGCTTCATCTCATGGTTGCGGTGTAGAAGTAGTGTGGAATTTTTCTCGAGATCAGCCCACTCGGGATGGAATTGTAAGGCAGTGAAGAAAACCACGTAAAGGTCGATCCCGATAGCAAGAGAGGGAATAAGCGAGCCCTCAGGGCGTCTGTAGCTGATGCTTCCCCGTATTGCGCTAGGAATCGGCTGACGTGTTCATATGTAGAAGTATTGTCCTGCCCTGAGAATTTGGAGAAATCTGGGACTTTGTATCGGTTGGGTAGTGGCACAATCTCAAAATGTTCTGGGTATGGATACCGATACATATTGTCAGGATCTTTCGGCTTGAGGCCAAATTGATCGCGCATGACGTCGGCAATCAAATCGGCCCAGGTCCTGTTATCTTGGGCTTGCTGTATCGGCTCATATTGATCGTATTGTACAGGTGCTTACCGATACGGAGGTGGTGGTGTCTGCGGCCGGTAATGTTGGTCATGTTGGCCTCCCTGGTACAGGTATTGAGCTCGGTCGACGGCGGGTGGCAGCCGATTCACCGACGGTGGTGATTGGTCGGAGAAGAGCCGACGGCCGCCGGCATTGTATTGTGCCTCTTGAACAAGGTTGGCGACAGGTTCTTGCCACCGATTGAAGTCGAATATGCCAGCTAGTTGCCCCTGAGAAGGAGGTTGTTGCCGGTTCAGAATGACGGGCGGCGGCCTTGAAGCCGACGCGGATGCAGTCGGCTGACTGCGGACCACTCCTGGTGGCCCTGGTTGTACTGGTGGTGGCATCGGCCGATTCTGGGTTGCGAAGACCCTGTAGTTGGGGAACTAGCCATCAGTGAAATAAGTCGGCCCCCGCTGCAGTTGATCGGCAATCTTCGAGTCGACCACAGTGGCAATCATGTTGTTGAGGGTGTTGACCAAGATGCCACTCTGATTAACGAGAGCATGGTGCACAGCCGAGTCAATTCGGTCTTACAAAGTGTGCAGTTCCGAATCGTCTTGTTCTTGCTTCGGCTCCTCCATCTTGTCTTTTTCTTTTGTATCGTCTGAGGAGGATGCCTTGAAGTCGTCCATGCTGAATTTATACTTCTGGTGGACGGCCCCGTACCTTCACCATCTTCTTGTACTCGACCAATTGCTCAGCCGACAATTGTTCCATCTTGACAGGAACCATGTTTTCCTCGCTGATCTCGGGCTCTTGATGTTAACCATCACGTCGACTTTGTTACCGCGTTTTAGCTGAGTTATTCGTCCCACTGGGCGTGCCAAGAAGTGTGTTGATGAGAAATCTTTCCCACGTGCTGGCCTGGGAGATCTGGTTAACTCCAGTGCAGGTCCGTTCTTGGCTACCTTTGATGAACTAGGCGTGCCAGTTGGTTTGATCTGCTAACCAACAAGAAATAAACAGATACATGCATTAAGGTTAAGGTTAGATCCTACCGGATGGGCTCAGGGAACCAACTTACATATAATTGCTATCCCAAAGCACATTTAAACTAAGTGATTGGGATATATCGGCTATGCCGAGACAACTTAAACCACTTAATCCAAATATACATCAGGATAATAAATATATGTATTTATAACCTAGCCGATGTTGTAGATCTAATATGAATCAGCTAGTACTCCGATACATCTTATGAAAAAATATTAATCTAACCTAAATGTGCTAAACCTAAATCAATCGGCTGTTGGCTGATGCCAATAGATTGATACCGACTTAAAGCATTTAACCAGATTGAAATCTTAATATAAGAGGTAGCTTTAATATATCTTATAGTAAATAATGCTAAAAGATAATTAAAACAGATAAGGCTGGCTGAAACCTCGGCACTATCTCTAATGGTAAACATCTAGCCGAATAGATCTTAATAATTCTAAAAGCGACTTAATAGGTCATGGTGATACAACATTAAGTACAAAAAGAAGTACTAGATCTATATGAACCGATGTAAACCCCTCGAGACGGTGGATACAACAAATAAACTAGTTTAACGTTTAGATCTAGCCCTATCAACTACTGTCTCCCTGAGAGAAACGAGCCGATGGTAAGATAGATCTAGACATTGCTCCAGATTATATCTCGTATATGATAAACTACGCAGTCTATAACATCAGATCTAGAGTATCATGACGATGTAAGCACTAGATTCAACGATACAAACTACTAATGACAAGCGTTTACCTTATTCGGGGGTCGAGATCGATGCAGCCCGAAGCAGGATCAAAGACTCGTCTAAAAGAAAATAAAGTGGCGATGCGCCGGATTGATTGTGTTATGATTGTCTCATTTTACAGGAGGTCTCGGGTCCTATTTATACCCAAGTACAACAAAGTCTGTGTAGAACACGGTTTCTACCTATCTACTATACATTGTACGACAATATTCTTGGACGTAGTCCCATGCCATGTTACAAAAGGAAAATCTATACAATCCCTATTTTACATATACAATTGCCATTACTGGACTCTATCCATAGATGGCAATATCTTAACGAACATCTGAGAACCGCATCTTCCTTTTATCTTCAAGCTTCTTCATCAGAAACGGTTTCATCTTCTTCTCTGAATCGACATCGGCTATCGACTGTCCCTATCCAATTCGGCCTCAGCCGACTGGTCTACCAGCCGATTTGATCGTGGCCGATGCGGCCTCTGTTTATCCGCAGATCACTTTTCCGATCCGATTCTGCTTTAATTCCGACCTTGAACTTAGGGATTTGGTTACCAAATTTGGTCGTTAACACCCTCACAAAATAAAGTAGCAATGATGCCCTTCCAAATGTTGCACCCGTCACCGTTATGCTCGTCAATGGTGGGTCTGCCAAAGCAGAGTACCATTCTCTATCATAACACGAGGGGATATATGTCGGACATATACAGCAGGAGCATTTGGTTTACTTAACAAGGCTATCAAAACAGTTTTGGGCCTTGGGGCATAGGTTGGTTCCGGGGCATGGAGATGCCACACCAACAACAAGAGTCACATAGAGATGTGATTAGCAAGGTGTTGCTTACCCATATTACTAATATTGTAGCAGTAATGTCAAAGCTCACTAGAAATTAACTAACATGGATCTTGACCCAATACGTAACCTAGAGGGAAGGTGTAAAATACGTAATGGGAGTCTTAGGTTAAATTGTTTAACAATAGACAACATAAACATTGTGCTAAACTTTGCTTTTTCTGTTGTAGAATAATGGCAGCTAATACTACACCCAGTACCTTTAATTTGCGATCTATTCTCGAGAAAGAAAAATTGAATGGAACAAACTTTATGAATTGGTATCGCAACTTGAGAATTGTTCTCAAGCAAGGGCGCAAGGAGTACGTTCTTGAAGTACCCTATCCTGATGATTTGCCTAACAATGCTATTGCTACTGCACGGAGGGCTTATGAGAAGCAAACTAATGACTCCCTAGACATAAGCTATCTCATGCTTGCTACAATGTCCTCTGAGCTTCAGAAGCAATACGAAAGCAGTGATGCTCATACTATTATTCAGGGACTGTGTGGCATGTTTGAGAACCAAGCTAGGGCCGAGAGGTTCAACACCTCAAAGTCCCTGTTTGCGTGCAGGCTTCTTGAGGGGAGTCCCGTCAGTCCGCATGTGATAAAAATGATTGGCTACATTGAGAGTCTGGAAAAACTAGGTTTTCCCATTAGCCAAGAGTTGGCTACTGATGTGATTCTCCAGTCACTCCCTCCGAGCTTTGAGCCATTCATATTGAGTTATCACATGAACAGTATGGATAAGACCTTGGCCGAATTGCATGGGATGCTAAAGACGGCTGAGGAGAGTATCCAGAAAAACGGTCATCATGTAATGTAGAAAGCTAAGCGTAAACCACCCGTCAAGAAACTTTGCACCAAGAGGAAACTAACTCCCGATGAGATCGCGAGTGCCTCCAATGCAAAGAAGGCAAGAAGAGGTCGGCGACATCAGATGTCGTTTGCTTCTATTGCAAGGAGACAGGTCACTGGAAAAAGAACTGCAAGAAGTACATGGAGGATCTAAAAAAGAAGCAAAGTACGACTTCTGCTTCAGGTATTAATGTTATAGACATTAATCTTGCTATTTCACCTACTGACTCTTGGGTATTTGATACCAGATCAGTAGCTCATATTTGCAAATAGTTGCAGGGAATTAGAAGAAGTAGAAGCTTGAGAAGGGGCTAGATGAACCTGCTCGTCGACAATGGAGCAAGTGTTGCTACAATTGCTGTCGGCACTACATCACTTCATTTACCTTCAGGATTTGTTTTGGAATTAAATAATTGTTATTGTGTTCCAACTCTATGTCAAAATGATATTTCCGCTTCATGTTTGCAAGCGAAAGGATATGATTGTAGATCAATGGACAATGGTTGTTCGGTTTATCTCAGAGATATGTTCTATTTTTATACTCTATTGGTGAATGGATTATACGTTTTGAATCTTGAAGCATCTCCCATCTATAACATTAATACAGAGAGGCAACTCCCAAATGATATAAACCCCAGATTTATCTGGCATTGTCGCTTAGGCCATATAAATCAGAAACACATGGAGAAGCTCCATAAGGATGGATTTCTTCACTCTTTTGCTTTTGAATCATTTGAGACATGTGAGTCTTGTTTAGTTGGTAAGATGACAAAGGCACCTTTCACGGGATACAGTGAGAGAGCAAATGACTTGTTGGCACTCGTACATACTGATGTCTATGGAGGTGAAGAAGAGCTCGTTGCAAGTGGTTACACCGATGCTAGCTTCCAAACAGACAAGGATGATTATAGATCGCAATCTGGGTTCGTGTTCTGTCTAAATGGAGGCGCAGTCAGCTGGAAGAGTTCCAAGCAGGATACTGTTGCTGATTCTACAACGGAGGCCGAGTACATCGCTGCTTCAGAAGCTGTAAAGGAGGCTATTTGGATCAAGAAATTTATTTCTGAGCTAGGTGTGATGGCTAGTGCGACTGGTCCAATGTCTCTCTATTGTGATAATAGTGGAGCCATTGCGCAAGCCAAGGAGCCAAGGTCACATCAGAAGTCCAAACACATACTTCGGCGATATCATCTCATCCGCGAGATTGTGGACAGAGGTGATGTCAAGATATGCAAAGTGCACATGGATCTCAACATAGCCGATCCGTTGACAAAACCCCTCCCTCAGCCGAAACATGAGGCGCACACAAGAGCAATGGGTATTAGATACTTACATGATTGAATCTAGTGCAAGTGGGAGACTGTTAGTGATATGCCCTAGAGGCAACATGGAGATGTTGGATATCACGTCAATGTTTATGTATAAATGAATAAAGTGTTATTCAGTTCCATGAAATAGACTTCTTGTATTGATCAATAAGTACGTGACTTATTTATGAGACTCAGTATGTATGAATCTATTTCTAAACGATCCCTGGTCACATGTCATATTGTTGGAACAAATATGATTCTAAGATCGGCATGTTTTTTGATTGATGATCATGTCTCATAGATCATGGTATGAAGATACCAAATCAAGATACGTGGACATGTGTTAGAGAACACATTGTTGGATAGACCCACCATGAGACATTTCAAGAATTAATGTGCCATTAGTTGGTCTCAAGTAGTGGTGCAAAGTCCTTAGACCTGAGATCATCATGGATTCTGACATGTGTAGTAGCCTACTTTGAGACTATCAAACGCTATTCCGTAACTGGATAGTTATAAAAGTAGTCTTCGGGTTTGCTATGAAACATGGAGTGGAATGTGAGTGATCAAGATGGAATTTGCCCCTCCTTTGGAGAGATATCTCTGGGCCCCTCGATGTAATGGATTATGGAAGTGCATGGCCATGCCAAGTTGATTGAGGAGTCAATCAACAGACAAATAATCCAATACGGTTCGAGTGAATGGTTGAGCTATTGAAGGGATGGCACACATCTTGCCTATAGCTTAATTGATATCGTGAGAAAAAGGGATTTGTGTACACATTACAGGTTCGGAGCCGATATTATATTCTTGTGTACTATGGTGTCAATATGTGCTGCTAGGCGCCGCTATTGACAGTCGGCTGAGTTGGACTCGAGCTGAAACCGAGTATACCTTAACCTACAGGGTTGCACGCATAAGGAGATAGAACAAACATTCGAGTTGGACTCGAATATGGCTCAATTCGGATAAGATTCAATTTAATATAGAGTCCTATGGGCTTACGAAGTCTGGCCGGCCAACTCTATGAGATTCGGATAGGATCCGATTCAAAATAGAGTCCCGATGGGCCTATAGTGTAATAGCCCTAGGCTCATAACTAGGTATTTAGAAGTGCATTTGTTCTTTAGATTTCATATTTTCTATATTGCAATTTGATCATATGCGATAACAAAATTAACTCTAATCGGCAAAATTGGAACCACTTCTATTTAGCCCCACAACACACCCATGGGTGTGCTCCCACCTCAGGACTTAAGGGGGGCAGAGAAAACCTCTTCTTCTTCCTCCCCTTTCATCTTCACTGCTTGTTCTTTCTTTTCTTACTCAAGCTGAGCTCTCATCTCACTTCTCCTCCCCAAATCCCATCCAATAGCCCAAGATCAATCCTTGCATGTTAGACCACAACAATCCCCATCATCCAAGCTTTCCATCCATCCCAACATCTTGCACATGCATGGAGAGTTGAGAGAGATCGAGATGGAATAAGAGAGTGGTAGTTTCAGCCTGCAGGGTCTAGCTCTTAATAAATTCGTAAGAAAATGTTGGTAAAAGCTAAAACTGTGAAACCATTTTTTTGATCTTATATTTGAGTACTTTTACTGTTGTGGTGTTGTTTTTGACAAAACTACCTTTTAAATCATGTTTAGGAGTTTATTTAGCATTCCTATGTTTTTAACTTGTAAAACACATATATAAATAATGGCAACACATATAGCTGTGAAATGATTTTTTAGGACCTCTGAATGATGTACTTGCCACTAAAAATAATCATACTTGTAAAAACTTGGTTTGAGTTGCAAGTTGCTTGTAATGCTCTAAAGTAGACTTAATTATTTGCAGTACTGTCATTTTCAGCACCTGAGAGCTTGTCATTTTCATATCTCCCAAACCGTCAGTGATAATATGGTGATTCTTTAATCTAAATTCAAGTTAAAATATGATCTACCCACTGTATTTATTTCATAATTTATTGATCATGTTGCATGTGCATGTTTATTTGGCTCTTATTCACATATTGCTTCTTTTCGATAGATTCGCAGATTCTGGAGAGTAACGTGCCATATCCAGAGGAGGATAGTGACTACCCTCATCAGCAAGGCAGGCACCTAAGCATATAGGACCTATGCTTTCTCTAAAAATGATTTGGTTGCAATCTATACGTACATATATGCATGCATTGCCTAGATATTAATATTGTTTGTTTGTGGTGTATGGGTAGAACCTATTTATGCATTTAGTTCTTGTGATATTGTTGTCCTTATACCCTATTACCACTGGATGGGATTACTTGGGATGTCTTATTCATTAATGCTTATCCATGCTTAGTGCTAATAGAACTATAGGGATGGACAGTGCTATTAATTGTGGTATATAGACAACTTGCATTACTGGGCATAAAACTTGAGCACTTACACTAAATAATGGTTGATGAAATATGTTGGACTTGGACGGGTGATAGGGCGATGATGGGAGGTTGGTTTCCCCTAATGCAAGTAGCCCCGTCTAGGTCATTAAGGACCGAACATTTTGACATCTAATCAAGCACCCTACGTACTTCCCACATGCCTTACTTGGGACCAGCTTGTTCTTACAAGTTCTACTGTGCTCATTTATACCACGTTGGAGAGTCATGAGGCAGGTAGCCTTTGGAGGGCCTCGGGTGCCTAGGTTTGGCCGGGGGTGCCTCCCGCGTGGCGCACGCGCCTTGGTCACATCACGCACGCATGTGACTGAGTCGTCGGGAACCCCAGCGTGGTATAGGTGGTTGGGGTGGGGCTAAGAAAGGGCATGTAATGAGCTTGAATCACTTGTGTACCATACTCGACGGGGTATGCAGAATTTTATCCTTGTTCAATTTGTTGGGGTCCAGTTGTACACCTCTGATCAGAGTATAATCTATTCGAATAGTCGCGTCCTCGGTTATGGACAATGCTTGATGTGTTAGTCAGTTATGTTAGCATCAAATGTGGATTATTATGGATGGGGTTATGTTAGATGGTGGGGTTGGCATGCTGTGCCATGTTGGTATGGACTTTGGTAGTCCATTTGGGCTCATTTGCTTATACATTTCAGAATTTTATACTTGCTGTCCATAAATTAAAATGATGCGAGATTTGCTCGTCCTTGCTTATTTTACTCATTAATTGCTCAATAAAATTAGCTTTATGCAAATGTTGAACCTAGAGACTCACTATAGGCTAGAAAGCTTGCATACTTCTCTCTCCCTTATGTATATATAATTTTGGGTAAGACATGCGAGTACAATCTTGTACTTAACCCGGCGCCGCTGTTTCAGGTGAGGATACTGGTTATGAGTTATGCTTCTTGTGTGGTCATTGCTCTGCCGAGGGCGGCGAGGGCGATGAGTGATCTCTTGCAGCTTGGCTCTTGCTCGGTTGGTTTGCCCTAGTGGGGTTGTGGCACCACCAGTTTTATCTTTTGCTTATGAGCTCTATCTGAGAGTTCCGCTGCTATATTTATGTGTTGTGTATTGGGACCTCGGACCCTATTTTGTGTCATGTACCTCGCTGCACTTTATCCCTATTTTGGTACTTGCTATATTTATTAATTGCTTGCGATGAAAGTGTGAGGCTAGTCGCATTCCTGGGGACTAGCTAAGCATGAGTAACGGGTTTTGATCGCTTGAGATAATTGGGGATAGCGCTTTTGGATCGAGTCACTGGGGTATGTTTTTGGTCGCCGCCTTCGTGTGGTTTGACAAGCATATGACGGAGTGGACTGGCAAGCTATCTTATGGTTATCTCTTGCGCTCACTACTCAGCATTCCAGGTATTATAGCAAAAGGTGTCAACCGCGACCATGGGCACATTGGGACGAGTGGCTATTTATGCGTGGTTGGAGGCTCCTCCAATTGTATGTGGTGGTCGCGTTGGACACTGGATAGTATAATACTCGGGGTGTCCACAGCGGTTGGTATCAGAGCAATGCCGACTGTAGGCTAGAGCTAAGTTAGCAATTTAAAAATGATCTGCAAAATATTTAACTTGAGTCGATTGTGAAAATCTTAGGATGTGTGAATCCTTTTTACTCCTCATCTCATTCTAGAATTATTTCTCACCTTATTCTCAGATTTTCACTCATTTTGATCTAATTGGGTTGCAAAATAAATCTATTACTTCTCTTACTCAAATATTAGACCGATGATGTAACCGTTAAGTTGAGGCGATTGAAATTCACTTTCACTTTGTAAATGCAACTAAAATGTACAATTTTCACTCTAAAATGGTGCCTTGCTGTTACTTATGTTATTCTTAGCGTCCCCACAAATTTTGAAAAAAATTATAAACTTGTTTTAGACCTCCAAACTATCGATTGGTTAAAATCTGGAATTTTTGGAACAGTCCGTAGCTAAAAATATCTATAGGAAAAATTACTCACTGTTTTACCCTGATAATTTTTATGGAGTTGGGCAACTACTCCAAGCACTCACACAAAAATTTTCAGAATTTTATTACTTCTGTAGCTCTTTCAAAAAAAATTGTAAGTGACTGCTGTTTGATAACCTGAGAAATTTCAGAACCTTGTTTTGGAAGAAGTAAAATATACCAACTCAAAATTTGACCAAATAGATTGCAAAAGTGTACTCCCAGCTGAGACACGCTCGATAGAAATGTGTCATATAGCTGTAGTGACCATGTTGTACTATTGGTTTATTTGGACTTTCTCGTTCCATGCGATTGATACGCTTTTGACCCACTATGTTGATCGTGTTTGGAAAACTATGTTGGTTTATTGCTTCTTGCTCAGGCTTTAGCATTGGATAAGCCCGTTTTGGTTGTTAATGGTTCTTCTTTGGTGCATCATATCATGCTAACATAACATGTCACATTGGTGTATAATTGGATTGTGCATTTGTATTGTGCATTCATATTAAGTCTGTAATTTTAGATTTAGATTACCTTGTGCGATACGTGCTAACTTTTAGACCATTGTTATTCCTTAATTTTCCTGTCACTAACCATCGTTGATATCCTTGATCCATAGGATGTCTCACCGTCACACTCGCTCCCATGATCGGGATAGTCCGGAGGGTTCTCGTCGCAACCAAGAGGGGTCACCACCTCCTCCTCCTACCATGGCCGAAGTTCTCATGGCCGTGGAGCGCAACCGTGAGGCTCAAAATGCTGTCCTTCAGCAAATCGCAGCAAGCGCAACCGCTACGGCCGCCCACATTGCCCAAGGTGCGGGTGGTGGTGGACACCAAGTCACCGGGGGACTCGCTGAATTTTAGCGTACTCAACCTCCGGTGTTCACTCGCTCCGATGATCCACTTGATGCTGATGGTTGGCTTCGCACCATCGAGCTGAAGCTCACTCTCATTTGCTGCCCCGACGCCAAGAAGACCAACCTGGCAGCTGAGCATCTCCAAGGCGCAGCTAGTGATTGGTGGGAGAACTTTCTCGCCATCCAACCCGCCGGCCGTGTTGTTACTTGGGTTCAATTTCGTGATGCTTTTCATGCTGCCCATGTGCCAAAGGGTATTATGGACCTCAAACAACGTGAGTTCCTATCTCTCACTCAAGGCAACAAGTCCGTCATGGAGTATCTGCGTGAGTTCAACCACTTAGCTCGCTATGCTTTGGACGATGTCAATACCGACACCCGCAAGCAAAATTGGTTTATCAACGGGCTGTTGGCGGAGATGCAACTCGAGCTCGCTGCACACTCTTTTCTAGACTTCCAGGACCTCGTCAATAGGTCCGTGGTTGTGGAAAGCAAGATGAAGAACCTAGAGGCCGAGCGCAAGCGCAAGAGGGCTGCGCAGATTTCAGCCGCGGGTGATTCGCAAAAACCCCGTGGTTGGCAGCCGGGCCCCCTCCGCGTTATCAAGCTCCACCACCTCCTCGTTCACAAGGATTCGTGCCACGCCCACCTCAGCAGCGTGTCGTGCCTCCGTGGGCAGAAATCAGCAAGCTATTCGCCCGCCCGTTCGTTCCAACAACTGCTTCAATTGCGGGCAAGCGGGCCACTACATCAACCAATGCCCGTACCCTCGTCGTGCACCACCTCAGGGACCAAGACCAGCAGCACCGCGTCCTAATCCACCTCCCAGATCAGCACCTCAGGGTCAGCAGAATCAGAGAAGGGACCGTGTGAATCATGTTACCACCGAGGAAGCAGAACAAGCACCAGATGTTCTTGTCGGTACGCTACTTGTTCATTCACACCCAGCTAGCGTATTATTTGATTCAGGAGCTACACACTCGTTCGTCACCAAAAGTTTTGCATCAGATCATAGGCTTCCTATTAGTAGATTGCACCCACCTCTAATTGTTACATCACCTGGTTCAGAGATGAGAGCTGAATTCATTAGTCGGGGCACAAAGATAAATGTACAAGGGGTAGAGTTCACTGCTGATCTTATCATACTCCACACAAAGGGGTTAGATGTCGTTCTAGGTATGGATTGGCTGCACAAAAATCATGGGGTCATCGATTGTGGCCGTCGTCTCATTGCACTCAAAAACAATACCGGTGAACCAATTTTTCTTGCTCTTGATGATCATTCCCCACAACTCCATGCTCTTTCGGGTGCTACCATTGACATAGCTGCTGTACCAGTGGTGTGTGAGTACCCCGATGTCTTCCCTGAGGAACTACTGGAAATGCCGCCGGATCGGGAAGTTGAGTTTGTTATATAGACTTGCTGCCCGGAACGGCTCCCATCTCAAAAAGACCATACCGTATGCCTCCAAATGAGTTAGAAGAATTGAAAAAGCAACTCACGGAGCTGCAAGAAAAAGGTTTCATTAGGCCGAGCTCCTCACCTTGGGGATGTCTGGCTCTCTTTGTAAAGAAGAAAGACCTTAGCTTGCGGATGTGTGTTGATTATCGTCCGTTGAATGAAGTCACTGTCAAGAACAAGTACCCATTGCCCCGAATTGATGATCTCTTTGACCAACTCACCGGCGCTCTTGTGTTCTCTAAAATTGATTTAAGGTTGGGTTACTATCAAATAAAATCAGATCGGAGGATATTCCAAAAACAGCCTTCTCTACCTGTTATGGTCTATATGAGTACACCGTCATGTCCTTTGGTTTGACCAATGCACCGGCATACTTCATGAGCTTGATGAATTCGGTTTTCATGGAGTATCTTGATCAGATTGTGGTCATTTTTATTGATGACATCCTCATCTACTCCAAATCTGAAGAGGAACATGAGAAGCACCTTCGTCTTGTGTTGGAAAAATTACGCGAACACCGTTTGTATGCCAAGTTTAGCAAATGTGAGTTTTGGTTAAAAGAAGTTGGATTTCTTGGCCATGTATTATCTGAAGGTGGAGTTGCTGTAGATCCAAGTAATGTTCAAAAGGTGTTAGATTGGGGACAACCCAAAAATCCATCCGACATCCGGAGTTTTCTTGGTCTAGCCGGCTACTACCGTCGGTTTATCGAGAATTTCTCCAAAATTGCTAAGCCTTTGACCCAGCTATTGAAGAAGAATGAGAGGTATGTGTGGTCAGCTGAGTGTGAAGCAAGTTTCCAAACTTTGAAAGATAAGTTAACCACCACTCCCGTTCTTGTTCTACCCGATATCCACAAAAGCTTCGATATCTATTGTGATGCCTCTTGTCAAGGACTCGGTTGTGTTCTTATGCAAGAAGGCCGAGTTGTGGCATATGCATCTCGTCAATTGAGACCTCATGAAGTGAACTATCCAACCCATGACCTTGAATTAGCCGCTGTTATTCATGCACTAAAAATATGGCGACACTATCTTATCGGTAACCGTTGCGAAATCTACATCGACCACAAAAGTTTGAAATATATCTTCTCCCAATCAGATCTGAACCTAAGTTAAAGAAGGTGGTTAGAACTCATCAAGGATTATGACATGGGTCTACATTATCACCCGGGGAAGGCCAATATTGTTGCTGATGTGTTGAGCCGAAAACCGCAATGCAATTGCTTCTCGGTAAAACCCCGATCGAAAACCTTATGTTCGGAAATTCATAAACTTGGTTTCGAAATGGTACTACATGGTTCCCTTGCTGCCCTAGAAGTGAAACCTAATCTCTATGACCAGATCAAAGAGGCCCAAAAAGATGACAAAGGTATGGCTCGAATCCGAGCTAAAATGGCCGAAGGCAAGGCTCAATGTTTTACCCAAGATTCGGATGGTGTTTTATGGTTCGGGAAGCGCTTGGTTGTGCCTAACCATCGCAAACTGAAACAACTAATCCTTAGTGAAGCCCACAACTCTCCTTTCTCAATCCATCTGGGTAGTACCAAGATGTACCAAGACCTAAAGCAAAACTTATGGTGGACCCGTATGAAGCGGGAGGTTGCACGGTATGTTGCCGAGTACGACACTTGCCGAAGGGTGAAAGCCGAACATCTAAGACCAGCGGGCACTCTCCAACCACTCCCTATTCCCATATGGAAGTGGTAAGAAATTGGAATGGATTTTATCACCGGTCTACCCACCTCCAGAAAGGCAACGACTGCATTTGGGTAATTGTCAATCGACTCAAAAAATCGGCTCATTTTCTACCCGTTCATTCCACATCAAAAGTTAGTAATTTGGCGGAGTTGTATCTCGCTCGCATTGTATGCCTTCATGGAGCGCCCACAAAAATTATATCAAATCGTGGACCACAATTCACCTCTCACTTTTGGAAGTGTCTACACAAGGCTATGGGTGTTAGTGATATGCCCTAGAGGCAACATGGAGATGTTGGATATCACGTCAATGTTTATGTATAAATGAATAAAGTGTTATTCAGTTCCATGAAATAGACATCTTGTATTGATCAATAAGTACGTGACTTATTTATGAGACTCTTTATGTATGAATCTATTTCTAAACGATCCTGATCATATGTCATATTGTTGGAACAAATATGATTCTAAGATCGGCATGTTTATTGATTGATGATCATGTCTCATAGATCATGGGTATGGAGATACCAAATCAATAAACATGGACATATGTGTTGGAGAACACATTGTTGGATAGACCCACCATGAGACACTACAGAATTAATGTGCCATTAGTTGGTCTCGGGTAGTGTTGGTACAAAGTCCTTAGACCGAGATCACCATGGATTCCAACATGTGTAGTAGCCTACTTTGGGACTACCAAACGCTATTCAAGAATCGGGTAGTTATAAAGGTAGTTTTCGGGTTTGCTATGAAACATGGAGTGGGATGTGAGTGATCAAGATGAAATTTGCCCCTCCTTTGGAGAGATATCTCGGGCCCCTCGAGGTAATGGATTATGGAAATGCATGGCCATGCTAAGTTGATTGAGGAGTCAATCAACGGACGGATAATCCAATACGGTTCGAGTGAATGGTTAAGCTATTGAAGGGATGGCACACATCTTGCCTATAGCTTAACTGGTATCGTGAGGAAAAGGGATTTGTGTACACATTACAGGTTCAGAGCCGATATTATTCTTGTATACTATGGTGTCAATATGTGCTACTAGGCGCCGCTATTGACAGGTCGGCTGAGTTAGACTCGAGCCGACGATCGGCTAAGTTAGACTATAGCCGAAACCGAGTATACCTGAACCTACAGGGTCGCACGCTTAAGGGGATAGAATAGATATTCGAGTTGGACTCGGATACGGCTCGATCGGATAGGGATCCGATCGGATAGAGTCCTATGGGCTTACGACGTGTGGGGCGGCCAACTCTATGAGATACGGATGAGATCCGATTCAAAATAGAGTCCTAATCGGCAACTAGTCCCAGTCGGCCAACTCTATATAAAGGAGGGAGGGGTGGAGAGCTGTGACACGTCAATTGCATCGCGTGCAACAGAAGTCGCCGAGATCAATCTCCACGGAAACCCTCCCCACTTTCGAGCCAAACCCTAGCCTTGCATCGCGTGCTAGCACACGGGTGTACGGCGTTCTGTCCTCGGACGTGTGGATACCGGTAGAGACGCTGCTACGTTGCGCGCTCTTGATCGGCTGCGGTCGGGCGCATCGGAGCGAGGCGTGAGAACGCGGCCGGACGACTCGAATCGGCTGATTGGCGAATCGGCTGTCTCCGAGAATCGGCTACACTGTTCCGGATCGGATTGCCCTGATTGGCTATTCCGCTGCGCTCTACTCCAATCGGTAACGATCTATCGGCCCTTACTTGCAAGTGTTCCTGGTTTGCACGGTAAAAAGTTTTGTTTTCGGCTAGCGTAGCCTCCGCGTAACCCTTTAGTGGGAACCAAACTCTCTTTTAGCACCGCGTATCACCCACAAACTGGAGGCCAAACCGAAAGGGTAAATCAAATCTTGGAGGATATGTTGAGCTTGTGTCCTTGATTATGGAGCAAAGTGGGAAAAATGTCTCCCGTACACCGAATTCTCCTACAACAATAGCTACCAAGCTAACCTTCAAATGTCTCCTTTTGAAGCCTTGTATGGAAGAAGATGTAGGACACCTCTCAACTGGTCCGAGTCCAGAGAGAGACCATGCTTTGGTCCGGACTTGGTCAGGGAAGCCGAAGTGCAAGTGCGATTAATTCGGGAGTGCTTGCAAACTGCTCAATCTAGGCAAAAGAGCTATGCCGACCGTCGTCGACGTGAGCTTGCCTTCAATGTTCGTGACCATGTGTACCTCAAAGTCACTCCATTCAAGTCCACACACCGGTTTGGAGTGAAAGGAAAATTGGCACCTCGCTATATCGGTCATTTTCGCATTCTTGCTAAGCGAGGGGCTGTTGCTTACAAGCTGGACCTTCCACCATCACTCTCAGCTTTTCACAATGTTTTCCATGTCTCACAACTGAAGCAATGCCTCCGGGTTCCAACCGAACCGATGAAACAAAGGTTGAAAATCTTGACTTACAACCCGATCTTTCTTATAGCGAGTATCCAGTTCGCATCCTCGACCAAATGGAGCGTGCCACTCGCAATCGCTCAATTCCATTCCTCAAAGTTCAGTGGAGTAACCACACCGAGGATGAAGCGACTTGGGAACGCGAGGATCATCTCCGAAATAACTATCATTCCTTCTTCACCGACGCGTCGCAATCTCGAGGACGAGATTGTTTTTAAGGGGGGAGGGCTGTAACATCCCTAGGCTCATAACCAGGTATTTAGAAGTGCATTTGTTGTTCTTTAGATTTCATATTTTCTATTTTGCAATTTGATCATATGCGATAACAAAATTAACTCTAATCGGCAAAATTGGAACCACTTCTATTTGAGCAATAGCTTGAACAGAAGTATACATGTTTAATGTTTTATTAAAATATTAGTTTATTTGTCATCGCTAAATATAAATTTTGTGGAATTTTTACTCTCTGTTTTGGTCTCCTAAAAATTCAAACCAACTTTCAGTCTAACCAATTCATCTTTTCACTAGATTTAAAATACTTGGAATTTATGTGTGAAACCTAAAAAAATGGAACCTATAAACCAACACCTATCACCACACCAAATTCCTGAATTGTTGAACAAGTGTTACCTAGTCAAATTGAATTTACCAAGAGAGGGAAAGAAAATAAATCCTGGAAATTGCAAGAATGAATCTATACTTAGTTTTTCACCCACCTATCTCACCCTCTGTGGACCTCCGTTTTTGGAACGGGAATCTTTCGTGTTCTTAGTACCATTTCCCTGGATCGAGTAGTTGGTACCCACGAAATACAGTACTGAATAACCAGGTGCACATGCAGTCTTACAACGAAATTATTACAAAGATAGGCCAGAAGGCAATGTTCACCACATAGGACCTCATGGTCTGGTTACAACACAAAGCAGAAATTAGATAAGGCAGCGGAATAAAGGCAGCGGCATGTCGGTTGCCATAGACAACGACCGGGGACTAAGACCTAGTAAGCGCCACCAGCTTCTTCGCCTTCCTGGTAGTAGGCGTAAGGATCCTCCGATTCTTCATTCCCACCATCTGAAGGTTTGTGCGTATAGCAAGGGTGAATACCAACCGTACTCAGCAAGCCAACACGGAAGTGATGCATATGATAGGGTTATTCAAGGAATGGCTGGAGCTCTTTTGCATAAAGCCAATTTTCATAAATCTTTTCACAAGCCTAACAACTAGCCAAGTCAAGTTTTAGTTCCATAGTTCATTAATTCGGCGACGGTTCTGTCTACCATCCATCGTGATTCCAAGGATGGCTTTCCGCCTCCGATTCGTCATGGTTTTCTGGGGAGTCCACCCCTTCTCGCATCTCGAGAAGTTGATCCACCAGCGAATAAAATCATCATGCAAACCCATCCCAGCATTTTTAAGTTTTAAAGTCTAGCCAAGCGAAAGTCTTGTCACGATGCTCAATATCCGCGAGCACGGCTATTCGAATAGATTGATTTATTCACACTGCAGTGGATGTATACTTTACCCGTACTCCGTGACAACCCAACAAATGAGCCTACGTCCCAACACATGAGATGGTCACGGCAAAACCTTTCGATAACCTCACTTTGGCAGTACCCGCTCCATGAACTTAAGCCCTCATGCACTCTAGCCGTCATTTTCTAGCAGTGAGAGGAGTTCTGGCGCACCCGGGGTAAGGGAAGACTTCCTCAATCTTTAAGTTCAATTAATATCCGTTTAATTTCAGCATCCACAACATGGGCCGCAGCCTCATCTTCATCACACAAACCACATCATAAAGAACCATCTATGCAAGGATACTGCCTCCGCTCGGCTATCTAATCAGCTAGGTCTATACCCATTCGAGAAGTACGGTTGTACGGCTCGTTTCCGGCTATCTCATGGCTCGGTCCTTAATTGACCAGGGTCGGCACTTGCCTTTTCCGGAATCCACCCAAATCATCCGGCCGCCCAGCCTAAAACATTTGTGTAGTACTTTCAATTTTCATCAAACTTAGTTCATCATTCTCATGGCCATGTGGCGCTCATGTCTCCACAGGCCGCATCTCAACTACCTTCCCTAAGGTAGTTGCCCAAGTGCAAAGCTTTTCATAAAGACATGAGTATGCATGAATCTAAGTTTAGCAGGGCTAAGCAGTTTACCGAAGTTATTCCCCGGTTGTTTGTATCACTTCGAGAGTTACAAGGAGTAATTCTAAAGGTAATCAATAGCAAGGTATGGCATAACAAGTATAGGTAACTCTGTATAGCATGCATGTTTAGAGTTTAAAATAACATCATTTCACAATTGAGATCAATATGTTCAAAGAGTGTGATGACTTGCCTTGCTCGCACGCTTGTGGAGTGGCGTCTTCAATGGGGTCGATGCCGGCCTCTTCAGGTGCTATCCGTACGTGCGAGAGATCAATTGAATTCGATTAGAATTCAATATAACACCAAAAGATCGAAAAGAACCATAAAAGCCACGAAAATGATTCCAAGCGCTTAGCCTCAATTTCTACTTGAGTTTGTACGAGGATCGACACGGAAAACTCCAAGTTTTGACATCGGGTCGATGACTTAGGGTTTTCGCAAAGCGACGACCACGATTTGTTCGAGAAAATAGATGTGAAAATATCCGCGGAGGGATTGGTGCTCGAGGTTTTGAAGATTCGATCACAAAAGAGCAGCACATTTAAATGGCGAGAAAGCGAAACCCGGACTTGAAAATGACGCGAAACAATATTTCGAAAAGATTTTCAAATTTTTCACCGAGAAATCATGCAAGAAAATAATTTATTTTTGCCCAAAATTTTACTCAAGTCCTCACAAAATATTTTTCCAAATTTTCCAAAATTTTTCCCAATTTTTCCCAATTTTTCTTTTTCTCTTTTTCTTTTTCTTTTTCTTTTCTTTTCCCTACGTATCTGTTCATTGCCCGCCATCCGTTCGACCGGAGTCCAAGCAAAAACAGAGGCGGCGGCCGGCGCTAGCGCATGGGGGAAAAGGGCGGCGGCGGGGCTTACCGGCGACGGCTGCTCACGGCGTCTAGGGCGGCGGGGCGCGGCGTCGGCGGCGTACGGCAACGGCGGCGACGGCGGCTTTAGGGCGGCGGCGCTTGGGAGAAGGGGGCCGGAGAGAGAGAGATGGGGAACGGCGGCGAGGTGAGGGCTCGGGGTGGCTTGGCCCCCTTTAAATAGCGGAGGCCGAGGAAGGGGGGGGAGAGAGAAGGGGCCGGCGCGGGCGCGGTACGGCGGTCGCTATGCGGCGGCGCGGAGGCCGGGCCGGAGCGCGCGCGTTTGCGACGTGGCGAGAGGCGCGGCGCGCGAACGGGCGGCGTACGGCATCGAATGCGTGGGCGATCGCATCGGGTGCGGGCGGGGTACGGGCGGGTGCGGGCGCGTGAGGGCGCGAATCGCAGCGGGGTCCGGCGCGCGGCGGGCGCGTGGCGCGACGAGCGGCGCGGCGCGGGGCGGGCGGCGCGCGGCGCGGGCACGGGCGCGGCGGCGTCCGACGCGGGCGCGAGTGCGCGCGCTGCTGCGCGCGCGTGGCGCTGCGGCGCGGCGCGCGTCGGCCGGCGACGCGCGGCGGACGCGCGGCGGGACGCACACCGGGCCGAGTACGGCGTCGAGCACCTCATGCACAATGAACAGTAGAATTTTATATTTTTCCCGATTTTCAATTTCTAATTTCCATTTTCCTCCCTTCTAAAAATTCAAAATAAATTCCATTATTCCTAGAATAATTTTTAATACAATATTTTCAACTTTTTCTCCACTTTTATTTTATTTTTTTCCACAAATATTTTTCATATTTATTTAAATTCCTTTTTCCTAATTTCATAATTCACCATTTTTTAAATTCCAAAAATTCCCTAGATTTCGAGTAAATCCCCCAAATATTTTATTGTCTATTTTATACCCTAATTGATCTTCCACCACCAACAATTAATCCCCTTTTTCTCAAATTTGTATTTTCATAAATCCGCATCTCTTCTCCGATTTTCTTTTAAAATTCCTAATTCTCTATTTCGAGATTTTCTCCCGACAAAATCCAAACCATCCTCAAATGTCGAGAGGAACTGCTCACAACTAAATTTATGCAACTGAGCTGGCAAATAAGAAGCAACAAACCCGAGAAAAAAGCAACAAGCGAAGGTTTTTTGCAAGTTCCGATTTTTACGTTCCGATCGCAGTTTCTTCGATTTTCAGGATGTTACACCCTCATAGACAGCCACAACTTGGGCCCACTTGTCACTGACCTTGGGTGCCTCTTTAGCCCCACAACACACCCATGGGCGTGCTCCCACCTCAGGACTTAAGGGGGGCAGAGAAAACCCCTTCTTCTTCCTCTCCTTTCATCTTCACTACTTGTTCTTTCTTTTCTTACTCAAGCCGAGCTCTCATCTCACTTCTCCTCCCCAAATCCCATCCAATAGCCCAAGATCAATCCCTGCATGTTAGACCACAACAATCCCCATCATCCAAGCTTTCCATCCATCCCAACATCTTGCACATGCATGGAGAGTTGAGAGAGATCGAGATGGAATAAGAGAGTGGTAGTTTCTGCCTGTAGGGCTGCAGCTGCAGCATTTTGTTTTCCTCCATTTGGTGAGCTTCCTTTTCATCCATGGTGCCTCTTTTGAATTCCCTCCATGTTGAACATCTATAGCAATGTTCTATAGGTTGTCCACTCCATTGCTGTAGTTAGAAGGTGGCTGCAACTCACCCCGACTTCATCTCTTTTGATTTCGGTTGAAGCAGCCCTAGGCAACGTCTCTTGCCATCAGCCCAAGGCCTTAGCATCGCCCGACCCTACGTCCAGGTTGCTGTCATGTGAGCGAAGTCCGGTGGAAGTTGGAGAAAAGGGGAGTGAAAAATAGAAATCGATTTCTGAGATAGCTTTTGAGCTGAAAGAGGTATGAACTTTAAAAATCTGTAACTAATTCATATTAATTCCGAATTCAGTGAACCAAATTCTTATAGACTCATAACACAGAGCTCTTCAATGTTTTAAAATAGAAATGACCAACTTTTGTACTGGTTTTCCTAGTAAAAATATAAATAGCTAGTATGTATCACTTGCGTGGTCTAGCTCTTAATAAATTCGTAAGAAAATGTTGGTAAAAGCTAAAATAGTGAAACCATTTTTTTGAGCTTATATTTTAGTACTTTTGCTGTTGTGGTGTTGTTGTTGACAAAACTACCTTTTAAATCATGTTTAGGAGTTTATTTAGCATTCCTATGTTTTTAACTTGTAAAACCCACATATAAATAATGGCAACACATATAGCTGTGAAATGATTTTTTTAGGACCTCCGAATGATGTACTTCCTTAAGGGTTACGCGGAGGCTACGCTAGCCGAAAACAAAAACTTTTTCTACCACGTAAACCAGAAACACTTGCAAGTAAGGGCCAACAGATCGTTACCGATTGGAGTATGCAGCGGAAACAACCAATCAGGGCTATCCGATCTGGAACTGTGCTGGCCGATGACAGTCGATTCCCGCAAGCTAACAGCCAATTCCTGGGGACAGCTGAATCACCAATCAGCCGATTCGCCGATGTCGCAGCCGATTCGAGTCGTCCGAACGCATTCTCGTCGCCAATCTGCCGCAGTCACCTCGCTCCGATTGCAGCCGATTTGTAGCCGATCAACAGCACCACAACGTAGCAGCGCCTCTACTGGTATCCACACGTCCGAGGACAGAACGCCGAACACCCGTGTGCTAGCACGCGATGCAAGGCTAGGGTTTGGCTCAAAAGTGGGGAGGGCTTCCGTGGAGATTGATCTCGCCGACATCTAAAGCCGCCTGTGATCAGATTGATTTCGGCGCAATGCAAATTGATTAACATCTCGCAGCTCTCCACCCCTCACCCCTTTATATAGAGTTGGTCGACCGGGACTAGTGGCTGATCAGGACTCTATTTTGAATCGAATCTCATCCGAATCTCAAAGAGTTGGCCGCCCATACGTCGTAAGACCATAGGACTCTATCCGATCGGATCCCTATCCGATCGAGCCGTATCCGAGTCCAACTCGAATATCTATTCTATCCCCTTAAGCGTGCGACCCTGTAGGTTCAGGTTCAGCCGATCTGTCAACAGCGGTGCTTAGTAGCACATATTGACACCATAGCATACAAGAATATAATATCGGCTCTGAACATGTAATGTGTACACAAATCCCTTTGCCTCATGATACCAATTAAGCTATAGGCAAGATGTGTGCCATCCCTTCAATAGTGTAACCATTCACTCGAACCGTATTGGATTATCTGTCTGTTGATTGACTCCTCAATCAACTTAGCATGGCCATGCATTTCCATAATCCATTACCTCGAGGGGCCCAGAGATATCTCTCCAAAGGAGGGGCAAATTCCATCTTGATCACTCACATCCCACTCCATGTTTCATAGCAAACCCAAAAACTACCTTTATAACTACCCAGTTACGGAATAGCGTTTGGTAGTCCCAAAGTAGGCTACTACACATGTTGCAATCCATGGTACTCTCAGGTCTAAGGACTTTGTACCAACACTACCTGAGACCAACTAATGGCACATTAATTCCTGTAGTGTCTCATGGTGGGTCTATCCAACAATGTGTTCTCTAACACATGTGTCCATGTTTATTGATTTGGTATCTCCATACCCATGATCTATGAGACATGATCATCAATCAATAAACATGCCGATCTTAGAGTCATATTTGTTCCAACAATATGATATATGATCCGGGATCATTTAGAAATAAATTCATACATATAGAGTCTCATAAATAAGTCACGTACTTATTAATCAATACAAGATGTCTATTTCATGGAACTGAATAACACTTTATTCATAAATACATAAACATTGACCATGATATCCAACATCTCCATGTTGCCTCTAGGGCATATCACTAAAAATCTCCCACTTGCACTAGAGTCAATCATGTAAGTATCGATACCCATTGCTCTTGTGTGTGCCTCATGTTTCGTGAGGGAGAGGTTTTGTCAGCGGATCGGCTATGTTGAGATCCGTGTGCACTTTGCATATCTTGACATCACCTCTGTCCACTATCTCGCGGATGAGATGATATCGCCGAAGTATGTGTTTGGACTTCTGATGTGACCTCGGCTCCTTGGCTTGCGCAATGGCTCCACTATTATCACAATAGAGAGACATTGGACCAGTTGTACTAGTCATCACACCAAGCTTAGAAACGAATTTCTTGATCGAAACAGCCTCCTTTGCAGCTTCTGAAGCAGCAATGTACTCGGCCTCCGTTATAGAATCAGCAACAGTATCCTGCTTGGAACTCTTACAGCTGACTGCACCTCCGTTCAGGAAGAACACGAACCCAGATTGCGATCTATAATCATCCTTGTCCGTTTGGAAGCTAGCATCGGTGTAACCACTTACAACGAGCTCTTCTTCACCTCCATAGACTAGGAACATATCCTTAGTTCTTCTCAAGTACTTAAGGATACTCTTTACGTCAGTCCAGTGACCTTCACCTGGATCTGACTGGTATCTACTCGTAGCACTCAAAGCGTACGAGACATCTGGACGTGTACAAAGCATGGTATACATGATGGATCCAATTGCCGAAGCATATGGAACCATACCCATCTTATTCCGCTCATCATGTGTCTGAGGACACTGATTCTTGCTAAAATTAATGCCATGTGACATGGGAAAGAAACCTTTCTTGGAATCATGCATGTTCAACCTTTTCATTGTATGTACTTTGGCTTAATCCAATTAGCCTCTTGGATCTATCTCTATAGATGCGAATGCCCAATATGTATGCTGCCTCACCTAAGTCTTGACGGATTCTAGCATAGGGATATCATTTCCAATCAACAATATATCATCCACATATAAGATTAGAAATACAATTGCGCTCCCACCGACCTTTTTGTAAACACAGGCCTCCTCTTCGTTTTTGATGAAACCAAACCCTTTGATTACTTCATCAAAACGAATATTCCAACTCCGAGATGCTTGCTTCAATCCATAAATGGATTTCGTAGCTTGCATATCTTTCCAGGGATTGTGGATCGACAAAACCCTCGGGTTGTATCATGTATATATCCTCGCTTAAGTTTCCATTTAGGAAAGTCGTTTTGACATCCATCTGCCATATCTCATAATCAAAATATGCAGCAATCGCTAGGATAACCCGAATAGATTTAAGCATTGCGACGGGCGAGAAGGTTCATCATAATCAACTCCTTGAATCTGTTTAAAACCTTTTGCCACCAATCGCGCCTTATCGATGTGAACATTTCCATCCATGTCAACCTTTGTCATCTTACCAAGTAAACAAGACTCACATGTCTCAACTGATTCAAAATCAAAAGAGTGAAGCAATCCATCCTTATGGAGCTTCTTCATACGTTTCTTATTTATATGCCCTAAGCGACGATGCCAGATAAACGTGGGGTTTGTATCCTTAGAGAGTTGTCTTTCTGTATTAATGTTATAGATGGGAGACGCTTCAAGATCGTGGAGGGGAATACTCTAGCCAAGAGTTTGGTAATCATCTGAAAGATTGTGGAATTGTTCTACAGTTGACTCCGCCAGGAACTCCACAATGAAACGGACTGTCTGAATGGAGAAATCGCACCTTTTTGGACATGGTGCGGTCGATGATGAGTCAAAGTGATCTCTCGTTATCCTTCTAGGGATATGCTCCTGAAACAGGTGCGTTCACACTAAATAGAGTTCCATCTAAGTCAGTTGAAAAGACACCAAAAGACCGATATGGATGGAAATGTTCACATCTATAAGGCGCGATTGGTGGCGAAAGGTTTTAAATAGATTCAAGGAGTTGATTATGATGAAACCTTCTCGCCCGTCGCAATGCTAAAGTCTATTCGGATTATTCTAGCGATTGCTGCATATTTCGATTATGAGATATGGCAGATGGATGTCAAAACAATTTTCCTAAATGGAAACCTCAGCGAGGATGTATACATTATACAACCTCAGGGTTTTGTCGATCCACAATCGCCTGGAAAGATATGCAAGCTACAGAAATCCATTTATGGATTGAAGCAAGCATCTCGGAGTTGGAATATTTGTTTTGATGAAGTAATCAAAGGGTATGGTTTCATCAAAAATGAAGAGGAGGCCTGTGTTTACAAAAAGGTCAGTGGGAGCGCAATTATATTTCTAATCTTATATGTCGATAACATATTACTGATTGGAAATGATATCCCTATGCTAGAATGAGTCAAGTCTTCATTGAAAAATAGTTTTTCCATGAAAGACTTAGGGGAGGCAGCATACATATTGGGCATTCAGATCTATAGAGATATATCCAAGAGGCTAATTGGATTAAGCCAAAGTACATACATAGACAAGGTGTTGAAAAGGTTCAACATGCATGATTCCAAGAAAGGTTTCTTGCCCATGTCACATGGCATTAATCTTAGCAAGAATCAGGGTCCTCAGACACATGATGAGCGGAATAAGATGGGTATGGTTCATATACTTCGGCAATTGGATCCATCATGTATGCCATGCTTTGTACACGTCCAGATGTCTTGTACGCTTTGAGTGCTACGAGCAGATACCAGTCACATCCAGGTGAAGGTCACTAGACTGCCGTAAAGAATATCCTTAAGTACTTGAGAAGAACTTAGGATATGTTTCTGGTCTATGGAGGTGAAGAAGAGCTCGTTGTAAGTGGTTACAGTGATGCTAGCTTCCAAACAGACAAGGATGATTATAGATCGCAATCTGGGTTCTTGTTCTGCCCGAACGAGGCGCAGCCACCGGAAGAGTTCCAAGCAGATACCGCTGTGACTCTACAACGGAGGCCGAGTACATTGCTGCTTCAGAAGCTGCAAAGGAGCCTGTTTGGATCAAGAAATTCGTTTCCGAGCTTGGTGTGATGACTAGTACAACTGGTCCAATGTCTCTCTATTGTGATAATAGTAGAGCCATTACGCAAGCCAAGGAGCCACTGTCACATCAGAAGTCCAAACACATACTTCGGTGATATCATCTCATCCGCGAGATAGTGGACAGAGGTGATGTCAAGATATGCAAAGTGCACACGGATCTCAACATTGTCGATCCGTTGACAAAACCTCTCCCTCAACCGAAACATGAGGCGCATACAAGAGCAATGAGTATTAGATACTTACATGATTGACTCTAGTGCAAGTGGGAGACTGTTAGTGATATGCCCTAGAGGCAACATGGAGATGTTGGATATCATGGTCAATGTTTATGTATAAATGAATAAAGTGTTATTTAGTTCCATAAAATAGACATCTTGTATTGATCAATAAGTACGAGACTTATTTATGAGACTCTTTATGCATGAATCTATATCTAAATGATCCCTGATCACATGTCATATTATTGCAACAAGTATGACTCTAAGATCGGCATGTTTATTGATTGATGATCATCTCTCATAGATCATGGGTATGGAGATACCAAATCAATAAACATGGACACATCTGTGTTAGAGAACACATTGTTGGATAGACCCACCATGAGACACTACAGGAATTAATGTGCCATTAGTTGGTCTCAAGTAGTGTTGGTGCAAAGTCCTTAGACCTGAGATCATCATGGATTCCAACATGTGTAGTAGCCTACTTTGGGACTATCAAACGCTATTCCTAACTGGGTAGTTATAAAAGTAGTTTTCGGGTTTGCTATGAAACATGGAGTGGAATGTGAGTGATCAAGATGAAATTTGCCCCTCCTTTTGGAGAGATATCTCTGGGCCCCTCGAGGTAATGGATTATGGAAATGCATGGCCATGCTAAGTTGATTGAGGAGTCAATCAACGGATAGATAATCCAATACGGTTCGAGTGAATGGTTAAGCTATTGAAGGGATGGCACACATCTTGCCTATAGCTTAACTGGTATCGTGAGGCAAAGGGATTTGTGTACACATTACAGGTTCAGAGCCGATATTATATTCTTGTATGCTATGGTGTCAATATGTGCTGCTAGGCGCCGCTGTTGACAAATCGGCTGAGTTAGACTCGAGCCGAAACCATGTATACCTGAACCTACAGGGTCGCATGCTTAAGGGGATAGAATAGATATTCCAGTTGGACTCGGATACGGCTCGATCAGATAGGGATCCGATCGGATATAGTCCTATGGGCTTACGATGTATGGGCAACCAACTCTATGAGATTCGAATGGGATCCGATTCAAAATAGAGTCATGATCGGCCACTAGTCCCAGTCGACCAACTCTATATAAAGGGGCGAGGGATGGAGAGTTGTGGTATCGAATTGCATTGCGCCGAGATCAATCTCCATGGAAACCCTCCCCACTTTCGAGCCAAACCCTAGCCTTGAATCGCGTGCTGGCACACGGGTGTTCGACGTTCTCTCCCCGAACGTGTGGATACCGGTAGAGGCGCTGCTACGTTGCGGCGCTGTTGATCGGCTATGAATCGGCTGCAATCGGAGCGAGGCGACTGTGATAAATCAGCGACGCGAGCGCGGCTGTGGCGGATCGATCGGCTTTGGTGGAATCGGCAGAGGTCGAGCGCATCGGAGCGAGGCGCGAGAACGTGGTCGGATGACTCGGATCGGCTGCGGCATTGACGAATCGGCTGATTGGTGAATCGGCTGTCCTCGGGAATCGGCTGTTGGCAAATCGGCTGTCATCGGCCAACACTGTTCCAGATTGGATAGCCCTGATTGGCTAGTCCGTTGCACTCTACTCCAATTGGTAACGATCTATCGACCCTTACTTGCAAGTGTTCCTGGTTTGCGCGGTAGAAAAGTTTTGTTTTTCAGCTAGCGTAGCCTCCGCGTAACCCTTCATGTCTACGTCCTGTTGAGTCTTCTGAATCATCTGATGAGGTTGAGATAGCTCATGAGAAGGATGACAGTAAAGCAACTCCTAGAAGGAGTAAGAGGCCTAGGATTACAAAATCCTTTGGTGATGACTTCATTGTGTACCTTGTGGATGATACTCCTATGACTATCACTAAGGCATACGCATCTCCAGATATGGATGATTGGAAAGAAGCTGTCAAAGTGAAATAGACTCGATTCTATCCACATGGGAGCTCACAGAACGACCCTATGGGTGTAAACCAGTGGGTTGTAAATGGGTGTTCAAGAAGAAGCTTAGGCCTGATGGTACAATTGAGAAGTATAAGGCTTGACTTGTGGCTAAAGGGTATACAAAAAAGGAAGGAAAATACTTCTTTGATACGTACTCACCTATTGCTAGAATGACCACAATTCGAACATTACTTTCCTTAGCAGCCTCATATGGTCTGATCGTCCATCAAATGGACGTTAAGACAACTTTCCTTAACGAAGAGTTGGATGAGGAGATCTATATGGATCAGCTTGATGGGTTGGTAGTGAAGGGTCAAGAAAGCAAGGTGTGCAGATTATTAAAATCCCTATATGGCCTTAAACAAGCACCTAAGCAATGACATAAAAAGTTCAACAGAACTTTAACTTCTGCCGGATTTGTCATTAATGAGGCTGATAGATGTGTGTACTATCGCTATGGTGGGGGTGAAGGAGTTATTTTGTGCCAATATGTGGATGATATTCTTATCTTTGGCACAAACATTGATGTGATCAATGATGTCAAGTCTTTCTTATCAAAAATTTTGATATGCAGGATCTGGGAGAAGCTGATGTAGTTCTGAACATCAAATTGGTTAAGGATGAGAATGGGATTACTCTTTCACAATCTCATTATGTGGAGAAGGTCTTGAGCCGCTTTGGTTATAGGAAAGCTAGCCTTCTTAAACTCCTTATGATCCTACTATGATACTTCGAAGGAACAAGAAAATTTCTAAAGATCACCTGAGATATTCACAAATTATTGGTTCACTCATGTGCCTAGCTAGTGCAACAAGACCCGACATCTCTTTTGCTATGAGCAAATTGAGTAGGTTCACGTCCAACCCAGGTAGTGATCACTGGCATGCTCTTGAGAGGGTGTTGCGCTACTTGAAAGGTACAATGAGTTATGGAATTCACTATTCTGGGCACCCTACTGTGCTTGAGGGATATAGTGATTTAAACTGGATATCAGATGTTGATGAGCTTTATGCCACGAGTGCGTATGTATTTACTCTGGAAGGTGGTGTCATATCATGGAGGTCTTGCAAACAGACTATATTGACGAGGTCAACCATGGAAGTAGAATTGACTGCTTTAGACACAACCACTGTTGAGGCTGAATGGCTAGTTAGCTCTTGATGGACTTGCCTATGGTTGAAAAACCAGTGTCGGCTATCCTAATGAACTGTGACAATCAAACTGTGATAGTAAAAGTGAACAGTGCTAAGGATAATACGAAGTCATCAAGACATGTTAAGAGACATTTGAAATCTGTCAGAAAGTTGAGAAACTTCAGAGTGATAATTGTTACTTATATTCAAACAGACAAAAACCTGGGGGATGCCTTTGCTAAAGGGCTATCACGGAATATGATAGATAGTGCATCGAGGGAGATGAGATTGAGACTCATATAAGTTGACATAGTGGTAACCCAACCTATGCGATCGGAGATCGCGTGAATTAGTACCTGAGAAGAACTAGCTATTGGTTAACTGAGGAGAGCTATGTTTCCTATCCCTCTCTATGATGTAAAGCTCTCAAAGACCTATAAGGCGGGTTGACGACATGCCTTAATGTGTTCTATTGGCTTGAAAAAGCAAAGATCAACCCCTACAGAACATTCTTGAAAGAACACACCTATATGAGTCCGACTGTCTAACGTCGCAGTCTATGAGAAGTGAGTATTCTATACTAAACTCATGGAAAGACCTAGGAGTATGACGCATATGCTCCACCCGTGGGGTAGACTACTGGTGGTCGTACTGGTTATGACTTTAAGTAAAGCTCGTTCGCATAAAATTTACAATTCAAGGCTTAGTCCATTGTTCAAGTTGTGGATGAGTGTAGTTTGAGGCTCTAGGCAAGAGTTCAACTTAACAGTCCTTGCTGAAACACTAGTATATCAAACAGTAATGAGAAAAAAATAAATTTCTAAATGAACATTTGAGATCTGGTGAAGGATTGTTGGAATTATTGGGCCTAGCCCATTTGATATTCAAGTAATTTCTGAAATAAATCTCAAAAATCCAATGAGGCCCATGTATGGCATGGCAAGGTGGGAAATTTTAGTACCACATTGCTAGTTTAGAGTGAGGTTATCCAACTTAAATAGTGGGACTTCCCTCCTCCTTCCAAAGCCATGCATGAGGGAGGGGAAGGGAAACCACACGCGCGCTCGCTCATCACGTCGCGCTGCGGCCGGGGCCGCAATTCGCGTGCCTTAATATTTTGTACAAACTGACAATTATTCTTAGGTGAACTTTTGAAGAGTTCCAGTGGAGTATCCTAACCGAATACGCAACGGAATCCGCTATGGGTGCTGCCTTGACGTGCAAGTCATCCGAGCCTATATATTCGCCTATGTGCAGTCGTCTAGAATCTAATTTATTCTGAGTTTTGCCATGTTCCTCGCTGTTACGCTGCCACTGTAATTTGCTCTATCCCGCCGCCGGCGTGCACTCGTGGATGGAAGAACATGTCTCGAAACCATCGTCCTTGTGATCCCGCATCGGAGAGGACGAATAAGGTTTTGGGAAGCGCTCTGCGCGACGCCCTCAATTCGATCCGGCGCGTCTTACTTCTGCATCAGCTTGACGTGAACGTCTTCGTCGCCTACGTGTGCAGCGAGTTCCTGTAATCCCTAAGTCTGTATACATGTGATACGTATCTCTGGTTGTTCTGATCATGGCTTACTTTTATGTACGCTAGTATGTTACATCTGTTCATGCTAGTTTTTATGATAGTTTTATGTTTAATTTAAAATTTAATTAAACAATTGCCTAATTATTTAACAACATCATTTGTTTCTTTTTCATGTGTCTAATTCTTATGTTTTGTCCCGTGAGCTATTCAAATGTTAATAAGTGCGACATTCTATTTTTACTTTTTTTTTCTATTTTTAAGTTCTCAATCCTGCGTTTCAATTCTGCGTTTCGAAGGTACCCTTACTTTTTCCTGGATTTTGTTGGCATGAAAGGCCAGCGAGCTTTTTCCCCCCTTTTCTCATGGCAACAACTGAACACACAAACAATGTAATCTTTCTACCCAGTGGCCACTGGTCGGTCAGTGTGATCTGATCATTATGCTTGCATGGACTACAAGGCACGCTAAGAATTGGGCTGCTGGTATCGTAATGGTTACAGTGTGGTTCAGTCAGCAGGCATAACCGACTTTTTGTTGATGTGGGAATCTCACCAAAACTCCTACAAATAAAAGCGCGTGTGCTTGAAGAGAGATCAAATGTGAAAAGTGACAAGACAGCTATGGATTTCTCAGGTAGAGAAAGGTTTTTTCCTCTTTTTCTATCAAGAGGCTCTAACCCGCGACCTGAAGCTATGAGACCTACACGCAAACCGACGGTTCTCAAAAAAAAAACACGCAAACCAACTGCGCCACTACCCCTATCTGCAGCACAAGTTCACGACCAAATAAAAATACTATAAAGGGTCGAGGCATAAAAATGAAAGAGTCGGTAGTTTCTGCCTGCTCTTGGAATTGTCCGAACATAAATGCAAACATAGGTGATATTTTTTCTTAAATATGAATATAAGTATAATATTTTCTATGTTTTTTGTTTTTAATAGATGATGATATTAATTTTTAACATATGTTTGACCATTTGTATTATTAAAAATTAATACAAATACATAATATAAAAAATTATGCTTACTGATAGAACAACTCACAATAAAATAAATTATAATTACCTAAATTTAAATTATAATTATTTAAATAGGTTAAATATGTGTTAAAAATCATCGGTGATATCTATTAAAATCTGATGGAAACAAGGATAGTATTACAATTTCGATCCATACATAAAATATACGATTATTGCTATGTGTGAATATAAGTATGCCAAACATATGATTCATCACCCCGTTTTCGGCCAGCTTTGCTTACATTTTCATTTACTTTATAGTAAATAACACGAACAGTGACTTATTATGTTTAAGTTACACAAAACCTTAAAAAATCAACACGTACTTAAAAACCGCAGCTATTTATAATCCCGGTAATTACTCTTGGGTATTACAGTATCGTTGGTTCAAAACCATGCAGTTGATCAATTCTACCCAAATTTAACCTGTAGGTTTCACGTATTTTTTTTCCTCCATACTAATATGTGAGCACATTGTTTACACCCAAAATTGACACTTAGGAATTAAAATAGGAAAGATTGTCAATATTTGGAAATTTGCCGGTTTCTTCGGAGAGGCCGGTCTGACCGCCGTGTATAGGCCGGTCAGACCGGGTAGTGGGGCCGGTCAGACCGAAGGCATATGGCCGGTCTGACCGGCAGAGTCCGAAACCTAGACGACTTCATCGGTTTTCGGGTTTCCTTTCTTCGTACGGTTGTATCTCGGGTTTCCAAACATGTTTATCCCGAATAGGACGTGGAGAAGGGTCTGTAGAGGGCAAGACCAACCCTTATTTAAGGGTCAAGGCCGGTTCAATTGTAAAAAACAACCATACACAACACAATCAATCTATTTGAATCGTTTTCTTTATTTTCAGCCATATTTTCTACTTTGCCCTAGTTTAGTCCATCTTTGTCGATTTGCGCTGTAAATCGACCGCCGCCGCGCGAGAGTGCGACAATTCTTTGTAAGTTTGTCTTGAAAACTTTCCGTTTGCTCATGAGACGAGTAGTTATCAATCTATCCATCTAAATCGGTTCCGCTAGCCGATTTGATCTACAAAACCCACTTTGTTCTAGTTCTTGCTAGATTGAAGTGGTTGGCGACTCCGTACCAAGAACCACCGCAAATCTTTAGGTGAATCGATCGTGTTCGTGCCTTTGTCAAAAAGGTGCCAACACGATTTTGCGACTCCCATGGGAAGACACGACGACAACTCGGATTCGACGCCGCCATGTCCAAGCAAGCGGCGCAAGACGTGGAGCCATCCAACGTCGTCAACATCTCGTTGGACGACCTGGATGGGGAAGCTCGCCAAATAATGGAGGAGCGCATACGAGCAATCACGCAGGAGGTGCTAGATCAATCTTGCACCAAAACGCGACAGGGCGTCATCATCAAGCCCGGGAGCCCGCTCAAGGTAACTCGCGGCGAGGTAAGCGCTGATCACATCTCTATGCCTATTCAAAAACTTGTTGCTAGTACGGTGGATGAGTCCGTTACCGCCGCCGTGAACAATAAGGTTGAATCCGCTATGGAGGCTTGTTTTAATAGGTTGTTTAAAGCACACATGAGTGGTAAATCCGGTCTTTCCGCGACCGATTTGCCGCCTACCTCGGTTTCAGGGCGGAACCAAACCCCTGTGAACCACATATTTAGTAAAATCGATGGGGCGATTGCCCAAGGCCCGGCGAAAGTAGTTCTCGCCGCCTCGTCGGTCGGACGGGCCCTACGGCCGGTCGACCCCAACGGCCGGCCCGACCGGCCCATCATATCTCGGTTTGACCGGCCCGACGGCCGGTCTGACCGGAGCACCGTACGGCGGTCTCACCGGCCCTATGGCCGGTCTGACCGGGGCGCCTTACGTCGGTCTGACCAGTTCATCCTACATCGGTTAGACCGGCCGTCAGGCCGGCCCGCACCCATACTACACCGGTCTGACCGGCGGCTATCTGGCCGGTCAGACCGGCGCTCTGGTGCCAGTACAGGAGATAGATCCCATCACGAGCAACTCGGTTCTATACCATGTTCCCGCACACGACTCCCCTGTGGCTACTGTCCATCCACCAATTCCCCCGCACGTCCCCAATCAATGCAATGATCCTAATAGGGGATATCCGTGCGACACGAGAGATGGCCGATATGACAATATTGCGCCACAACAGCCACCTTTTAGGTCGCCGGTCGTAGCCGACCTGCCTAGGCCTGAAAATATGGAAGAACAAATTAGAAACATTATTAGAGAGTCATTTGGAATTGAGCCCAGGAATCGTGCTAAGGTTTACCAAAAGCCGTATCCTGACTATTTCGATAACATCCCATATCCTCGTGGTTATAGAGTCCCTGAATTCACCAAATTCAGTGGAGATGATAATAGGACCACATGGGAACATATCGGACAATTCTTAGCGCAATGCGGGGAGGCTAGCACTTCAGATGCTTTTAAATTGCGTTTATTTTTGTTATCTTTATCCGGTACTGCTTTTACTTGGTTTACATCTTTACCGGCTAACTCTATTCATACTTGGGCTCAGTTAGAACAGAAATTTCATGATTACTTTTATACTGGTGAAACTGAGCTTAGACTTTGCGACTTGACATCGGTAAGGCAAAAATATAATAAATCTGTTACAGATTACATTAAGAGGTTTAGAGATGCTAGAAACCGGTGTTTTATCTTGAGTATAACCGAGAGAGACTTGGCCGACCTCGCTTTCAATGGGTTGCTTACTCCCATTAAAAAAAGGTTAGATGGCCAACAGTTTCTCGATGTTAGTCAAGTAATGCAGAAGGCTCTGGCTCAGGAAAGCCGGGTCAGGGATGCTAAAAAGTTTGTTAGGCCCAGTGATAAGAAACCTCATGTTAGCATGATCGACTGCCCTACTAGTGACTTTGAGTCTGATGAAGTCGATCATGATATGTATGTCGCTGAGTGGTCTTGGACAAACAAGAACAAACCTTTTGTTTGTTCTAGTTTGACGCCGACTCCTCGCAAGGATCGACAGAGTGAGATTAAGTACAGTTTTGATGTGGCCAAATGCGATAGGATTTTTGACTATCTTTTGCAGGAGAAACAGATCAAATTACCTAAGGGCCATGTCATACCCTCATTAGAAGAATTAAAGCGCCGTTCTTATTGTAAATGGCATGATTCTTATTCACATTCTACTAATGAGTGTAATGTTTTTCGTCGACAGGTTCAATCGGCCATAGATCAAGGACGGTTGAAATTCACCGAGGGCCCGAAGATGAAGCTTGACAGCGATCCTTTCCCGGTGAATACCATAGATCTTGATGGCAAGAAGGTGTTGATTCGGCCGGAGCAAGCCGAATCAGCTAAGGGGAAGGAAGTTGTCATCGGGGAGCCTAGGCCCAAAATGCTTGTCCCAAAGAGCCCGGAGGTTGGGAGATGGAAGGAGAATAAGGCCAAGGCATCTCTATCGAAGAGGTCCTACAAGCCCAAAGTGACCTTCGACATGCTCCTTGACAAGTACAAAAGGAAGAGTGCCGAGAAGGAGCGCGCCAAAGGAAAGAGACCAAGATCGCCTCCTAAGGAGCGATTTGGTCCTTCATCGAAGGTTTTGGAGCCGCCGTTTCCCCATCTCCCTCAGGTCATGCCATGGGGACCATGCCCGATGCCGCCTGCAGGTTATCCGTTCCCTTACTTCATGCCTTGGGAGGCACCCCCGCCTATGTACAACATGCCTTCGATGCAGGATCACCAAGGATGGAGAGGGGAGAGGAGATCGCCGCGAAGGCAGGCATCTACTTCTAGTAGAGGTCGGTTCCCCACTAAGGACCGGCTTGATGGCGAGAAAAGGGCACACAAGCGCGTCAAGCCTGAGGAGAGGGCTTCGGAGGCGATCACGATCAAGATAGGATCGTATGATGTGCCAGTGCCATCTGGCAAAGAGGCTAAGTTGATATTTGGCCCCCGAACCGAAGTCGCGAAGGATGCCGCGCGGAAGACGATCGAGGCCGGACGTCTGGCGGTCGACCGCGATTCAACGGCCGGTCGAGGCCGAGCCTTCTAGCCGGTCGACCGCGCGTCGCGCGTCGACCGCGTCATCGCCGGTCGATGTTCGCTGCAGTCGACCGAACACAGTCGCCGGTCGACCGCGAGCACGTCGGTCGGCCAGGCCGGCGGGGCGAGGCGTCGGACCGAGCGTCTGGTCGAAGGATCTTGGAGTGACTCCCTCTTCGGGTAAAGGCAACGGAGGACATTATTTGCCTCTGGAACGAGCCAAATCCTAGGTGGATGTCCAGGAATTTAACGGCTACTCGGAAGAGAAGGTTGCGGCGTCTTCGTGCTTCGAGTTAAGAGAGAAGGAAGCCGAAGAGAGGAGAGACGGGGAGTTCGATGAGTCGCGACCACCGCCCGCGAAGGAGTGGAAGCGTAAGTCATCAGCTGCTGGGATGCCGGTGGTTGTTCAAAAGGATGAACAACCGGCTGTGAAAGCATCGTCCGGCGAGAACATGGAGATCAACATGGTTTGCATGTTGCCCATGGAGTTTTGCGCCATGGACGAGGCCGAAGTCGCTCAAATGTCACTAGGTCCAAAGGATGCGGTCTTCGAGAAGCCCGATGAGTCCAACCGTCACATGAAGCCTCTTTATTTGAAGGGCCACATTGATGGGAAGCCGGTCTCGAGGATGCTAGTGGACGGAGGCGCCGCGGTAAACCTGATGCCTTACTCTCTCTTCAAGAAGTTGGGTCGCGAAGAGGCGGAGCTAAAGAAGACCAATATGCTTCTCAACGGCTTCAACGGCGAATCAACAGAGGCGAAGGGGATCTTGTCCGTGGAACTTACAGTGGGGAACAAGACGTTGCCTACCGCCTTCTTCATCGTCAATGTACAAGGTAACTATAGTGTCATCTTGGGGCGGTGTTGGATCCATGCCAACTGCTGTGTCCCATCTACTTTACATCAGTGCCTAGTACAATGGGATGGTGATGAAGTTGAGGTAATTCAGGCGGATACATCGGCTGAGGTTGCCATGGCCGATGTTTCTGTGGGATGGAAACATGGAGACATGCAGTGTTTATCAGGGCTAGATCTTTTTAGTTTTGACTTTATTAGCATTTCAAAAGAAGGCTTTGTACCCATTTCTGTAAAGCCGGCTAGTTTAGCACGGCTTGGTGACATTACTTTGTATGATGAATAAAGCAGCCAATTTGGAATGGTTACAAAAGAGAATTCAAGAATATCATTCAACAAAGAACGATATTGGCGAAACTATAGAGGATTTTGATGAAGTAGAGAAGCTCGATCAAGGGTTCACATCAGCCGATCCATTAGAAGAAATAGATATAGGAGATGGGAGCGTACCAAGACCGACCTTCATAAATAAAAACATGAGAGCCGATCATAGGGTTAAGATGATCGAATTGCTTAGAGAGTATAATGACTGCTTTGCATGGGAGTACCATGAAATGCCCGGACTTAGCCGTGATCTTGTTGAGCATCGGCTTCCAATAAAGTCAGGGTTTAGGCCTTATAAACAACCTCCTCGTCGGTTTAACCCACTTATATATGATCGTGTCAAAGAAGAGATAGACCGATTGTTGAAAGCGGGGTTTATTAGGCCATGCCGGTATGCAGAGTGGGTGTCCAATATAGTACCGGTAGAGAAGAAGGGGAGTGGCAAAATCAGGGTTTGCATAGATTTTAGAGATTTAAATAAAGCCACTCCTAAAGATGAGTATCCTATGCCTATAGCCGACATGATGCCTCGGGTCATCGAGTCATTAGCTTTTTAGATGGCAATGCCGGCTACAACCAAATCTTCATGGCAGAGGAGGATATGTATAAGACAGCCTTTAGATGTCCAGGATTTGTCGGGTTGTTTGAGTGGGTAGTTATGACATTCGGGTTAAAGAATGCCGGCGCAACGTATCAAAGGGCGATGAACCTAATTTTCCATGATTTGTTAGGTTTTATCCTAGAAATCTATATTGATGATATTGTAGTCAAATCGGATGATATGGATGGACATATGGCCGATTTGAGGTTAGCTTTTGAGAGAATGCATCGGTATGGTTTGAAGATGAACCCACTCAAGTGTGCCTTCGGTGTGTCGGCGGGAAAATTCTTAGGATTCATGGTGCATGAGAGAGGGATTGAGATTGACCCTAAGAAAGTTGAAAAGATTCAAGATTTCAAAGCGCGGCATGCAAGAGGGAAGTTCGGAGGCATTAGGTAAAGTGAACTATTTGAGAAGATTCATATCTAACCTAGCAGGTAAAATCGATGCTTTTGTGCCTATTCTACGTTTGAAGAGAGAAGCCGATTTTACTTGGGGGGCAGCACAACAGGAGGCGTTTGAAGGTTTAAAAAAATATTTATCTACTCCGCCTGTAGTGCGAGCTCCTAAAGCCGGAATTCTGTTTCGGTTGTATATTGTTTCTGAAGACAAAGTTATTGGAGCCGTTTTGACGCAAGAGGAAGGCGGCAAGGAGTACATAATTACATATTTAAGTCGTCGTCTTCTAGATGCCGAAACGAGATATGTATTTGTAGAGAGGCTTTGTCTTTGCTTATACTATGCTTGTACCAAGTTGCGTCATTACTTGTTATCTAGTACATGCATGGTTGCTTGTCAGACCGATGTCATTAAGCACATGTTGCAAAGGCCAATTCTAAGTGGTAGGATTGGCAAATGGGCGTATACATTAATTGAATATGATTTGGTCTATGAATCATTGAAATCTATGAAGGGCCAGATTGTAGCAGACTTTATAGTAGATCATCATGTAGATGTTGATTATGGAGATGAAGTCTGTTTAGTTAGCGTAACACCTTGGAAAGTTTATTTTGATGGCTCTTCGTGTAAGGAGGGTCAAGGCATAGGTGTAGTTTTAATTTCGCCCAATGGTCAATGCTTTGAAGCATCGGTTCGTTTAGAATATTATTGTACAAATAATCAAGCCGAATACAATGCTTTGTTATTCGGTTTACAAGTAATGAAGATCGTTGGAGCTACACATGTAGAAGCGTTCGGTGATTCAGAATTGATGGTGCAACAAGTTGTCGGGGTCTACAAATGCTTCGACGTATCATTGAACAGGTATTTAGATCAATGCCTAGATATTATTGCCAGTTTCGATGAATTTACTATTAAGCATATTGCTAGGAATGAAAATTCTAGAGCAAATGACTTAGCTCAACAAGCATCTGGTTATAGCATCAAAAGAGGTTTATTTTTCATATTAGACCAACCGGTGCTTGATTATAATTTTTTGAGCGAAATTGGCAAAGAGGCAAGAGCAGCGGCGGTCGACCGGCGCACTATCGCCGGTCGACCGTGGATGGCATTCGGTCCGACCGGCGTTCATTGTGCCGGTCGGCCGTGGGTGGGGCTTGCCGGTCCCGACCGGAGTTGCTTGGCCGGTCAGACCTGTTAGTGATATGCCCTAGAGACAACATGGAGATGTTGGATATCACATCAATGTTTATGTATAAATGAATAAAGTGTTATTCAGTTCCATGAAATAGACATCTTGTATTGATCAATAAGTACGTGACTTATTTATGAGACTCTTTATGTATGAATCTATTTCTAAACGATCCCTGATCATATGTCATATTGTTGGAACAAATATGATTCTAAGATCGGCATGTTTATTGATTGATGATCATGTCTCATAGATCATGGGTATGAAGATACCAAATCAATAAACATGGACATATGTGTTGGAGAACACATTGTTGGATAGACCCACCATGAGACACTACAGAATTAATGTGCCATTAGTTGGTCTCGGGTAGTGTTGGTACAAAGTCCTTAGACCTGAGATCACCATGGATTCCAACATGTGTAGTAGCCTACTTTGGGACTACCAAACGCTATTCCGTGCGGGTAGTTATAAAGGTAGTTTTCGGGTTTGCTATGAAACATGGAGTGGGATGTGAGTGATCAAGATGGAATTTGCCCCTCCTTTGGAGAGATATCTCTGGGCCCCTCGAGGTAATGGATTATGGAAATGCATGGCCATGCTAAGTTGATTGAGGAGTCAATCAACCGACGGATAATCCAATACGGTTCGAGTGAATGGTTAAGCTATTGAAGGGATGGCACACATCTTGCCTATAGCTTAACGGTATCGTGAGGCAAAGGGATTTGTGTACACATTACAGGTTCGAGCCGATATTATTCTTGTATACTATGGTGTCAACATGTGCTGCTAGGCGCCGCGTTGACGGGTCGGCTGAGTTGGACTCGAGCCGACGATCGGCCAAGTTAGACTATGGCCGAAACCGAGTATACCTGAACCTACGGGTCGCATGCTTAAGGGGATAGAATAGATATTCGAGTTGGACTCGGATACGGCTCGATCGGATAGGGATCCGATCGGATAGAGTCCTATGGGCTTACGACGTGTGGGGCGGCCAACTCTATGAGATACGGATGAGATCCGATTCAAAATAGAGTCCTAATCGGCCACTAGTCCCAGTCGGCCAACTCTATATAAAGGAGGGAGGGGTGGAGAGGCGTGACACGTCAATTGCATCGCGTGCAACGAAGTCGCCGAGATCAATCTCCGGGAAACCCTCCCCACTTTCGAGCCAAACCCTAGCCTTGCATCGCGTGCTAGCACACGGGTGTACGGCGTTCTGTCCCCGGACGTGTGGATACCGGTAGAGGCGCTGCTACGTTGCGCGCTGTTGATCGGCTTCGGATCGGCTGCAATCGGAGCGATCGGCTGTGGTGGAATCGGCTGCGGTCGGGCGCATCGGAGCGAGGCGTGAGAACGCGGCGGACGACTCGAATCGGGCGATTGGCGAATCGGGCTCTCCGGGAATCGGCTACACTATTCCGGATCGGATTGCCTTGATTGGTTATTCCGCTGCACTCTACTCCAATCGGTAATGATCTATCGGCCCTTACTTGCAAGTGTTCCTGGTTTGCGCGGTAAAAGTTTTTGTTTTTGGCTAGCGTAGCCTCCGCGTAACCCTTCAAGACCGACTTCACAGAAGGTGCTGGGGGGCACAGTCTTCTCAATACAGGGGCCGAATTAAGTGGTAATTCGGACATGTGTGCCCTGGGAACAGTAAATGATTGGCGAATTCCTTTGATTAGCTATTTGAAGGATCCTAGCCTTAGAGTTGATCGGAAAATTCGGCGGCAAGCGTATAAATATACTTTGCTTGATGAAAAGTTATATCGCCGAAATATAGATGGTGTACTATTAAAATGTTTAGATGCCGATCAATCTAAGGTTGCTATGGGTGAAGTTCACGAGGGAATTTGCGGGACTCATCAATCGGCCCATAAGATGAATTGGCTGCTCAGAAGAGCAGGGTTCTATTGGCCGAGGATGATTGATGATTGCTTCAGGTACTATAAGGGATGTGAAGCTTGTCAACGGTTCGGCAATGTTCAATTGGCGCCGGCTTCGGTGTTGAATCCTATAATTAAGCCATGGCCGTTCCGGGGGTGGGCTTTAGATTTTGTTGGTCAAATTTATCCTCCGTCTTCAAAGGGGCATCGGTTCGTGCTAGTTGCGACAGATTACTTCACTAAGTGGGCCGAAGCCGTGCCGCTCAGGAACATGACGCATAAGAAGGTAATTGATTTTATTCTGAATCATATTATTCATAGATTCGGCATTCCTCAAACATTAACTACAGATCAAGGAGCTTCTTTTATGTCTAAAGAAGTGAAAAGTGGTTCCGAATCTTATGAAATTAAGCTGTTGAGTTCGTCTCCTTACTACGCTCAGGCTAATGGACAAGCCGAGTCTAGTAATAAGACGTTGTTAAAGCTAATCAAGAAGAAGATCGAGGAACATCCGAGAAGGTGGCATGAAGTGCTTTCTGAAGCTTTATGGGCGCATAGAATATTCAAGCATGGTGCTACCAAAGTGACCCCTTTTGAGCTTGTTTATGGACAAGAAGCCGTTTTACCAGTTGAGGTAAATCTTGGTTCTCTTCGATATATAAAGCAAGACGATTTGTCAGCCGAAGATTACAAGTCCTTGATGGATGATAATCTTGATGAAGTGGTTGACAAACGTTTGAAGGCTTTGGAAGAGATAGAAAAAGAAAAGAAGAGAGTGGCCAAAGCATACAATAAAAGGGTGAAGGCGAAGACGTTCCAAGTAGAAGATCTAGTATGGAAGACTATTTTGCCTTTGGGTTCCCGATCTAAAGAATTCGGTAAGTGGTCGCCAAGTTGGGAGGGGTCTTATCGGATATATGGAATCGTTCGAGGCAATGCGTATTTCTTGGAGACACTTCAAGGAGAACGGTTCCAGCGGGCTATCAACGGTAAATATGTAAAGAAATACTTCCCGAGTATTTGGCAAGATGCTTAGGGAATTGTGTGGCCGATAAATGAGTTATCGTCCCAAGTTAAAACATGTCTTATGCTTTTAGATTCACGGTGTTCATCATAAAAGGCAGGGGGCATGTGCTTACACCCAAAATTGGCATTTAGGAATTAAAATAGGAAAGATTGCCAATATTTGGAAATTTGCCGGTTTCTTCGGAGAGGCCGATCTGACCGCCGTGTATAGGCCGGTCAGACCAGGTAGTGGGGCCGGTCAGACCGAAGGCATATGGCCGGTCTGACCGGCAGAGTCCGAAACCTAGACGACTTCATTGGTTTTCGGGTTTCCTTTCTTCGTACGGTTGTATCTCGGATTTCTAAACATGTTTATCCCGAATAGGACGTGGAGAAGGGTCTGAGGGCAAGACCAACCCCTATTTAAGGGTCAAGGCCGGTTCAATTGTAAAAAACAACCATACACAACACAATCAATCTATTTGAATCGTTTTCTTTATTTTCAGCCATATTTTCTACTTTGCCCTAGTTTAGTCCATCTTTGTCGATTTGCGCCGTAAATCGTGCGCCGCCGCTGCGAGAGTGCGACAATTCTTTATAAGTATGTCTTGAAAACTTTCCATTTGCTCACGAGACGAGTAGTTATCAATCTATCCATCTAAATCGATTTCGCTAGCCGATTTGATCTACAAAACCCACTTTGTTCTAGTTCTTGCTAAATTGAAGTGGTTGGTGACTCCGTACCAAGAACCACCGCAAATCTTGAGGTGAATCGATCGTGTTCGTGCCTTTGTCAAAAAAGATGCCAACACACATAACAAAACCATATAAAACCAAATAAGTTTTGGCACGTACTTCTAATCCTGGTAATCGCTCTTGGGTATTATAGTACTGCTGTTTCAAGACCACGCAGTTGATCAATTCTACCCAAATTTGACATGCAAGTTTCACGGATTTTTTTCCTCATACTAATACGTGAGCAAACAAGAGTTTCATCCCATATGTCCGAGCATACATGAGTTTCAGCCCACATGTCAGATTTAGATTTGAATAGGATTTGTTAATTATGTGGTTTTGTGAACACTACTATCATAATCTATATTTATATCTCTATCTATATTTATATCTATAATCTATAATCTATATCTATAACTATCTATATCTATATCTATAATTATCTATAAAGGAAGTAGTGTTTCTACCCAAAATTTTCGTCTATCTGGTTATTTTGCAGAAAACCCATTGAGTGTTTATAAAATTAACCCGTAGTCCCAACGCTGAAAAGAAAGAAAGGGTTTGGATGGAAAAAAAGACCTCCTGCGCTCCTTCCTCCTGTCCCCATCCGTGCCGTGCTCCGCGCTGTGCCTACGCCCCTCCCTCCCGTCGCTGCTCGGAGCTCCCGTGTCACGCCTACGTCCTTCCCTCCCATCGCTGCTCGGAGCTCCCGCGCCGCTGTCTGCTTCCCTTTCTGCGTCGTCATCCCGTTACAACGCACATGCATTTTTGCTATCTATCTATAAAGCAAGTAGTATTTCTACTCAAAATTTTCGTCCGCCTGGCTATTTTGCAGAAAATCCCTTGAGTGTTTATAAAATTAACCCACAGTCTCAATGCTAAAAAGAGCGTTTCTACCCAAAATTTTCACGCCCCTTGAGTGTTTATAAAATTAACCCACAGTCTCAATGCTAAAAAGAGTGTTTCTATCGAAAATTTTCACGCCGCGCCTGCACCCCTCCCTCCCGTCCTTATCCGTGCCTGCGCCCCTTCGCCTAGCTCTTTTGCAGAAAACTCCTTAAGTGTTTATAACATTAACCCGCAGTCCCAATGCTGAAAAGAGTGTTTCCACCCAAAAATTTCACGCCGCGCCTACGTCCCTCCCTCCCGTCCCCATCCGTGGCGCGCCCCGTGCCGTGCCTGCGCCCCTCCCTTCCGTCCCCATTCGTGCCCGCGCTGCGCAGATTATAGATTATAGATATCGATTTTGCAATAGAACAAAAAACTCACCTTTGATATCCAAATTAAATTAAATTAAATTCAAATCACTCGCGCAAATATGTTTAGTATTTCAAGTGTGCCGGACAATAGGATTCAGGTGAAGACATAAAAAATATTAATTGGAATTACATGAGACTTCAATTTTAAAATAATTATGATAAAATAAAATGATGCTCGTTGCAACGCATGAGCATATTTACTAGATTATATTTATATATCACATACTTAAGCCCCATGTAATTTTATACAACTTTAAGCGTAATAGCTAGGGATTTGTGCAATTTGCTCTTATCTTTAACTCTATATCCGGACCAATCAATACTGGTCCATCCTATTACCTAATGTCTTTGTAAATTAAAACTACTAGAATTCCGGATAGGTTTTTAGTGCTCCGTACGTTCTTGTTTGTGCCCGATCGTACTCAGATATGTCGAGATAGTTCGTATTTGTATCCAGATATGAGTAATATTTGTTTATTTTATAAACTAGATGTTGATGTGTTACAACGGAAAGAAAATTTGAAGAAACTCTATTTTGAAAAAAAGTGTGGATGCATATACAGTCAAGTGAAACCGGCGTGAAAGGAGAGTCGGTCGAGTCAGCAGCACGCTTAATCTTAACCGGAGAGAGCCAGAGGAAGCAGACTTTAACCATATGTAAAAAAAACTCTATTACGGTTAAGCATGTTGCTTATTTTGTGTCCACGCGTATAGTTTGGGTTCAAAACCTATGCATGAATCATGGTCGATGAATGGGCATACTGTCCTCCTCACGCATTTCCATGTCGCTTTTTTTACAACTTCGACTCGAACATGACTCCAACTAGCTAAAACTCTAATAACAAATAGAAATTAAAATTTACTTTGCCTTCTTCTGAATAATCTTACCAACCGAATCTACTAAAATCATGATGTGAACCCCGTCTTTGACTTGATCTTGACCAACAGGAACTGTCAAATTTTGCCGTTAACAACAATCTCATGAGGGAAAGGGTTTGGAAGAGACTTGGCCTTTGTGGCCCCTCAATGGAGATGTAGAATCGTTGGATACGAACTTCGGAAAACAAATCACACATCTCTTGCCTTTTGCCCATTCTTACCATCGCCTTTTTGTGCTTTAGCTTGTTTTTACCCAATCTACTGGTGTGCTTGTTGGATCTATTTTGGTGACCTAATATCTTGCTTACAAATATTGTTTGTCACCTTTTGTTTCAAATACATTTTGTTTGTTTGAGATATATTTTTATAGCTAGTGTTTTATCCAACAGACATTTTGGTTGAGACCGAAACTTCTAATCCCATATCGGGAATTTCGGTTTGAACCAAAATTTTCGTTCATTCTAATATGCTATTAAGTTGTGAAAATTTTTAGGAATGCCTATTCAACCCCCTAGACGACACCAATGTCCTGTCACATACAATTCTCAACTTATGTCATGAGGGCCATGTCAAATGTCGCCGCTGGGTTATCCTTTTCCTTACTTCATGCCATGGGGGCACCGCCGCCAATGTATGAACCAATGCTGCCAATACAATTTCATCAAGGATGGGTGGAGCTGCGGAGGTCAGTACATGAACGGTTGTCTTCATCAAGCAAAAGCCAGTTTCACTCAAAAAAATCGTTTTGATGAGGTAAGTGGTGGAGAAAAGTGTGTCAAGGTGGAGAGAAGAACTTTGGAGGTGATTACCATCAAAGTGGGATTCCATTAGGTTCAAGTACCTAATAGGATGAAGCCAAGGTGGTCCAAGACTGAAGAATCAAGCCGGGGGAGCAGCAGCAAAACTAGTCGACTGGTCTGACCGACGACTAGAGGCCAATCTGACTGAGCGCTAAGGCCGGTCTCACCGACGCCGTCCCGGCCAGTGTTGAAGGTCCTTTAATACCGAATCTGACCATCAACTCCTCTATAGAACTAAAATAAAATAATACAACAAAACTAGTGGTAGGGTTTATTACTAACCATTTTCACGAGTGTTGGTAAATATTCGTATGTGGATAATTATCGATGAAAATACACCCGTCATGCGAAGAAACACACCTCCAACCAATCACGACAGTGCACATGGATTGAAGGGCCCACAAGTCAGAACTAAACCAATGTAACATACCAAAACTAAGATCTTAGGAAAATTGCCCTAAGTTAAGATTCCATATTTTTTTTCAAAATCCAAAAAATTTCTAAAGAAAAGGAGAATTTAGCTAGCTAGGATAAACAAATGGGGAAAAATTAAAACCTTTTCATTTTCTAAAATAAAAATCTTCTAAACATTTTATTATGAACCTTTAAAAGTTTAGGAAGATGTATATAAGTTTTCTGACCAAGGCATGGCTTAACTTGGATACAATAATAAAATACTTAATAACTCTTACGATATCTGAAATTTTGCAAGTCAAATTTAATGACTAGGTCAAGCTATGGGTCTCAAAAATTCTTAACGAATCTATATGGTTAGGACACCAAAAGTTTTGGATATTTAAAACTTTTCCAAACTCAAGCAATGGTCCTATAATCCCAACTCAAAACCTTAGTCTTATGTCAAGATGGTAGCTCAAAAAGGAAATATATACTTCACTCCAAATAAAATACAAAAACCTTTCTTTTAAGAATATTAACCCGAGTATAGCAAATGAAAAAAACTTTATGGTTCCTGAACATTTTATGAATTGTAAATGCACGTTTGCGTTTGTGTGTCTTGAATCATTTTGAGTGTTTTTGGATCTTTTTGGTTAGGACAAATGCATAGCATAATAGGGTACATATGTATTAAATCGGCTAGGAGAATTTTAATAAATAACTCGTGTAAGTAAAAGTTCTGGAAATATTCACAAGCATTCCAGATCTTGTGCATAGGTCCTAGTTAAATTCGCACAACTCAATCATTTCATTTGATCATTAATTTGCAAAGACGAAAGATTGCCAAAATGTGCATAAAATCATAGGGAAGTGTATACATTAAATAATTTATTAAAATACTAGTTTATTTATCATGAATTAATATATTTTTTCAGAAATTAATTGAATGATTTAGCCACTGAATAAATTCAATCGAAGTTGAATCTGTCCTCTTTTATTTGAATTTCTGGGAATAATTCAAATCGAATTACAACTTTTCACTTTCGGAAAATGGAACTAGACACTATGTAGGTGACACATACAAATGTCCACGCCTTGAAAACTTATTTAGGTTGGTCAATTCGAATTCAAAACAAAAGAGAAGGAAAATATAGGAAAATCCCGAAATATTTACTAAACTCCTTTTGTACCTAAGATTCCACCCACCCCTCACTATGTCTTGGGCCCCACATCTCCAGGACCCCACCTGGAAGCCTCACACCTCTTCCTCTACCTCAGCCCAGCCAGGAAAGCGTGAGGGAGAGGGAAACCGAGGGGCACAGCGCTCTTGACGCACTTCGACGCGTGTCCACGGATGTGTCTAGGTGTCCAACGCCAATCTTTCCTCCAACAACCTCCCGCTCGATCCTTCCTCCCCACTCATCACTTCCAAGCCGATCAAACTGAGCAAAACCACCCGAACCATTCTCCTACTCCACTTCTCTGTCGACGTCCGCAAGGAAGATGGCGAGCACCTTCACCAAAGAGCCATGGTCATCTCTTCTTCTATTATGTTCCTTCCATTACCTCCTCTCCATGTCGGTTCCATCCCCACTAACGTCAGCAATGCAGACCTGCCACCGCAACTCGAGAGCATGCACCGAGTGTCGTCGCTGCATCACATCGTTGTTCGGGACATTGTGAAGCACGACCAGCGAGCCTGCACGCCATCAGCATCGCTTGGACCTCTTCTCCAAGATCCCTCTCCCTCCAAAGAATCTTGGCCGAAGATGCAGCAAGCAGGGAGATCGAGCTCGTATTCTCCAACTCTGACCTAGCACCTACACCGTCGATTTCTATTAAACCAGTGAGTTTCACATCGATTGCTCGCAGTATTAGCACCCATATATGATGTTCCACCTGATGCATGTGATGATTTTAGCATGCATGCTGCAGATCAAGACATCGCCATCAACCCGAAGTTCTTCCTCACCATCGAGACGTTCCAGCAGAAGCCGCTACTATCCAAGCATCACCGATCCCCGCGTATAGCTTAGTGAGCCTCCTGAACCCCTTAGGACACACATGCATGCATATATCTAGCGAAATTGAGGCCCTAACCAACATGCAGTAGCAGCCCTTGCGTAGCCATTGCTCGGACTTGCCTCCGACAACTACTGCAGAAGTAGTCTTTAATCCATCTGCCAAAATTCACAATAGTTCTGGTTTCAATAGGAACTGAAACTAACAAACAATTAAACTTTTGGTTAAAAAGTGCAATAGCTCTTTATGATCTTTAGTCCCGGTTTATTTCGTGTCAAATCTATAAAGACCACCGGGATCTTTAGTCTCAGTTGGTGTTATCAATCGAGACTAAAGTTCATAGCTTTAGTTTTGGTTGGTAAATCTTTAGCCTCGGTTGGTACTGTTGGTAATACCAACCGGGACTAAAGTAAAGATTTTTTATATTTTTTTCTTCAGCTCGAGCCATTGCTACAAAGGTTTGGAGGAGAAAGAGAGGTGCTCCAAAAAATTTTGTGAAATTGTTTTGGAGATAATATACAAATTGGAGGGATCTAAAAGGTTAGCAACTCCATCCTCTAATGATATATGCTGAGCATATTATATTTGTAGGTTTTACACATTTTTATCTCTTTTATGGAAAATGATGAGAGAGATTTGTTTAGAAAAAATTATGTTGTTTTTTAAAGTTAGAAACTTGTGAGTAAAAATGTTATGAAAGAGATGACAAACAAAAATATAGAAAATTAAGATAAAATTTTAGAAAACTAAGTTGATTTAAAAATCATTAATAAAGTAGTTATAAATCAAGTAGTTAGAAATAAGTACAATACAAACTTAAAAAACTTTTAAAAATAATTTTATAGTTTATGAAGTATAAATTAAGTATGTGGGAGTATTATATAATTATTGTATGATTATTTATATATAATTATTGTATTATCATTTAATTAGTTTGACTTTTATGGATTTTTTATGATTTTTGTGTATTTCAGGTAGATGGATCGGTAATGGATGTACACCGCAGATCGACGATCGATAGAGTTTATTCAAGGCGTGCATTATTTTTAGAGTATGACCAATGATAACAAGTATAAGGGTTTTATATGTTGTCCATAGAAAAAGTAAAAAAACTAGAAGAAATATTCTACATCAAGAACTAGTCATGCCTACTTGTTTGAGCTAGGATTTATGTCTAACTATAATTGTTGGACATCGTACGAAGAGATAGGAGTTGTAATGAATGAAGATAACGAAGACAACATTTCGGACTGGGGTCGGTGGATTTAAAGAAAATACAACATGTGAGACGGTCGGGGCTGTTGAAGATAACGATGGTGCATATGATCTTGTCAGATGTTGCGCGACGTAAGGGAGGATTACGAAGGTAAAAAATGAGGTCCAGAATTTAGATCGTATGTTAGCAGACCACAAAACATCCTTGTATCCAGGTTGTGAAGAGGGGCACAAAAGTTAAAGTTGTGATGAAGACATCAATACTACCAATACATTCACACCTCCACATGTACAACTTTATGGCCCAATAACCCGTGCTCGTGCACTTCAACTCAACCATCAGGTGAGTCATTCTTAAGTTTATGTTCCTCTTCTTTATACCCTGGAGGCGCGTGCACTTTGGTTTTACTCAGGAACGATGGAGAGGATCCAACGGGAAGAGGATTCACGCGGGGTGGATTTGGACTGCAGCACAGTGTCAAGTTCTAACGGCCGCCACGACTTCATGCAAACTCCAATTTGGGCGTGCAAGTACTTGATGGAAATGTTATCAAGTCTACTTTCAAATGGATCCAGCCCCATATCAATACCTGTCCTGGAGCGGTCGCAATTGTCCTTTTTCTATCGAGTGTTTTCTGTCTTTGGTGCTGCGTCACCTCTTTTTGCACAATGGGCCGTGTATCAAGTTGGGCCCGTTAGGGGCGCGTCCTAGGTTTAGCATGACCCCGGCACCCCTGTAGTTGTCTCTCCCCTCTTCTTAAACCTTCAGCCACCACCAAGAAGGACGGGTTTTGTTGATTAGAGTTAGCCTTTTGCTACTTGCACACAGCACGCGTGTCGGTTAGACCGTCCGTCTGTTTGTCTTCGGAACCCCACCATATCGTGTATTCAGATTGAATCTTTCATCTTAATATATAGCAATTTCAGTGCTTGTTTTACTTGTTCTTGCTTGTTCTTCGATTGCTTGCAGGATGAGTGCCCTAGTGGCTGGGTTGTCGCGCACCGCAAGATCGCGTCAACCATCGGAGACGGTGTTTCGGTGCTAAGGCGCATCGTCCTTGGACGGTTGTAGTCAGGCCGTGAACGTCGCCTCCGTTCCCCAATCAAGTTATCCTCCACCTCTCATCGAAAGATCGGGACTAAACCCTAGCAGGATCGCATCAGTTGGTATCAGAGCACGGTTGATCGGTGAGAGTTTTTCTGCCCTTCGTTGTTTAATTTTTTTTCCTATAGTCCAGAAAAAGCAAAAAAAAATAGTAGATTAGATCAATCCTAAAAACCCTTTGAGCCTTTTTTTACTAGGACTGCTTAGTTAGGGCTTGTTGAGTCTTCGATTGCATGGTTGTGTCAATGTGCTGGTTTTAGTGTCTGGGCGATTAGAGTTTTGAGTTCTTGCCACCGTACATCGCCACCACCTTTGTTTTAGCCGTCATCACCACCATTGCTGCCATCCACCAAATCACTTTCCATCCACCAAGTCACTTTACATCCCTCGTTTGATCTGTTGCCTTTGATCCTGCCGCCACTAGAAAGGAAAACCAACCCTGATTCGAGTGATCTTCCTTAAAACAGTGATATCTTTTTATACGGACTCGAAATTAGGCATATAATATATCCACGGACATCTACAGAAAAAGTTACATCCGTCTGTTCTCAGATTTGCCGGGTTCGGCAATTTTAAAATCGCCAAATTCCGCTTGCAAAATTCCACATGACTCATATTTTGTCCGTTTGAGCTAAGAATTTTTGTGGTTGGTTCTAGTGTGTCCGTGGTTGTGCAAAAATATCAAAAAAATAAAAAAATAAAAAAAGTCGCGTCTCTCTCCTCGGCACTAGAGAGAACAGCAAAAGAGAGAACAACAAAAAAAGAAAAATAAAAGGAAAAAAAAGAGAGCAAAAAAAAGAAAGAAAGGGGCCGACTCGTGAGAACCTTCCTTCCACCTAGTCTCCTTTGTCTCCACCTTCCTATGATCGTGTCTGTTTGGGTTAGTATCTTGTGGCGTCCTTTGTGGTTAGGCTCGCGTCTCTATTTCGTCTAGCCTAGGACCAGCACGGTACCGACCTTGAGCGTTTACTCAATTTGCTTTGACTAATGTGGTTGCTAGTACTTCCTTGTGCATTACTTTCAGCCCTTCTACAGCTCCACACATACGACTACAGCTTGACAACAGGCCTTGTTGCTACGGCGCCGATACACCTCGTTCCACGGTTGCAGACTTGTCGGTTGTCGTCACCCCTCCTGTGAGCATGGTAAGAACTGGTAAGAGCTTGTGAGATAAGCTGAGAGCGAGCGCCTTTCAGTAGCCACACCCCAATAGTTATAGGGATTAATTCTTGTCAACTATTTTCGTTGTTGTTTTGTTATATTAACCATGGCAGGCTCAGAGGAAGAAGAAGATGCATCCCATTCTCCACGCACCAGACGCATCATACAACATTTTGCAAGGGAAGTGAAGCGGCACACAGAAGGACTTGATGCAGATTTGCAGGTGACGAATGAAAAGATCGGGCAACTGGAGGCCACACAAATCGATGCCACAACCAGGCTCGCCGGGTTGGAGGCATCGGTTGCGCGTATTGACACCAGCCTTGCTACACTTGTGAGGCATTTTGATAACCTCAATGCTCGGGGCCATGATCAGCGTGATGAAGACGACGTTGATGGTGAGTACGATGAGGACAACTTCGATGGTGACTATACCGCTGACACTGAACATGATTACCGCAACGCTCGTGATCGCCGTCGGCTACGTAACAACCGTAGAGGCATGGGAGAACACCGCCGACGAGAGGTACGCAATGAAGATGCTTTTTCTAAAGTCAAATTTAAGATACCTCCTTTTGATGGAAAATATGATCCTGATGCATACAGTACATGGGAGATTGCTGTTGACCAAAAATTTGCATTTCCATGAATTCCCTGAGGCCTCTAGAGTTAGAGCTGCTACTAGTGAGTTCACTGCTTTTACCTCTGTGTGGTGGATAGAACATGGCAAGAAAAATCCTAACAACATGCCATAGACTTGGGATGCTTTGAAACGGGTCATGCGGGCTAGATTTGTTCCTTCTTACTATGCACGTGATTTGTTAAATAAATTGCAACAATTGAGGCAGGGTGCTAAAAGTATAGAGGAATATTATCAAGAATTACAAATGGGCATGCTTCGTTGTAATTTAGACGAGTCTGAGGATGCTGGTACGGCTAGGTTTTTGGGTGGTCTAAACCGTGAGATCTATGACATTGTGGACTACAAAGATTACACTAATATGACTCGATTGTTTCATCTTGCTTGCAAAGATGAAAGGGAAGTGCAGGGACGATGTGCTAGTGCCAAGACTAATTTTTCTGCAGGAAAATCGACATCATGGCTGCCACGCATGACTTCTACTCCTTTGCCATCTTCCACACCCCGGCGATCGACACCTTCTCCATCCAGCGACAAGCCACGTGTTCCGGCTGTTAGTGCACCGACTAAGACAGCCCAGCAGCCAGCCGCGAGTACATCTTCTGTTGCATCCACTGGGAGAACAAGAGATGTTCAATGTCACCATCGCAAGGGCTATGGGCATGTCCAGCGTGACTGCCCTAGCAAGCGTGTTTTGGTAGTCAAAGATGATGGTGAGTATTCCTCGACTAGTGATTTCGATGAAGATACACTTGCTTGCTAGCGGCTGACCATGCAGATAAAGATGAGGGAACAGAAGAACATATTGGTGCCGATCTTGCGCGGAACGCTACGACGACCTCATTGTGCGCGTGTGCTCGGCACACAAATGGAGAAGGCCGAGCAAAATCAGCGGCACACCTTGTTCCAAACAAAGTGCGTCATTAAAGAGCGTTCTTGCCGCTTGATCATCGATGGAGGAAGTCAACAACTTGGCTAGCGCGAAATGGTGGAGAAGCTTGCACTCAGCACCAAACCACATCCCCACCCATATCGCATTCGGTGGCTAAACAACGGTGGTAAGGCAAAGGTAACCAAGCTGGTGCGCATTAATTTTGCAATTGGAACATATCGTGATGTTGTTGAGTGTGATGTTGTACCTATGCAAGCTTGTCATATTCTGTTAGGTAGGCCATGGCAATTTGATATGGATTCTATGCATCATGGTACATCAAATCACTATTCTTTTATGTACCATGATAAGAAAATTGTGTTGCATCCCATGACCCCTGAAGCTGTTTTTGAGGATGATGTTGCTAGAGCTAAGAAAGAGAAGAATCGGGTCCACGCTATAAGTGAAAATAAGATTGTAGCCAAAGAACATGTGCAACATAGCAAGAGAGAATCTAAATCTGACAATAAAAATGTGATTCAATTGAAAGGTTCTTGCATGCTTGCTGTTAAATCTGATGTTGCCAATTTGGATACAACTGAAACTGTATGCTATGCTTTTGTATGCAAGGATGCTTTGTTTTCCTTTGAGGATATACCTGTTTCTTTTCCACCTGCGGTCACTAATCTTTTGCAGGAGTATGAGGATGTTTTTCCCCAATCGAGTTATCCTCCACCTCTCATCGAAAGATTGGGACTAAACCCTAGCGGATTTTTCCCCAAGATGTACCACCGGGGCTGCCACCGGTGCGTGGAATTGAGCATCAAATCGATCTGATTCCAGGGGCTTCACTACCCAACCGCGCGCCATACAGAACCAACCCTGACGAGACCAAGAAGATTCAGCGTCAAGTTCAGGAGTTGCTTGATAAAGGGTACGTACGAGAGTCTCTTAGTCCATGTGTTGTGCCGGTGATTTTGGTGCCTAAGAAAGATGGATCTTGGCATATGTGTGTTGATTGTAGAGCTATTAATAACATTGCCATTAGATATCGTCATCCAATTCCTAGGTTAGACGATATGCTTGATAAATTGAGTGGCTCTACTGTCTTCTCTAAAGTTGATTTGCATAGTGGATACCACCAGATTCGTATGAAGTTGGGAGATGAGTGGAAAACAACTTTCAAAACTAAGTTTGGATTATATGAGTGGTTAGTGATGCCTTTTGGTTTAACTAATGCACTTAGCACTTTCATGAGGTTGATGAATGAGGTTTTGCATGCTTTCATTGGCAAATTTGTGGTGGTATACTTTGATGATATTCTGATTTATAGCAAATCTTTAGAGGAACATCTTGATCATTTACGTGCTGTTTTTAATGCTTTGCGCGATGCACGTTTGTTTGGTAACCTTGCGAAGTGCAGTTTTTGCACCGATCACGTATCATTTCTTGGCTATGTTGTTACTCCGCAGGGAATTGAGGTTGATCAAGCCAAGGTCGAGGCAATTCAGAGTTGGCCGCCTCCTAAAACGGTCACACAGGTTCGAAGCTTTTTAGGACTTGCAGGATTCTACGGGCGCTTCGTGCGGGATTTCAGCACCATTGCTGCACCACTGAATGAGCTTACAAAGAAGGGAGCGCCTTTCACGTGGGGCATCGCACATGTGAACGCCTTCAACATGTTAAAAGATAAGTTGACAGATGCACCTCTCCTCCAACTTCCAAAATTTAATAAGACTTTTGAACTCGAATGTGATGCCAGTGGGATTGGATTGGGTGGTGTTTTGCTACAAGAGGGAAAACCCGTTGCATATTTCAGTGAAAAATTGAGTGGGCCTATTCTGAATTATTCTACTTATGATAAAGAATTGTATGCTCTTGTGAGAACTCTGGAAACATGGCAACATTATTTATGGCCCAAGGAATTTGTCATACATTCTGATCATGAATCTTTAAAACATATTCGTAGTCAAGGAAAACTGAATCGTAGGCATGCTAAATGGGTTGAATTTATTGAATCTTTTTCTTATGTCATTAAACACAAGAAGGGAAAGGAGAATATCATTGTTGATGCTTTGTCTAGGAGATATACTTTGTTGACACAATTTGACTACAAAATCTTTGGTCTAGAAACAATCAAAGCCCAGTATGTGAATGATGATGATTTTAAAGACGTGTTGTTGCACTGTAAGGATGGAAGGACATGGAACAGATTTGTCTTCAATGATGGGTTTATTTTTAGAGCTAACAAGCTATGCATTCAAGCTAACTCTGTTCGTTTGTTGTTGCTGCAGGAAGCGCATGGCAGTGGGTTGATGGGGCACTTTGGTGCCAAGAAGACGAAGGACATCCTTGCTAGCCATTTCTTTTGGCCAAGGATGAGAAGAGACGTGGAGAGATTTGTGGCTCGCTGCACGACATGTCAAAAGGCTAAGTCACGCTTAAATCCCCATGGTTTGTATATGCCTCTACCTGTTCCTACTGTTCCTTGGGAAGATATTTCAATGGATTTTGTGTTGGGCTTGCCTAGGACCAAGAGGGGGAGAGATAGCATTTTTGTGGTTGTGGATAGGTTTTCTAAAATGGCACATTTCATACCATGTCATAAAACTGATGATGCTACTCATATTGTTGACTTGTTCTTTCGGGAGGTTGTTCGCTTGCATGGTGTGCCAAACACCCTTGTTTCAGACCGTGTCACTAAATTTCTTAGCCATTTTTGGAGAACTTTGTGGGCTAAATTGGGGACTAAGCTTTTGTTTTCTACTACTTGTCATCCCCAAACTGATGGGCAAACTGAAGTTGTGAATAGGATTTTGTCTACTATATTAAGGGTTGTTTTAAAGACAAATATTAACATGTAGGAAGAATGTTTGCCTCATATTGAATTTGCATACAATCGTTTGTTGCATTCCACTACAGAGATGTTCCCTTTTGAGATTGTTTATGGATTTTTACCTCGTGCTCCTATTGATTTAATGCCTTTGCCATCTTCTGAAAAACTGAATTTTGATGCTAAACAATGTGCTGAGATTATGTTAAAACTCCATGAAACAACTAAAGAAAACATAGAGCGCATGAATGCTAACTATAAGCTTGCTGGTGACAAAGGTAGACGTCAATTGAATTTTGAACCTGGTGATTTGGTTTGGTTACATTTGCGAAAGGAACGGTTTCCTGATTTGCGAAAGTCTAAGTTGATGCCTAGAGCTGATGGACCTTTTAAAGTGCTTGAAAAATTAATGAAAACGCATACAAGCTTGATCTCCCTGCAGATTTTGGGGTTAGTCCCACTTTTAACGTTGCAGATTTAAAGTCATATTTGGGAGACGAAGATGAGCTTGAGTCGAGGACGACTCCAATGCAAGAAGGGGAGGATGATGAGGACATCAATACTACCGATACATCCACGCCTCCACACGTACAACTTCATGGCCCAATAACCCATGCTCGTGCACGTCAACTCAACCATCAGGTGAGTTCATTCTTAAGTTTATGTTCCTCTTCTTTATACCCTGGAGGCGCGTGCACTTTTGTTTTACTCAGGAACGATGGAGACCAACGGGAATAGGATTCGCGCGGGGTGGATTTGGACTGCAGCACAGTGCCAAGTTCTAACGGCTGCCACGACTTCATGCAAACTTCGATTTGGGCGTGCATGTACTTGATGGAAAGGTTATCAAGTCTACTTTCAAATGGATCCAGACCCATTTCAATATTTGTCCTGGAGCGGCCGGAATTGTCCTTTTTCTACCGAGTGTTTTCTGTCTTTAGTGCTGCGTCACCTCTTTTGGCCCAATGGGCTGTGTATCAAGTTGGACCCGTTAGGGGCGCGTCCTAGGGTTTAGCACGACCCCGGCACCCCTGTGGTCGTCTCTCCCCTCTTCTTAAACCTTCAGCCGCCACCAAGAAGGGCGGGTTTTGTTGATTAGAGTTAGCCTTTTGCTACTTGCACACAGCGCGCGTGTCGGCTAGACCGTCCGTCTGTTTGTCTTCGGAACACCACCATATCGTGTATTCAGATTGAACCTTTCATCTTAATATATAGCAATTTCAGTGCTTGTTTTACTTGTTCTTGCTTGTTCTTCGATTGCTTGCAGGACGAGTGCCCTAGTGGCTGGGTTGTCGCGCACCGCAAGATCGCGTCAACCATCGGAGATGGTGTATCGGTTGCTAAGGCGCATCATCCTTGGACGGTTGTAGTCGGGCCGTGAACGTCGCCTTCGTTCCAAAATCGAGTTATCCTCTACCTCTCATCGAAAGATCGGGACTAAACCCTAGCGGGATCGCATCAAGTTGGGTACTTGAGTGACAAGGCATTTGGCAAGTTATTAAAACTCATAAAGAACATTCTTTCGAGGGGAAATGAATTACCTGAATCAACATACGAAGCTAAGAAAGTAGTTTGCCCTCTAGGACTGGAAGTACAGAAGATACACGCATGTCCAAACGATTGTATCCTCTATCGCGGTGAGAAGTATGAGAACCTAGAAGCATGTATGGTTTATAAAACACTATGATAAAGATTAGATGAGATGATCTACGCGAAGTTGACGGACAGTCTTCGAACAAGAGAGTTCCTGCTACGGTGATGTGGTACTTTGCCTATAATACCACGGCTCAGGCATCTGTTCAGGAACAAAGAACATGCTAGAATGATGCGCTGGCACGCAGAAAAATGTCAACAAGACGGGATGCTGAGACACCTCGCCGATGGGTCGCATTGACAAAACATCGACAGAACATTTAAAAGACTTTGGAGATGATGCACGGAACATAAGGTTCGGTTTAAGTACAAATGCTATGAATCCATTTGGAGAGATGAACAGAGGCCATGGCATTTGCTCTGTTACGATGTGTATCTAAAACCTCCCCCTGGCTATGCATGGAGCGGAAGTACATCATGCTGTCGATTATTACTCAAGGCCCAAAGCAACCTGGTAACGACATTGATGTGTACCTAAGACCATTGGTCGAATTGTTAGTGATATGCCCTAGAGACAACATGGAGATGTTGAATATCACGTCAATGTTTATGTATAAATGAATAAAGTGTTATTCAGTTCCATGAGATAGACATCTTGTATTGATCAATAAGTACGTGACTTATTTATGAGACTCTTTATGTATGAATCTATTTCTAAACGATCCCTGATCATATGTCATATTGTTGGAACAAATATGATTCTAAGATCGGCATGTTTATTGATTGATGATCATGTCTCATAGATCATGGGTATGGAGATACCGAATCAATAAACATGGACACATGTGTTGGAGAACACATTGTTGGATAGACCCACCATGAGACACTACAGGAATTAATGTGCCATTAGTTGGTCTCAGGTAGTGTTGGTACAAAGTCCTTAGACCTGAGATCACCATGGTATCGTGAGGCAAAGGGATTTGTGTACACATTACAGGTTCAGAGCCAATATTATATTCTTGTATACTATGGTGTCAATATGTGCCGCTAGGCGCCGCTATTGACGTGCTCGGCCGAGTTGGACTCGAGCCGACGATCGGCTAAGTTAGACTATAGCCGAAACCGAGTATACCCGAACCTCGGGTCGCACGCTTAAGGGGATAGAATAGATATTCGAGTTGGACTCGGATACGGCTCGATCGGATAGGGATCCGATCTGATAGAGTCCTATGGGCTTACGACGTATGGGCGGCCAACTCTATAAGATACGGATGAGATCCGATTCAAAATAGAGTCCTAATCGGCCACTAGTCTCAGTCGGCCAACTCTATATAAAGGAGGGAGGGGTGGAGAGCTGCGACATGTCAATTGCATCGCGTGCAACAGAAGTCGTCGAGATCAATCTCCACGGAAATCCTCCCCACTTTCGAGCCAAACCCTAGCCTTGCATCGCGTGCTAGCACACGGGTGTTCGGCGTTCTGTCCTCGGACGTGTGAATACCGGTAGAGGCGCTCCTACGTTGCGCGCCGTTGATCGGCCGTGGTGGAATCGGCCGCGGTCGGGCGCATCGGAGCGAGGCGTGAGAACGCGGCCGGATGACTCGAATCGGCGATTGGCGAATCGGGCGTCTCCGGGAATCGGCTACATGTTCCGGATCGGATTGCCCGATTGGCTATTCCGTTGCACTCTACTCCAATCGGTAACGATCTATCGGCCCTTACTTGCAAGTGTTCCTGGTTTGCGCGGTTAAAAGTTTTTGTTTTCGGCTAGCGTAGCCTCCGCGTAACCCTTCAGGGATGGCACACATCTTGCCTATAGCTTAACTGGTATCGTGAGGCAAAGGGATTTGTGTACACATTACAGGTTCAGAGCCGATATTATTCTTGTATACTATGGTGTCAATATGTGCCGCTAGGCGCCGTCGTTGACGGGTCCGAGTTGGACTCGAGCCGACGATCGGCTAAGTTAGACTATAGCCGAAACCGAGTATACCTGAACTTACGTGGTCGCACGCTTAAGGGGATAGAATAGATATTCGAGTTGGACTCGGATACGGCTCGATCGGATAGGGATCCGATCGGATAGAGTCCTATGGGCTTACGACGTGTGGGCGGCCAACTCTATGAGATACAGATGAGATCCGATTCAAAATAGAGTCCTGATCGGCCACTAGTCCCAATCGGCCAACTCTATATAAAGGGGCGAGGGGTGGAGAGTTGCTGCATCGCGTTGAACCGAATCCGCAACAAAAGTCGCCGAGATCAATCTCCCCGGAAACCCTCCCTACTTTCGAGCCAAACCCTAGCCTTGCATCGCGTGCTAGCACTCGGGTGTACGGTGTTTTGTCCCCGGACGTGTGGATACCGGTAGAGGCGCTGCTACGTTGCGCGCTGTTGATCGGCTTCGGATCGGCTGCGGTCGGGCGCATCGGAGCAAGGCGCAAGAACATGACCGGACGACTCCGCGAATCGGCTGATTGGCGAATCGGCTGTCCCCAAGAATCGGCTGTCGGCTTGCGGGAATCGGCTACACAGCTCCAGATCGGATAGCCCTGATTGGTTGTTTCCGCTGCACACTCCAATCGGTAACGATCTATTGGCCCTTACTTGCAAGTTTTCCTGGTTTGCGCGGTTAAAAGTTTTTGTTTTCGACTAGCGTAGCCTCCGCGTAACCCTTCACGAATATCCAAAACTGTTGTGAAAGAAAGAAGGTGTCCCCGTGTGAGATGAGGACAAACAGAAACAATTTAACCTATGAGTGTTGCTATTTGTAACCATCAATGATTGGCCTGCACTTAGCAACCTATACGGACAGTCTAACAAGGGATACACAAGGCTTGCACCCACTGAATGGATGAAACTAAAAGTACGTATCTGAAACATTTTAAGAAAGTTGTGTACATGGGACATCGTCGATTTCTTGTTGCAAGCCATCCTGTCTAAAAAAGACAAACATTTCGAATGTAAGGCGTACCACGTACTAAGTCAAAACATCGTAACAAAAAAGTCATGTTTGGTATGGTGAAAGATCTTAAAGTAGTATTTGGAAAGAGACCTGACAGCCAACCTATAGAAAGTGAAGATGGTCACGCGGTGTTGTGGAAGAAAAGTCTATGTTTTAGGAGTTACCCTATGGGATTTCTTGGACGTCTCCCACATAATTGATGTGATGCACCTCACTAAGAACCTTTGTGTCAACCTGTTGGGCTTCCTAGGTGTATATGGGAAATCGAAAGATACACTTCAAGGACGTAATGATCTCAAGCATATGGAACAACGCAACGACTTTCACCCGGAACCAAAGGAGAAAGGAACTCATTACTTGAGTCCAGCTAGCTACACTCTGAGCAAGACAGAGAAGGAAAGCATGTTTGAATGCTTGGAGAGCATCAAGGTACCATCTGGATACTCCTCGAATATAGAGGGAATAATAAACACGAAGGAGAATAAGTTTACAAACCTAAAGTCTCATGACTACCACGTGTTGATGACACAACTGCTTCTTGTTATAATTCGGGGTATCCTTCCTGATAATGTCCGGACAACAATAACAAAGCTATGTGCTTTCATGAACACAATTTTGCAGAAGATCATCGATCCATACAGATTAGAAGCCCTTCAAAATAATATGGTGCAATGTCTTTCCAGTTTTGAGATGATCTTTCCACCTTCCTTCTTCAATATAATGACGCATCTTCTATGTCACCTTGTCAAAGAGATCCATATTCTCAGTGTTGTATACCTACACAACATGTTCCCTTTCGAGAGGTATATGGACATTCTAAAGAAGTACGTTCGTAACCGTTCTTGTCCGAACGCAAGCATCGCCAAGGGGTATAGAACAGAAGAGGTCATTGAGTTCTCGTAGAATTTATTGAAGACCTTCGTCCAATCGGGATGCCCGAATCAAGCCATGAAGGGAGACTACGGGGAAAGGGGACTCTTGGAAGGAAAGCAATAATGACTATAGACAATAATTTATTTCGTAAAGCACATTTCACGATTTTACAACAATCATCGTTGGTGACTCCTTACATCAAGGAGCACTTGGCAATTGTTCGCTCCAAAAACATCGGTAAGTCTGATGCCTGGATTACACGCCATCACATTGATATTTTCCCCGCTTGGCTGCGACAACATCTCATGGGTAATGAGACGATTGACCAACAACTTGCCTTTTGGCGAGGGGACCATCTTTCTCGATCACGACATTCCAAGGATGGGCGGAACGAGCTCCGCTTTGCCTGGCCCTAGGGAACGAGCTCCGCCTCACCCGGCCCCGAGGGAACGAGCTCCGCCTCGCTCGGCCCCAGGGGAACGGGCTCCTACTCTCTCGAGCCCAAGGGAACGGATCCCGCCTTTCCCAAGGATGTGGGGCCCTCGATGTGTCCCGTGCTATCTCCCAACCACTATGGGCATGGGAAAGGAGCACCTGCGGACCAATCTCCAACCCTAGGACAGGAGTAGGAACAGAGTTGACTCTCGCCCACAACCGGCCGTACCAAAGGGTTACAACACCTACAATACTGGACAGGCGGCCACCATGCTGTCTAATCCACATAAGGCACCCGACATGGGCGTCCGTCCCAATGTCACCTGCTCGGGCGAAATGAGGAACCACGACCGACGAGCCACGCCCACACGTGATTACAGCAGCGGAACAGAAGCACGGAGTAGAGTCATCCGCATCATCATCTATAAGGCTCATGGGTCACATGTCAAAGGTAAAGAAGATGACTCGACGCCAAGCTCCTGTTTTCCCTTTCTCCCTCTTTCTCTCTCATGTAACTCCCTCCTTCCCTTGGGCTATAAAGGGGACGAGGGGGGAGGACATAGGAAGAGGTGAAAACATAGCACAACAGACTCACCTGTTTGTAACCCCCTACTACAAACTTAGTGCAAGTAACACGAGCAGCTCATCACTGGACATAGGGACATTCTGCCTGAACCAGTATACACCTTCATGTCTTTTATGCACACCATCTGAGCCGGATACGCAAATCATTAGAGATTTACTAGTCGGTGATTGAAAACACCGACACCTATCCTCTCAAGGTTACACAAATACACCTGGCCTACCACAATCTTCTCTCGGCCAACCACACGTAGATCTGTGACTCGAAAGCGGCATGTAGCCATCTAGAAGCTCTCAACCTTATCTTTAAAAGTAACAAATACCACATAACTCTTAAAATCAACTCTAGTGCTCGAAGATCGAGGGATAACTCACACTACGTCCCAAAACCTAAATCCACTAACTCAAATAGCAAAGGAAGATTGTTGGGACTCAAAAGGGTAGATAAGGAAAAGGTTAAGACCGCGCAGCAATACATGCCAAGTCAGTTTGCAAGTGGCAAATAAATTAAACATCCAATCTTTAAGTGTAAAGAATATTGGGTAAACTGCATATTGAGCCACCTCTTTTACCATTGCTTCAACTTGGACTAAGGATAAAGCAATATTTTCACTTTGGACGTTTACAAAACGTTTCACTTTGAGCCCTTTTCTTCCACTTCTAGCTCCCCCTCTCTCCTCTCAATATCACCAAAGAAAAACCACTTCTGATGATGAACTCCAACCCTGCAAGCACCACTACCGCACTAACCTCGATCTCCACTAGACAATGCTCAACCTCGAGCCCAGCCGCCACCATCGACGACGCTTCACCTTGACCTCCGTCCACTGTCTCGCTTAATATCAAAGGCTCGAACCCCATCGACGCCAGCATCGGTGCACCCATGCTCGACCTTAAGGCCCGCTAGCGCCAACACCGTCCTCGCCCCGTTGTTACCTCAGTTGACCTTGAGTCCCGACAATGCCACACACCACCTCCAGCTCGAGCTTTCCCACTGCAATGGGAATTTCTCATCTTTTATTTTTTTTTTGAGCTCAAGTGGTGAACTAACCATGATGGGGAGATCAAATTCCATCTCAACCGTGCGGCGTTGATGCTGCTGCCTACATAGTTCCGACGCGAACACACAGGTGATGGCTGCTAGGCCTGCTCATTGGTGGTTCCTTCAGCTTTGCAAGTAAGAGAGAGAGAGAGAGAGAGAGAGAGAGAGAGGAGTGGCAGCCGGAGGTAGAAGATAGGGCCAAACTGAAACATATTTTAGATATACACGGTCTAATAAGAAAAAGGTTGGTTTAGACCTGGTCCAAGATCCAACAAAGGTTAAAAAAGGTGTTCTCATGTGCAATTTACTCCAAAATATTCCACATTGGTATGATATGATGCAAACCTTTAAGCTTTCCGTGACTTCATAACACGCACTAAGACTCACTAACAGAAGACAAATTTATGCATAAATGAATTTAGTCTTCTGTCAAAATGAATTTATAGATCTCGCATTCAAGAAAAAAGCAGATAAAATGAATTTCCAGAAGGATAACGGACAGATTTTTCAGAAGCAATTTGTTATTTGTAGACAAGATGAGGGTACAGCCAGTTCACTATGCGATCATGTAAACAGGCCTGCTCTGTCACGGTAAATTCAAGACAAACTGTAACTTCAGCTAAAGGTAAACCTAACAGGCCGTCCAAACAATCAAAGGCAACACATGTAAATTACAACAAAACATTTTTGCTCCCTTTCTACGTATCGCTGTCGCATCCTTTGTTGCAAAATGACCGTACTGATATCATGAAAGAGGAATTGTTCCAGAGCGTGTAGCTCCAGGAGCCCCTTATGCAGCTACCCTCAATTTCTGTGTCTTCATCTTCAACCTTTCCATGAATTGAGCATTGGCCTTAAGTCTGTTTTTAACATATGCATTTCTAGCATCCTCAGCCAACTTATTGGCCTTGTTTGCATCTTCTACTACAGCATACAGTGTCCTCAAGCAATCTTTCCTGTTCTCTTCCCGATGCTCAAACCTACGGTATTAATCAAATACTTATCAACAATTTCTACAGTGCCACTATATGCTGATGGTAAGATCATAGCACTCTGAAGAACAAAATGACTCAACGTCATCAATATGTATAAAAGCCAAACAAATACATGACAATAAAAACACATCCTGCCAGTAGTAGTGGTTCACCACCTTTGCTTAGATCATTGAGACAAAAGACATCCCAAGAAAGAATGGTATTATTACTATAATACTAAAAAACACTACAGCATCGTGAGATTCTATCAGAACCCAACATACCTTTGGACACTTCCCAAGCCAGAAGCACAACTAAATAAGAAGCTTGAATAATTGGGTTGGCAACTTTAAAGAAACCTAACTACCAAATATACAGCAAGATGCAAAGTCTGCTGAATTCCCCATATTACTCCTGTGTAATATGGGCATGCATGTATAACAAACACAAATCCATGTATCTACCCGGCAACCAGGAAACATAGGGTTCCAGAACTATAATATTTTCAACAAACGAAATAGAACTACTTACGATAATTTATACTTCTCTATTTTCCTATTTTACATTTGATAACGGAAAGTAAATTTGTAATCTCTGTCTTGACAATATGTTTAGTTCAAAACCTTGACTCAGGGTATAGCTCAATTTGTCGACAATATTGCTGTATGTGACATACCGCACAATTAAATTAGCATAATATACAAAAGCTGCAAGCAGGAAATCTATCATACCTTTCACTAGTTATTGTGAGTTCATCTTTTCCAGAATTATACCTCTTCCCAATAACCTCACGTAAACGTCGGAAGGCATGTCGTGAAAGTCCCAGCTCTTTGACAGTCACACTGAGTTTAACTTTCCTGTTTTTGGGATGCCATGCATCACCGCCAGGAGCAAAGACAATACGTGACTCCCACCTTAGAACAGGTCCCTCACCAGGTGGATCGTCCAACTTAACACTCTTATTTTCCGTTTTAGAAAATTCATCTACATCAGTTGGGTTCTCAGCTTCCATTAGTTCTGTGCACTCCGAAACCATCTTATCCTCAAACTCTTTGAATAATTCATAAGCCTGCTCAGGTTCATGCTCTCCCTTCTCACACATGTCCCCCAACTCATTAAATTTCGCCTCCACCTTCTTTTTAATTTCATCTGAACAAAATATGCAATGTTAAAATAATACAATAAAATATGATAAAAGAAGTGCAGGGAAAAAAGAACAAAGGATCCTAGCAATAGAACAGTTATAAGCAATAGAACATTACAAGAAGATTACTGAGCTATGCATGAATTGAAGCATAGAACAACAGGTCCATATACAAGAGCCAAGTTTGAAACTTCTAGTTCCTTGAACAACCGGTACTGTTTAGTTAAACACCAGGCTGGTTTCACAGGGCTGCTTAGATAACATGTTAGGTTTGACAGATGTTTTTCCACAGCCTAGATGGCACGAATAAGTGGGACAAATTGGTTGCGATAACCGCCTACAAAGTGGCCATGTCCTGTTGGGTGTTTGTGGCAAGATCCACATTTTTTCCCTCTATTCATTGTGCTGGTGTGGAGTACAACTTAGGCATATTGTCAACCAATGTCGGAAACGATTCAAGACATCGAAACCACACTGTGAAGGCAGGACAGGGTGTGAATTGTACTGGGAAGTTCAGGGGATTATAAGTTGGGGGTGGAGTACTGAAGAGGGACCAATAAAGTAAAGGACTGAATTCTATTGATAGGGTATAGCCATTGGCACCAAGAATAAATCAATATGGCTTTTAAGCATCATTTTTGTTTGCCTTAAATTTCATATAACTTTTGGGTGGAGTACTCTACAGATTAGTTCAGCATAACTCAACAAGTAAAAACTGCTGAATGTTCAACTCATAAAGGTCAGATACCCAAATGAACAAAACAAACAGAATCCCATCTTGATGTAGTATGGCTTGTTAACATCAGTTAACAAGGCAGTCTTGAAATTGTAAACATGTGGTGACATAAAAGCCATCATTCACTTATATGACCTGCTGCTGCTGCTCCTCATGGAGCATTTTGCATCAATTGGAGATTTGAGGCAGTCATGCGGAGCTGCAGCCTGCCAGCTTCACATGCAGGAAAAATGGCCCTACATCTTTGCAAACCCCACAGTAAAATTAGAAACAGAAACTCCAGATTTGGTGCTGGAAGCATGGCGCAGTACATTGCTGCATGATCTGAAGAAGCGGGAAGGGGGCCAAACTTCCACTGAAATGGAATAATTGATGCAAGCCAGTTTGTAGAGGTAGGAAGAAGCAGAAAGATATTGGTGCAGCAATTCGTCAGCAGTGATGGATCTAGGAAAGATCAAAGCTGTCTGCACCAATGTATGCCAACCAAGCAAATTCTGGGGAAGAGTCCCAAATAGCTACTTGCTAGTCCCGTACCATGGTAATCTCAGCATCTGGACCTGCCAACAAGGACTGCACCGCAGCGCTGCTGATGGTTTTTAACTTCTAGTCACATGGGGCAGCATGGTACAAAATTGATTAGCTAATAGTGAGGAAGGGGATGAAATGGTCAAGTGCAACAGAAATGAGGCTTAAATTCACAGCATGGTACAAAACTGAATAAAGCAATTTTTCATTGGCATTAAATGCACATGTTTTTACCTTATTATATAACTAAAGGGACGTTGCATACATGCCACAAGGGTATGCATTTGTCAATCTGCCACTGGTTTTTGCTTAATTGCTCTTGTGCCATGTATTTCATCAATCATCACAGTTGTAAAAATGCCACTATGTTCATTAATGACTTAACACTGTCAGGTTCCCTCCCCACAGGTGCTGGCGAGCTTCTGCCTACCGGTCTGGATTTGTGTGAAGGAGTCGGATAAGACATTACAGTTGTCCATTCGATCCCCAGAACTGCTAGCAAGCTACTTCCTCCCAATCACTTCTCCCTTCCCCCTACTCACTCCTGGTTCTGGACGACGAGCTTCTCCCCAAGTCACCAACCTCCAACTCTGGCACCAGACAATGGCATTGCGTCCCACATTTACCAGTGATGATCTCCTCCCCAACCCACCAACCTCAAAAGCTGGCGCCAGCCAACGGCATTGTGTCCTGCATGTACCAGTGACGATCTCTTCCCAGCATCAACAAACTACCAAATCTTGCGCCACTTAGCAGCCTTGTCTCTTATCATGCCGCTCTTGGTTCCCTCCCCCATTCCCCTACAGCTCTCCTCTGCCAGTCTCTACCTTCTCCTCCCCTGCCTCAGCCAGGCTCCTCACATGCTTAGCTAGCGAGAGCACGCCTGGTCGGTAGTAGTCTCCACCATCGAGAGACAAGTATAGGAGAATAGATATAGAAGAGAAAGGAGGGGGAAACGAGAGAAAGACAGGAAATAATATAATATTTCATGGATTTGCATTGCTGACCAAGCGAAGTTAGCATCTCCGTGGTAGAGTGGCAAAAATACAGAATCCAACCAAATTTAGTGGCATGAGAGCAAGCTGCTCATCTTGAATGGCAGTTTGCCAATTGGAGAACACGCTGATGGCAAATATATAAATGTTTCTAAACTAAACTAGTATTCTTGAGATGTTATAGTACAAATACTCTTTTTTTGTTATATATACATTATCATATATGTTCTCTGAAGTCTGAATACACTAACATGTGCTACTTGCATAAAGAGTGGTGTATAAGTCATCACTTGCTAACCAATTGATCTAAGGGGTGTAATGGATCACCCCATCCTAGGATCTTTTATGGGATGATCCTGTAATTCTGTGGAGATGGTCCTAATCCACTTTTTTCTACTACCTTTGTGCTCACTAAAGATGAGGTAGTAACACACCAGCTAAGTCCATTGCACAAACTGAACAAAAGCATGAGCAGTGAGTTGGTTGCATTGAAAATTTCAGTATTGGTATGTGGAACATTTGGAAGTGGAATGGCCAAATATTTGATGCCAAACCAAGCTTTTTGGAACGGCAAATCCAATTTAAAGGGCACTTTAGGTATGTTTAGAGTAAAAAGAACAAGACAACCATGTAAAACATGGCTAGACAACATAATTTGTAATGGATAGCCATTACTCATACTGCCCTTCTGGTCAGAAATATTTCACTATTCCATCCAAAGGAAAGGGATGATTTCCTCTTAGGACTAACCCAGTTGTAAACTAAAATATCCCATCACAGAACAAGAACCCAAACTTGCTGGCCATGAATGACCAGGTACAAAGGAATACGACATCCCAACAAACAAGAACTTGCATCCAACCCTCCACAGCATAACATATAGTAGAAACATGAGAGGATATTGGATATTTCCTAGATGGTAGACCATAATCCATCGTAGTATAAAATACCATTCCAAGTTGCCATGACTACCTGGGCATTGTAATTTCACTGATTTGTGACAACCAACCTTAAAACTTACTTTCAATACCATTAAACAGTTATACTTCAATAAGCTATTCGAAATTTGTCCTAAATTAAGGAAATATTTCAACCACAATGAGTTGAGACAGATGAGGAGAAGGTAAACCAAAAATAAATAAACTAACAGTCACAGTATTAAACCAAGATCTGTCCTAGCTACTTTTAGTGGAGCAAATTAAGAATTGTTTTTGGAGAAAAGTTTTACTTCACACCTATTCACAAGAGAAAGAGTGAGAGTGGGAGACGGACTGACCAGGTAATAGCTTGTCCCAGTGGAGCATGTCCTCCAAAATATTCTCACATTTCTTCATATTACTGAGGTGGCCATTATCCACAGCCTTCTTGATCATCTCATTCCACTTGTCGTCGTCCATGTTAAAGAACTCGTCACTCTTGATCTTTTTCTCCACATACTGCCTGGCGTTGTACAAGTTGTCCAGCTCCTCATCAGTATCGTGCATCTCCTCAAAGTCGGACTCAAAATCCCTGTCACGAACCTCAGGGAGTGGTTTGCTGCGCAGCTCCTCGATAAGTTCATCGTCCGTCTCACTGTGCACATCAGCAAGCTTCCGCTCGAGAACAGCCTCTGTGACAGATGGTAGTTCTGCCTCATCATCCACCTCGTAGTAAGTTTCCAACCGCCGCTTCAGCTCTGCAGTCAGAGGTATCGTCATGGACAAATCAAACAGATCATTTCCGTGTTGATGCATCCATGTGTCAGGATAGCGGAGAGATGCTTCCAGACGAGAGAAAGTACCTTTGTTTGGGACGTCTGCGGCGGGCGGAGGCGCGGCGTCCTCAGAGAGGAGGCGGCGGGAGAGGAGGAAGGGGAGGCTGCTGCTGGTGGTGGTGGTGGTGGTGGTGGCGGCGGCGGCGGCGGCGGTCGGGGGTCGAGATGGAGGCGGGGAAGGGAGGGCACGGTGCGAGAGGCGGTGGAGGTGCGTGACGAAGCGCCTCATTGCGGCGGCCGGAAGAGGGGAAGAGCGCCCAGGCGCGTGTGGGTCTTGCAGTGGGCGTGTTTCCGGGAGGAACGGGGTTTTAGGGTTCCCACAGGTGGAGCTGGGCCGGGTCGTCAATTGGACATTGCTCACTTATAGATGGTGTCCCTTGATTGGAATAAGTCCACATTTAGTCCCTCGAAATATAGTCCACTATGATGTGTATCACTCAACCGCAATACTTTGACCCGCCAACTACTGAAATCTTTGTAAAATGACTCTTTGAGTGGTTTTGAGGGTGGTTTTCATTGATGTGGTTCATTGACCTAGTCCAACCGACTAAGTTAGCATGTAGAGCCCACATATCAGTTACCCTCCCTCTTCTGTACTCTATGCTCTTTGATTCCCATTCATCTCAGCGACGTTGCAATCGCCCTCAATGGTGTCGAGCAGGATGGAGAGCAGGCCATGTTGATGCTAAAGCAGTGTCACGAATGACGCGGAGGCCTGAGGTAAGGAGGCAGTGGTAGCGTCCGATGATCCCCGGAAGCAGCAGCAAAGACCGAGGAGGAAGAGGTTGTTGCTCGCCGCTCGACACTAATGATCGCCACCGCGCCCATCGGTCGAGCGAGCTGCAGAGAGAGACTCCAACACTATGACGATGACGAGCGTGTTAGTGATATGCCCTAGAGGCAACATGGAGATGTTGCATATCACGTCAATGTTTATGTATAAATGAATAAAATGTTATTCAGTTCCATGAAATAGACATCTTGTATTGATCAATAAGTACGTGACTTATTTATGAGACTCTTTATGTATGAATCTATTTCTAAACGATCCCGATCATATGTCATATTGTTGGAACAAATATGATTCTAAGATCGGCATGTTTATTGATTGATGATCATGTCTCATAGATCATGGGTATGGAGATACCAAATCAATAAACATGGACATATGTGTTGGAGAACACATTGTTGGATAGACCCACCATGAGACACTACGGAATTAATGTGCCATTTGTTGGTCTCGGGTAGTGTTGGTACAAAGTCCTTAGACCTGAGATCACCATGGATTCCAACATGTGTAGTAGTCTACTTTGGGACTACCAAACGCTATTCCGTAACGGGTAGTTATAAAGGTAGTTTTCGGATTTGCTATGAAACATGGAGTGAGATGTGAGTGATCAAGATGGAATTTGCCCCTCCTTTGGAGAGATATCTCGGGCCCTCGAGGTAATGGATTATGGAAATGCATGGCCATGCTAAGTTGATTGAGGAGTCAATCAACGGACGGATAATCCAATACGGTTCGAGTGAATGGTTAAGCTATTGAAGGGATGGCACACATCTTGCCTATAGCTTAACGGTATCGTGAGGCAAAGGGATTTGTGTACACATTACAGGTTCGAGCCGATATTATTCTTGTATACTATGGTGTCAATATATGCTGCTAGGCGCCGCTATGTGCATCGGGAGTTAGACTCGAGCCGACGATCGGCTAAGTTAGACTATAGCCGAAACCGAGTATACCTGAACCTACGGGGTCGCACGCTTAAGGGGATAGAATAGATATTCGAGTTGGACTCGGATACGGCTAGATCGGATAGGGATCCGATCGGATAGAGTCCTATGGGCTTACGACGTGTGGGGCGGCCAACTCTATGAGATACGGATGAGATCCGATTCAAAATAGAGTCCTAATCGGCTACTAGTCTCGGTCGGCCAACTCTATATAAAGGAGGGAGGGGTGGAGAGCGTGATACGTCAATTGCATCGCGTGCAACGAAGTCGCCGAGATCAATCTCCACGGAAACCCTCCCACTTTCGAGCCAAACCCTAGCCTTGCATCGCGTGCTAGCACACGGGTGTACGGCGTTCGTCCCGGATGTGTGGATATCGGTAGAGGCGCTGCTACGTTGCGCGCTCTTGATCGGCTGCGGTCGGGCGCATCGGAGCGAGGCGTGAGAACGCGCCGGACGACTCGAATCGGCGATTGGCGAATCCAGCTCTCCGGAATCGGTTACACTGTTCCGGATCGGATTGCCACGATTGGCTATTCCGCGCACTCTACTCCATCGGTAACGATCTATCGGCCCTTACTTGCAAGTGTTCTGGTTTGCGCGGTAGATTTTTTTGTTTTCGGCTAGCGTAGCTTCCGCGTAACCCTTCAAGTGGTATCGAGCTAATCTTGCTTAGTTCGGGTTTTAGATTGGATCGGAACAAGTTTTGCACACGGGTTGATTAGATCAATCGGTTTTACGAGATCTGTTGAGGAGAGTTAATGGTAATTGCGTTCCTTGATAGTGTATCGGAACGGCGTAATGTGATTACGTCGAAGCAATTTCCATATAACTCGGTTTGAGTTGGGTTCGAGATAGCGTTCCTTGATAGTGTATCGGAACGGTATAATGTGATTATGTCGAAGCTATCTCGTAGTCCGATCTTGTTAGCCGCCTCGCGCCTACGCAAACCATCTCCCTTGATAGTGTATCGGGACGGCATAATATGATTATGCCGACATGGTTTCGTAGCGAATTCATAGATTGGATCTATGAATTTCGTGTGGTGTTCCGGGCGCCGCGGGTGGCTTCCCTCGACCCCCACCCGCTAACCGGCTAGCGGGACCGCCATGTGCGTACCCCCTTATAGGTCGTCTCGGTGTCGTATCTCTGCGATAAGTAGAAAACGTTTCTACGCCTAACTTGTTTTTGCAGAGAATGCTTTGAGATGGTATGGCCCTATTGTATGTATGAGATGCATGTGATGCATGTAATATTCTTTCATATGTGCAATCCTGTAATATTCTTTCATACGTGCAATGCTTGTAATATTCTTTCACGACTGCGAGTCGATGTAATCTTCAATTAGAGCTTCTATAGTAGTAGCTTAGTTTGAAGAAATCAAGCATTCGGCACTCGAAAGAACGGTGATGAAGATGGAGATCCTGTACACACGGCATGGAGATGGAGATCACCATGTGAAGGGGGCCATACTATTTCATGCTATTCTACCTGCTTTCATATATGTGATATGTTTGTTTGATAGGATAGCATCCCTCACAAAATTAAGTAGTAATGATGCCCTTCCAAATGTTGCACCGTCACCGTTATGCTCGTCAATGGTGGGTCTGCAAAGCAGAGTGCCATTCTCTATCATAACACGAGGGGGTATATGTCGGACATATACACGAGCATTTGGTTTACTTAACAAGGCTATCAAAACAGTTTTGGGCCTTGGGGCATAGGTTGGGGTCGGGGCATGGAGATGCCACACCAACAACAAGAGTCACATAGAGATGTGATTAGCAAGGAGTTGCTTACCGATGTTACTAATTTTCTAGCAAGTGATGCCAAAGCTCACTAGAAAATTAACTAACATGTGGATCTTGACCCAATACGTAACCTAGAGGGAAGGTGAAAAATACGTAATGGGAGTCTAATGTTAAATTGTTTAACAAAAGACATAACATAAACATTGTGCTAAACTTTGTTTTTTCTTGTAGAATAAATGGCGGCTAATACTACACCCAGTACCTTTAATTTGCGATCTATTCTCGAAAAGGAAAAATTAAATGGAACAAACTTTATGGATTGGTATCGCAACTTGAGAATTGTTCTCAAGCAAGAGCGTAAGGATACGTTCTTGAAGTACCCTATCCCGAGGATTTGCCAAATAATGCCACCGCAACCGCACGGAGGGCTTATGAGAAGCACACTAATGATGCCCTAGATATAAGCGTCTCATGCTTGCTACAATGTCCCCGAGCTTCGAAGCAATATGAGAGCAACGATGCTCACACTATTATTCGGGGCTGTGGCATGTTTGAGAACCAAGCTCGGGCCGAGAGGTTCAACACCTCAAAGTCCTTGTTTGCGTGCGTGCTTGTTGAGGGAATCCCGTCGATCCGCATGTGATAAAGATGATTGGCTATATCGAGAGTCCGGAAAAACTAGGTTTTCCCCTTAGCCAAGAGTTGGCTACCGATGTGATTCTCCGGTCGCTCCCTCCGAGCTTCGAGCCATTCATATTAAACTATCACATGAACAATATGGATAGAACCTTGGCTGAATTGCATGGGATGCTAAAGACAGTGAGGAGAGTATCCAGAAAAACGGTCATCATGTGATGATGATGCGAAGGCAAAGCGCAAACCACTGTCAAGAAACTTTGCACCAAGAGGAAGTTAACTCCCGATGAGATCGCGAGTGCCTCCAATGCAAAGAAGGGCAAGAAGGGGTCGGCGACATCGATGCCGTTTGCTTCTACTACAAAGAGACAGCACTGAAAAGGAACTGCAAGAAGTACATGGAGGATCTCAAGAAGAAGCAAAGTACGACTTACGCTTCATGTATTAATGTTATAGACATTAATCTCGCTACTTCACCTACGACTCTTGGGTATTTGATACCGGATCGTAGCTCATATTTGCAAATCGTTGCGGGAATGAGAAGAAGTAGAGGATTGAGAAGGGGCGAGGTGAACCCGGCGTCGGCAATGGAGCAAGCGTTGCTACGTTCGTCGACACGACCACTTAATCTACCTTCGGATTAGTTTTGGAATTGAATAATTGTTATTGTGTTCCAACACTATGTCAAAACGTTATTTCCGCTTCATGTTTGCAAGCGGAAGGATATGATTTTAGATCAATGGACAATGGTTGTTCAATATATCTTAGAGATATGTTCTATTTTCATGCTCCTTTGGTGAATGGATTATACGTTTTGAATCTTGAAGCGTCTCCCATCTATAACATTAATACGTAAAGGCAACTCTCTAATGATATAAACCCCACGTTTATCCGGCATTGTCGCTTAGGCCATATAAATAAGAAACGCATGGAGAAGCTCCATAAGGATGGATTGCTTCACTCTTTTGATTTTGAATCATTTGAATCATGTGAGTCTTGTTTACTTGGTAAGATGACAAAGGCACCTTTCACGGGACATAGTGAGAGAGCAAGTGACTTATTGGCACTCGTACATACCGATGTATGTGGACCAATGAGCTCAACGGCCGAGGTGGTTATCAATACTTCATTACCTTTACCGATGACTTTAGTAGATATGGTTATATCTACTTAATGATGCATAAGTCCGAATCCTTTGAAAAGTTCAAAGAATTTCAGAATGAAGTACGAATCATTTAGGGAAAACAATCAAGTTTCTACGATCGGATCGTGGAGGGGAATACTTGAGCCAAGAGTTTGGTAATCATCTCGAAAGATTGTGGAATTGTTCCACGCTTGACTCCGCCAGAACTCCGCAATGGAACGGAGTGTCCGAACGGAGAAATCGCACCTTGTTGGACATGGTGCGGTCGATGATGAGCCAAAGTGATCTTCCGTTATCCTTCGGGATATGCTCTTGAAACATTGCGCTCACACTAAATAGAGTTCCATCTAAGTCGGTTGAAAAGACACCATATGAGATATGGACAGGGCAACCCCCTAGTTTGTCTTTTCTCAAAATTTGGGGATGCGAAGCTTATGTAAAACGTTTATCGACAAGCTCACACCCAAATCGACAAGTGCTTCTTTGTGGGATATTCTAAGGAAATTAAGGGATATTATTTTTATAATCGGGAACAAGGCAAAGTGTTTGTCGCCCGACACGGTGTCTTCTTGGAGAAAGAGTTTCTTTCAAGAAGGGTTAGTGGGAGCGGGTGCATCTTGAAGAAGTTCAAGAAACACCGAGAAAATGTTTCGGCGACCACGGAACCACAACGGAGGTGCAAAGTGTTGCGTCACCGGTTGTAGATACACCGGCCCCACGGAGGTGCGAAAGATCACGTCGTGCACCGACAGTACAGGGTGGAACAATGTGATATATTGTTGTTGGACAACGATGAGTCTAAGACCTATGAGGAAGCGATGGTGGGACCCGATTCCAACAAGTGGCTTGGAGCCATGAAATCCGAAATAGAATCCATGTACGACAATCAAGTTTGGAACTTGGTTGATCCACTATGGTGTCAAAACCATTGAGTGTAAATGGGTTTTTAAGAAAAGGCCGATATGGATGGAAATGTTCACATCTATAAGGCGCGATTGGTGGCGAAAGGTTTTAAACAGATTCAAGGAGTTGATTATGATGAAACCTTCTCGCCCGTCGCAATGCTTAAATCTATTCGGATTATCCTAGCGATTGCTGCATATTTCGATTATGAGATATGGCGAGATGGATGTCAAAACGGCTTTCCTAAATGGAAACCTAAGCGAGGATGTATACATGATACAACCTCGGGGTTTTGTCGATCCGAATCGCTGGAAAGATATGCAAGCTACGAAAATCCATTTATGGATTGAAGCAAGCATCTCGGAGTTGGAATATTCGTTTTGATGAAGTAATCAAAGGGTTTGGTTTCATCAAAAATGAAGAAGAGGCCTGTGTTTACAAAAGGTCAGTGGGAGCGCAATTGTATTTCTAATCTTATACGTGGATGACATATTACGATTGAAAATGATATCCCTATGCTAGAATCCGTCAAGTCTTCATTGAAAAATAGTTTTCCATGAAAGACATAGGAGAGGCAGCATACATATTGGGCATTCGAATCTATAGAGATAGATCCAAGAGGCTAATTGGATTAAGCCAAAGTACATACATTGACAAGGTGTTGAAAAGGTTCAACATGCATGATTTCAAGAAAGGTTTCTTGCCCATGTCACATGGCATTAATCTTAGCAAGAATCGGTGCCCTCGGACACATGATGAGCGGAATAAGATGGGTATGGTTCCATATGCTTCGGCAATTGGATCCATCATGTATGCCATGCTTTGTACACGTCCGGATGTCTCGTACGCTTTGAGTGCTACGAGCGGATACCGCGATCCGGTGAAGGTCACTGGGTCGCCGTAAAGAATATCCTTAAGTATTTGAGAAGAACTAAGGATATGTTCCTAGTCTATGGAGGTGAAGAAGAGCTCGTTGTAAGTGGTTACACCGATGCTAGCTTCCAAACGGACAAGGATGATTATAGATCGCAATGCGGGTTCGTGTTCTGCACGAACGGAGGCGCGATCACTGGAAGAGTATCAAGCGGGATACGTTGCTGATTCTACAATGGAGGCCGAGTACATTGCTGCTTCGGAAGCTGCAAGGAGGCTGTTTGGATCAAGAAATTCGTTTCGAGCTTGGTGTGATGACTAGTACGACGGTCCAATGTCTCTCTATTGTGATAATAGTGGAGCCATTGCGCAAGCCAAGGAGCCGAGGTCACATCAAGTCCAAACACATACTTCGGTGATATCATCTCATCCGCGAGATAATGGACAGAGGTGATGTCAAGATATGCAAAGTGCACACGGATCTCAACATAGCCGATCCGCCGACAAAACCTCTCCCTCGGCCGAAGCATGAGGCGCACACAAGAGCAATGGGTATTAGATACTTACATGATTGACTCTAGTGCAAGTGGGAGATTGTTAGTGATATGCCCTAGAGGCAACATGGAGATGTTGGATATCACGTCAATGTTTATGTATAAATGAATAAAATGTTATTCGGTTCCATGAAATAGACATCTTGTATTGATCAATAAGTACGTGACTTATTTATGAGACTCTTTATGTATGAATCTATTTCTAAACGATCCTCGATCATATATCATATTGTTGGAACAAATATGATTCTAAGATCGGCATGTTTATTGATTGATGATCATGTCTCATAGATCATGGGTATGGAGATACCAAATCAATAAACATGGACATATGTGTTGGAGAACACATTGTTGGATAGACCCACCATGAGACACTACGGAATTAATGTGCCATTTGTTGGTCTCGGGTAGTGTTGGTACAAAGTCCTTAGACTGAGATCACCATGGATTCCAACATGTGTAGTAGCCTACTTTGGGACCACCAAACGCTATTCGTAAATGCGGGTAGTTATAAAGGTAGTTTTCGGGTTTGCTATGAAACATGGAGTGGGATGTGAGTGATCAAGATGGAATTTGCCCCTCCTTTGGAGAGATATCTCTGGGCCCTCGAGGTAATGGATTATGGAAATGCATGGCCATGCTATGTTGATTGAGGAGTCAATCAACGGACGGATAATCCAATACGGTTCGAGTGAATGGTTAAGCTATTGAAGGGATGGCACACATCTTGCCTATAGCTTAACGGTATCGTGAGGCAAAGGGATTTGTGTACACATTACGGAGTTTAGAGCCGATATTATTCTTGTATACTATGGTGTCAATATGTGCTGCTAGGCGCCGCTATTGACAGTGGCCAGTTAGACTCGAGCCGACGATCGGCTAAGTTAGACTATAGCCGAAACCGAGTATACCCGAACCTACGGTCGCACGCTTAAGGGGATAGAATAGATATTCGAGTTGGACTCGGATACGGCTAGATCGGATAGGGATCCGATCGGATAGAGTCCTATGGGCTTACGACGTGTGGGGCGGCCAACTCTATAAGATACGGATGAGATCCGTTTCAAAATAGAGTCCTAATCGGCCACTAGTCCCGATCGGCCAACTCTATATAAAGGAGGGAGGGGTGGAGAGGCGTGATACGTCAATTGCATCGCGTGCAACGAAGTCGCCGAGATCAATCTCCACGGAAACCCTCCCCACTTTCGAGCCAAACCCTAGCCTTGCATCGCGTGCTAGCACACGGGTGTACGGCGTTCGTCCCCGGACGTGTGGATACCGGTAGAGGTGCTGCTACGTTGCACGCTCTTGATCGGCTGCGGTCGGGCGCATCGGAGCGAGGCGTGAGAACGCGGCGGACGACTCGAATCGGGCGATTGGCGAATCGGCCGTCTCCGGGAATCGGCTACCTTGTTCCGGATCGGATTGCCACGATTGGCTATTCCGCTGCACTCTACTCCAATCGGTAACGATCTATCGGTCCTTACTTGCAAGTGTTCTGGTTTGCGCGGTAGATCTTTTTGTTTTCGGCTAGCGTAGCTTCCGCGTAACCCTTCAGAGCGGCACTCACAGCGGTGGACAGGAAAAGGGGAGGGATCTAGCCCGCTGTCGTTAGGGAAGAGGCACAAGGACAGGCCAGCTCTAAGCTACGAGTCTGCCAATGGTGTCGCCACATATTACTCAGACGACTGCCAGCGGCGCTAGCACAGAGTACCTCCATGGTGGCAAGGTGACGTTCACTATAGCAAAGTAGCAACAGCAGAAGCTTGTTGGCTACGCCGTCTAGACCCGCTTGCTACTCGTGGCCTTCTCGACCACCGCCTTGGTGTGGGAAGAGAGGAGAAGAGTTGCTGCTTTCATGACCGCCAAGAGAAATAGGGCACCCACCGTCGCCGAGCGAGATGCAGGGGAGAGAAGGATAACTAAAATTTGGAAGAGGATTCGACATTGGTTGTCCGACTACAATTACCATAGGGGGGTGTTGTGCCTTAGCAACCTGTACACCAACTACGATTTGTTGCTTTTCTTGATGTGCCAAGAACAACTTTGAACCTGCAAGCAATCGAAGAATAAACCAAAATAAATTGACAAGAAAATAGTTCACAATAGTTGCCAAATGATGAAACTAATACATATAAGGGTGGTGTTCTGAATCAAGTATTCGGGTTGTCTAGCCAACACACGCGAGTATAAGAAAGTAGCTGAAGCTAAACTTGCATCTAAACAAAACTCAAGCTATAAATAGTGGTAGTTAGTGGTGGGAGCAAACTATAGTCTTTGTAGACCCCTAATAGGCTCTACTGAATACAAGGGCCAAGCCCAAGTGTTTGGTGCGAACATTGTTTTGCTTACTATGAGTAGCTCCAGTCAAATTTGGTGGTGGTGGTGGTGAGGCCAGACAAGTAGACGATGCAATTTTTCCAACAAGTACTCATTCTCCCCCATTGCCCTCCGAAGTGAAGAGCTTTGACTTCATCAAAGCGGTGTTGCTAGCCTTGTTCGTAGACTTGGTTCCTCTACCATATTCCTAATAAGATGTAGATCACAACAACCAGTTAGTAGCACCCAATTCAGAGAATAACTTGTAGGAATAGCTAGGAATGACTTTACTTGATAATTAAGTTCACGAGCTCGAGCTCTAGTCATTGGTGCTTGTTGTGGAGTAAGCATGGTTGTATCATTGGAAGGGATGTCTTCATTATCCTTCCCTTCTTGTATCTGAGTCGTCCTCAACTCAAGCTCACCCTCTTGTCTTGAATATGGCATCAAATCTGCAATATTAAATGTGGGACTAACCCCAAAATCTGCAGGCATCTCAAGCTTGTATGCATTATCATTAATCTTTTCAATCACTTTGAAAGGACCATCAGCTCTAGACAACAACTTAAATTTTCTCAAATTAGAGAATCTATCCTTCCTCAAATGCAGTCAAACCAAATCATTTTTCTACCAGCAAGTTTATACTTAGTATTTATGCACTCTATCTTCTCCTTAGTGGTCTCATTCAACATGTTTTTTCATCAAAGTTCATCCTCTCTGAAGTTAGAAGAGGCAAAAGATTAATAGAAGCATGAGGCAAAAAGCCATAAACAATATCAAAAGGCACTTCTTAGTGGTAGAATGTGAAGGGTTAGCGGAGGCTACGCTAGCCGAAAACAAAAACTTTTCTACCGCTCAAACCAGGAACACTTGCAAGTAAGGGCCAATAGATCGTTACCGATTGGAGTATGCGGCGGGAAATGCCAACCGAGCGCTATCCGATCCAGGCTGTGCGCCGCCGATGACATCCGATTCCCGCAAGCCGACGGCCGATTCACGGGGACGGCCTATTCACCAATCAGCCGAGTCGCCGATGTAGCCGATTCGCCGAGTCGTCGACCGCGTTCTCGCGCCTCGCTCCGACGCGCTCGACCGCAGCCGATTCCACCACGAGCCCGTCCGTAGCCTATCAACGGCGCGCAACGTAGCGGCGCCTCTACCGGTATCCACACGTCCGGGGACGAATACCGAACACACGTGTGCTAGCACGCGATGTAAGGCTAGGGTTTGGCTCAAAGTGGGGAGGGTTTCCGTGGAGATTGATCTCGGCGACTTCTGTTGCGGATTCGGTCCAATGCGATTCAATTGACGTCAATCAGCTCTCCACCCCTCACCCCTTTATATAGAGTTGGCCGACCGAGATTAGTGGCCGATCAAGACTCTATTTCGAATCGGATCCTATCCGAATCTCATAGAGTTGGCCGCCCATACGTCGTAAGCCCATAGGACTCTATCCGATCGGATCCCTATCCGATCGAGCCGTATCCGAGTCCAACTCGAATCTCTATTCTATCCCCTTAAGCGTGCGACCACAGTAGGTTCAGGTATACTCGGTTTCGGCTATAGTCTAACTTAGCCGACCGTCGGCTCGAGTCTAACTCGGCCGATTTGTCAACGACGACGCCTAGCGGCACATATTGACACCATAGCATACAAGAATATAATATCGGCTCGAACTCGACCTAATGTGTACACAAATCCCTTTGCCTCACGATACCGGTTAAGCTATAGGCAAGATGTGTGCCATCCCTTCAATAGGTTAACCATTCACTCGAACCGTATTGGATTATCGTACGTTGATTGACTCCTCAATCAACTTAGCATGGCCATGCATTTCCATAATCCATTACCTCGAGGGCCCAGAGATATCTCTCCAAAGGAGGGGCAAATTCCATCTTGATCACTCATATCTCACTCCATGTTTCATAGCAAACCCGAAAACTACCTTTATAACTACCCGATTACGAATAGCGTTTGGTAGTCCCAAAGTAGACTACTACACATGTTGGAATCCATGGTGATCTCGGGTCTAAGGACTTTGTACCAACACTACACGAGACCAACTAATGACACATTAATTCCGTAGTGTCTTATGGTGGGTCTATCCAACAATGTGTTCTCTAACACATGTGTTCATGTTTATCGATTTGGTATTTCCATACCCATGATCTATGAGACATGATCATCAATCAATAAACATGCCGATCTTAGAATCATATTAGTTCCAATAATATGACATATGATCATGGATCATTTAGAAATAGATTCATACATATAGAGTCTCATAAATAAGTCACATACTTATTGATCAATACAAGATATCTATTTCATGGAACCGAATAACACTTTATTCATTTATACATAAACATTGACAATGATATCCAACATCTCCATGTTGCCTCTAGGGCATATCATTAACGAGACATCACCTCTGTCCACTATCTCGCGGATGATATGATATCGCCGAAGTATGTGTTTGGACCGCGTACTAGTCATCACACCAAGCTCGAAACGAATTTCTTGATCCAAACGGCCTCCTTTGTAGCTTCGAAGCGACAATGTACTCGGCCTCCGTTGTAGAGTCGGCAACGGTATCCCTTGGAACTCTTCCAGTGACTGCGCTCCGTTCGGGCGAGAACACGAACCCGTTGCGATCTATAATCATCCTTGTGCAGTTTGGAAGCTAGCATCGGTGTAACCACTTACAACGAGCTCTTCTTCACCTCCATAGACTAGGAACATATCCTTAGTTCTTCTCAAGTACTTAAGGATATTCTTTACTGACGATCCAGTGACCTTCACCTGGATCGCGAGGTATCTGCTCGTAGCATGGCATACATGATGGATCCAATTGCCGAAGCATATGGAACCATACCCATCTTATTCCGCTCATCATGTGTGAGGATACGATTCTTGCTAAGATTAATGCCATGTGACATGGGCAAGAAACCTTTCTTGGAATCATGCATGTTGAACCTTTTCAACACCTTGTCAATGTATGTACTTTGGCTTAATCCAATTAGCCTCTTGGATCTATCTCTATAGATCCGAATGCTCAATATATATGTTGTCTCCCATAAGTCTTTCATGGAAAAACTATTTTTCAATGAAGACTTGACGGATTCTAGCATAGGGATATCATTTCCAATCAACAATATGTCATCCACATACAAGATTAGAAATACAATTGCGATCCCACTGACCTTTTTGTAAACACAGGCCTCTTCTTCATTTTTGATGAAACCAAACCCTTTGATTACTTCATCAAAACGAATACTCCAACTCCGAGATGCTTGCTTCAATCCATAAATGGATTTACGTAGCTTGCATATCTTTCCGAGCGATTCGGATCGACAAAACCACGAGGTTGTATCATGTATACATCCTCGCTTAGGTTTCCATTCGGGAAAGCCGTTTTGACATTCATCTGCCATATCTCATAATCAAATATGCAGCAATCGCTAGGATAATCCGAATAGATTTAAGCATTGCGACGGGCGAGAAGGTTTCGTCATAATCAACTCCTTGAATATGTTTAAAACCTTTCGCCACCAATCGCGCCTTATAGATGTGAACATTTCCATCCATATCGGCCTTTTCTTAAAAACCCATTTACACTCAATGGTTTTGACACCATCGAGTGGATCAACCAAGTTCCAAACTTGATTGTCGTACATGGATTCTATTTGGATTTCATGGCTCCAAGCCACTTGTTGGAATCGGGTCCCACCATCGCTTCCTCATAGGTCTTAGGCTCATTGTTGTCCAACAACAATATATCACGTTGTTCCTTTTTGTGTACACGTCGGGCGCACGACGTGATCTTTCGGTTCCGTGGGGCTGGTGTATCTACAAGCGGTGGCGCAACACTTTGCTCCTCTGTTGTGGTTACGTGTCGCTGAAACATTTTACGGTGTTCCTTGAACTTCTTCAAGATGCACCCTGCTCCCACTAACCCTTCTTGAAAGAAACTCATTCTCCAAGAAGACACCGTGTCGGGTGACAAACACTTTTCCTTGTTCCCGATTATAAAAGTAATATCCCTTAGTTTCCTTAGGATATCCCACAAAGAAGCGCTTGTCGATTTGGGTGTGAGCTTGTCGGATGCAAACGTTTTACATAAGCTTCACATCCCCAAATTTTAGAAAAGACAGACTAGGGGTTTGCCTGTCCATATCTCATATGGTGTCTTTTCGATCGACTTAGATGGAACTCTATTTAGTGTGGCGCATGTTGTTTCAAGAGCATATCCCCGAAGGATAACGGAAGATCACTTTGGCTCATCATCGACCGCACCATGTCCAACAAGGTGCGATTTCTCCGTTTGGACACTCGTTCCATTGTGGAGTTCTGGCGGAGTCAGCGTGGAACAATTCCACAATCTTTCGAGATGATTACCAAACTCTTGGCTCAAGTATTCCCCTCACGATCGATCGTAGAAACTTGATTGTTTTCCCTAAATGATTACGTACTTCATTACGGAATTCTTTGAACTTTTCAAAGGATTCGGACTTATGCCTCATTAAGTAGATATAGCCATATCTACTAAAGTCATCGGTAAAGGTAATGAAGTGCGATAACCACCTTTGGCGTTGAGCTTATTGGTCCACATACATCGGTATGTACGAGTGCCAACAAGTCACTTGTTCTCTCACTTGTGCCCGTGAAAGGTGCCTTTGTCATCTTACCAAGTAAACAAGACTCACATGTCTCGAATGATTCAAAATCAAAAGAGTGAAGCAATCCATCCTTATGGAGCTTCTCCATGCGTTTCTTATTTATATGGCCTAAGCGACAATGCCGGATAAACGTGGGGTTTATATCATTAGAGAGTTGCCTTTCGTATTAATGTTATAGATGGGAGACGCTTCAAGATTCAAAACGTATAATCCATTCACCAATGGAGCATGAAAATAGAACATATCTCGAGATATATTGAACAACCATTGTCCATTGATCTAAAATCATATCCTTCCGCTTGCAAACATGAAGCGGAAATAACGTTTGACATAGTGTTGGAACACAATAACAATTATTCAATTCCAAAACTAATCCCGAAGGTAGATGAAGTGAGTGCGTGCCGACGCGAGCACCGTAGCAACGCTTGCTCCATTGCTTGACGCGCGCGAGTTCACCTCGCCCCTTCTCAATCCTCTACTTCTTCTCATTCCCCCAGCGATTTGCAAATATGAGCTACTGATCCGGTATCAAATACCCAAGAGTCGAGTAGGTGAAGTAGCAAGATTAATGTCTATAACATTAATACCTAAAGCGAAGTCGTACTTTGCTTCTTTTTGAGATCCTCCATGTACTTCTTGCAGTTCCTCTTCCAATGGCCTGTCTCCTTGCAATAGAAGCAAACGGCATCGATGCGTCGACCCCTTCTTGCCCTTCTTTTCATTGGAGGCACTCGCAATCTCATCGGGAGTTAACTTCCTCTTGGTGCAAAATTTCTTGACGAGTGGTTTGCGCTTTGCCTTCTGCATCATCATCACATGATGACCGTTTTTCTGGATACTCTCCTCATTTGTCTTTAGCATCCCATGCAACTCGGCCAAGGTTCTATCCATATTGTTCATGTGATAGTTTAATATGAATGGCTCGAAGCTCGGAGGGAGCGGCGGAGAATCACATCGGTAGCCAACTCTTGGCTAAGGGAAAACCTAGTTTTCAAGACTCTCGATATAGCCAATCATCTTTATCACATGCGGGTGAGCGGATTCCCCCAACAAGCACACGCAAATAAGGACTTTGAGGTGTTGAACCTCTCGGCCGAGCTTGGTTCTCAAACATGCCACGCAGTCCTGAATAATAGTGTGAGCATCGCTTTGCTCTCATATTGCTTACGAAGCTCGGGGGACATTGTAGCAAGCATGAGACGGACTTATATCTAGGGCATCATTAGTGTGCTTCTCGTAAGCTCTCCGTGCGATTGCGGTGGCATTATTTGGTAAATCCTCGGGATAGGGTACTTCAAGAACGTACTCCTTACGCTCTTGCTTGGGAACAATTCTCAAGTTGCGATACCAATCCATAAAGTTTGTTCCGTTTAATTTTTCCTTTTCGAGAATAGATCGCAAATTAAAGGTAGTGGGTGTAGTATTAGCCGCCATTTATTCTACAACGAGAAAAAGCAAAGTTTAGCACAATGTTTATGCTATGTCTATTGTTAAACAATTTAACATTAGACTCTCATTACGTATTTTCACCTTCCCTCTAGGTTACGTATTGGGTCAAGATCCACATGTTAATTAATTTTCTAGTGAGCTTTGGCATCTTTGCTAGAAAATTAGTAACATCGATAAGCAACACCTTGCTAATCACATCTCTATGTGACTCTTGTTGTTGGTGTGGCATCTCCATGCCAGGCGCCAACCTATGCCCCAAGGCCCAAAGCTGTTTTGATAGCCTTGTTAAGTAAACCAAATGCTCTGCATGTATATGTCGACATATACCCCCTCGTGTTATGATAGAGAATGGCACTCGCTTTGGCGGACCCACCATTGGCGAACATAACGGTGCCAGTGCAACATTTGGAAGGGCATCATTACTACTTAATTTTGCGAGGATGCTATCCTATCAAACAAACATATCACATATAAAGCAAGAAGAATAGCATATAGTGAAATAGTATGGCCCCCTCGACCCCCGCCCGCTAACCGGCGGGGGCCATACTATTTCACTATATGCTATTCTACCGGCTTTCATATGTGATATGTTTGTTTGATAGGATAACATCCCTCACAAAATTAAGTAGTAATGATGCCCTTCCAAATGTTGCACCCATCACCGTTATGCTCGTCAATGGTGGGTCGTCAAAGCAGTGCCATTCTCTATCATAACACGAGGTATATGTCGAATATACATGCAGGAGCATTTGGTTTACTTAACAAGGCTATCAAAACAGTTTTGGCCTTGGGGCATAGGTTGGGGCCGGGCATGGAGATGCCACACCAACAAGAAGAGTCACATAGAGATGTGATAGCAAGGAGTTGCTTCGATGTTATTAATTTTCTAGCGGTGATGCCAAAGCTCACTAGAAAATTAATTAACATGTGATTGAGCGTGGCCTAGAGGAAGGTGAAAAGCATGTCAAGGAATCTTATGAAATTGTTTAACAAATACATAGCGCAAACTGTGCTAAACTTTGCTTTTCGGTAAAGATAATGGCATATTATCACCCGTCCCTACATTTTCAAGCGATCTGTTTTCGAGAAAAATTAGAAACGAACAAACTCATGGATTGCTCGCAACTTGGCGTGTTCTCAAGCTAGGCGTAAGGAAATGCGTTCTTGAAGTACCCAATCTGAGGATTGCAAATTGCCCTTGCAGCTGCCCGAGGCTTTGAGCATTGATGCCTAGATATACGTCTCATGCTTGCTGCCTCCTAGCCGAAGCAATATGAGCCATGCTCAACTGATTGACTCGTGGCTTTTGTGAACCAACTCGAGCGAGAGGTTCAATTCAAGTCCTTCTTTGCGTGCGAACTGTGAGGGGAATCCCGTCATCCGCATGTGATAAAGATGATTGGTTACGCGGAGGCTACGCTAGCCGAAAACAAAAACTTTTACCGCGCAAACCAGGGAACACTTGCAAGTAAGGGCCGATAGATCGTTACCGATTGGAGTAGAGTGCGGCGGAATAGCCAATCGGGGCAATCCGATCCGAACAGTGTAGCCGATTCCGGAGACAGCCGATTCACCAATCAGCCGATTCGAGTCGTCCGGCCGCGTTCTCACGCCTCGCTCCGATGCGCCCGACCGCGGCCGATTCCACCACGCCGATCGCTCCGGTGCAGCCGATCCGGCCGATCAACAGCGCGCAACGTAGCTGCGCCTCTACCGGTATCCACACGTCGGGGACGAACGCCGTACACCCGTGTGCTAGCACGCAATGCAAGGCTAGGGTTTGGCTCGAAAGTGGGGAGGGTTTCCGTGGAGATTGATCTCGGCGACTTCGTTGCACGCGATGCAATTGACGTATCGTAGCTCTCCACCCCTCCCTCCTTTATATAGAGTTGGCCGACTGGGACTAGTGGCCGATTAGGACTCTATTTTGAATCGGATCTCATCCGTATCTCATAGAGTTAGCCGCCCATACGTCGTAAGCCCATAGGACTCTATCCGATCGGATCCCTATCCGATCGAGCCGTATCCGAGTCCAACTCGAATATCTATTCTATCCCCTTAAGCGTGCGACCCGTAGGTTCAGGTATACTCGGTTTCGGCTATAGTCTAACTTAGCCGACCGTCGGCTCGAGTCCAACTCGGCACTGACCATCACACGGCGCCTAGCAAGACATATTGACACCATAGTATACAAGAATATAATATCGACTCGAACCTGTAATGTGTACACAAATCCCTTTGCCTCACGATACCGCTTAAGCTATAGGCAAGATGTGTGCCATCCCTTCAATAGCTTAACCATTCACTCGAACCGTATTGGATTATCGTCTCGTTGATTGACTCCTCAATCAACTTAGCATGGCCATGCATTTCCATAATCCATTACCTCGAGAGGCCCAGAGATATCTCTCCAAAGGAGGGGCAAATTCCATCTTGATCACTCACATCCCACTCCATGTTTCATAGCAAACCCGAAAACTACCTTTATAACTACCCATTACGGAATAATAGCGTTTGGTAGTCCAAAAGTAGGCTACTACACATGTTGGAATCCATGGTGATCTCGGTCTAAGGACTTTGTACCAACACTACCCGAGACCAACTAATGGCACATTAATTCTGTAGTGTCTCATGGTGGGTCTATCCAACAATGTGTTCTCCAACACATATGTCCATGTTTATTGATTTGGTATCTTCATACCCATGATCTATGAGACATGATCATCAATCAATAAACATGCCGATCTTAGAATCATATTTGTTCCAACAATATGACATATGATCAGGGATCGTTTAGAAATAGATTCATACATATCGAGTCTCATAAATAAGTCACGTACTTATTGATCAATACAAGATGTCTATTTCATGGAACTGAATAACACTTTATTCATTTATACATAAACATTGACGTGATATCCAACATCTCCATGTTGCCTCTAGGGCATATCACTAATACAAGAGACCCTATAGGATGGGAGCCAATGAGTTAGCGGAAGTCAAGAAGAAAGTTGATGAGCAATTGCAGAAAGGTTATATCCGCCCGAGCACATCACCTTGGGGTGCTCTGGTAATATTTGTGGAGAAAAAGGATAGGACCAAGAGGATGTGTGTTGATTACCGCGTACTCAATGAGGTTAGAATTAAGAACAAGTACCCTTTATCGTGGATCGATGATCTGTTCGATCAACTGAAGAGAGCAAAGGTGTTCTCTAAGATAAACCTACGATCAGACTATCATCAGTTAAGGATTCGAGAGGAATACATTCCCAAGACCGCTTTCATCACACAGTATGGTTTATACGAGTGCATGGTCATGTCTTTCAGACTTACCAACGCACCCGCTTTCTTCATGAACTTGATGAATAAGGTGTTCATGGAGTTTTTGGACAAGTTTGTCGTCGTGTTCATCGATGACATACTGATCTACTCCAAGGCGAAAGAAGAGCATGAGCAACATCTTTGTTTAGTGCTCAAAAAGTTAAGGGATCATCAGCTATATGCTAAGTTTAGCAAGTGTGCTTTTTGGTTAAAGGAAGTGCAATTCCTCGGTCACATCGTGAATGCTCAAGGAGTAGCGGTTGACCCCTCCAATGTGGAATCATTAACCAAGTGGACTCCACCAAAGACCGTTACCCAAATCATAAGATTTCTCGGACTTGTGGGTTATTACCGTCGGTTCATTGAAAATTTCTCCAAAATTGTGAAGCCAATGATGCAATTGCTGAAGAAAGATGAGAAATTTAAGTGGACCGTAGAATGCGACTGGAGTTTAAGAGCTTAAGAAGAAGTTGGTGTCTGCACCGGTTATAATCCTACTATATCAAACCAAGGACTTCCAAGTCTATTGTGATGCATCCCGCCAAGGACTAGGTTGCGTGTTGATGCAAGAAGGCAAAGTGGTCGCATATGCTTCCCGTCAGTTGCGTCCACATGAACCCATGACTTGGAACTAGCTGCAGTGGTTCATGCATTGATGTGGCGACATTACCTAATTGGTAATCACTATGAAGTGTATACGGATCACAAGAGCTTGAAAATATATCTTCACCAACTGGACTTGAACCTCTGTCAGCGAAGATGATTGGAGTTGATAAAGGATTATGACCTAGGCATACACTATCATCCCGGCAAGGCTAATGTCGATGCCTTGAGCCGAAAAAGTTATTGCAATGCTATCAACACAAAGGAAATGTGTGCACAGTTGCAAGAAGATCTAGAGCGCCTAAACCTAGGAATCGTTGAACATGGTTTGGGGCCGCTCTTGAAGCCCAACCTACTCTCATAGATCAAATCCGAGCAGCTCATCTCAGATCTTGATATAGCTGAGCTTAAGAAGAACATGAGAGTTGGGAAAGCTCGCGATTGTTCGGAAGACGAGCATGGAACAATCTGGATGGGCACAATGTTATGTGTACCAGGGAACAAAGAACTGAAAAAGTTGATCCTCACTGAAGCCCATCATAGTCAATACTCTATCCATCCCGGAAGTACCAAGATGTACCAGGATCTAAAAGAAAAGTTTTGGTGGGTCAACATGAAGAGGGAAATAGTTGAGTTTGTTGCACTTTGTGACGTATGCCACCGAGTGAAGGAAGAACACCAAAGACCCGCTGGATTGTTACAACCACTCTAGATCCCAGAGTGAAAATGGGAAGAAATTGGGATGGATTTCATCACCGGATTGCCTCAGACATCATCAAGTCATGATTCCATTTAGGTCATCATCGATCGACTCACCAAGGTGAAGGGATGTCCTCATCATCCTTCCCTTCTTGTATCTAGTGATCCTCAACTCAAGCTCACCCTCTTGTCCTGAATATGGCTTCAAATTTGCAATATTAAATGTGGGACTAACCCCAAAATCTGCAGGCATTTCAAGCTTGTATGTATTATCATTAATCTTTTCAAGCACTTTGAAAGGACCATCAACTCTAGGCAACAACTTAAATTTTCTCAATTTAGAGAATCTATCCTTCCTCAAATGCACCGAAACCAAATCATTTTCTACCAGCAAGTTTATACTTAGTATTTATGCACTCTATCTTCTCCTTAGTGGTCTCATCTAGTTTTAACATCAATTCAACACGTTTTTTAATCTAAGTTCACCCTCACTCGAAGTTGGAAGAGGCAAAAGATTAATAGAAGCACGAGGCAAAAAGCCATAAACAATCTCAAAAGGCACTTCTTAGTGGTAGAATGTTGTCTACGGTTATAAGCAAACCCATCACGAGGAAAACATTCTTCCCACATTTTTATGTTCTTTTCAAAATAACCCTTAGCATGGTAGATAAAGTTATATTTATAATCTCAGTTTGGGGATGACAAGTAGTGGAAAATAAATGTTTAGTCCCCAACTTAGTCCACAAGGTTTACCAAAAATGACTAATAAACTTTGTATCCCGATAGAAACTATGGTGTCTGCACTCCATATGAACGAACAATCTCACAAAAAAACAAATCAGCAACATGTGTAGCATCATCATTGTTATGACATGAAATGAAATGCTCCATCTTAGAAAATCTATCTGCAACAACAAAGACACTATGTCACACCTTGAGGTGTTTCCCCTTTTAAAAATCATTAAAGAAAATCTCAAAAGAAATAATTGGAAAATTAACCTAGAGCAAAGAATTAATTTTAAAATACAAACTCTAAATGGAAATGACATGGTAGAATTTTTCTTAAATTCTACATGTCAAAATATATTAACAGGATTTTTATAGGAATTTTCATAGCACTAGAAATAACTTTTAACCAATTAAAATAAAAATCAGAATTAATAAATACTTAGAAAATATTTTCTCTCTCCTCCATCCTTTTTCTCGCTCTTTCGGCCTTTGGCCGGCGGCCGAGCCGGCGGCCCATTCCTTCCCGTGCACGCCGGCCTCCCCCTCTCTCCCTCATGGGCCGACCGAAGGCCGAGGCCCGTTAAGCTTTGCCGCGCGCGAAAAAGTTCGAATCACCTCCCTTGGCTCCCAGGACACAGACAGTGGGACCCACCTGTCAGGCCCGTTCCCTACCTCCGGCCGCGCCGCCGCCACTCACACCGCCTCGTCCCCGCACGGATCCTGGCCATCCCGCCTCTCCCGCGCGCCTTTAAACGCTGCCATCACTTTCCCGCCCCTCCCGCTTGCCGTCGCCGCCGCCGTCCACCACTCCCATGCCCGTAAATGGCTGGATTTAATCCTCGACCATTTACTCCCCAATTCCTCTCCCCTCTTTACTCTGACGAGGAATTACCGCCATCTCCAGCCGCGCCTAAGCCCCCTCTCCCCTATAAAATCCGGCCAACACCCTCCCCGTCCTCCCCACGCTCTCACTCAAGCTCCTCGCGCACCCCATTGCCCTAGCACCACTCAACCTGAGCCCGCCGCCATCCGTTGTCATTTGGCCGTCGCTCTCTGCCATCCCGAAGCGCGCCGGATCTCTCCACGACCTCCATTACCATTGCCGGCGTCCGAGCTCCTCGCCGCCCTTATCCGTCGCCTCCCGTCGTCCCTCTCATCGCCTGCACTGTCGTCTTCCCCAGCTCTGGCACCCCGCGGTGAGCCATCCTACCCTCTTCCTCTCGGCCCGAGCTCGCGCCGCCGCTCTCGCGTGCGTGTGGCTTCACCCGCACGCAAGCCACACCACTCCGTCGCCCCAGGCCGCCGCTCCTATGGTGTCGGCCGGTCTCCGACCGTCGCGCCGCCCGGTCTTCGGTCGCCGCGCCGCCCGCGCCCCTCCTCGGCCGTCCGATCGGCCTCGACAAATCGTGTCACATCCCACCAAATCATGTACTTGATAGATCCAGGAGAAAGGGTACAATGTAATATGAACCAAAAATTTTCCCTAGATAGTTATGACTAGTTTGATTTTGAGCATATAAAAAAAGTTGCATATGCATATTAGAGACATAATTTTCATTCAAATTTAAACAAAAAGAGGTTTAAGGAAAAGTTTAGAAAATACCCAAGAATATGAGAAGGACATTGAGCAATCACTTAAAAGATTTCAAAGCACATTATAAAGTTGAAAGTATATGTTAAATCAAAATCTAGACTTAACCCTATAAGAATTTTTCTAAGTGTCAAGGCTGACAAACTGTGCTCTGGAGCCAACTTTGAGTTAATGCCAAAATTAAACCAGTGATCTTAAGGCGGTGAAATTTAGTATTGTAGTTTAGGTCATGCTTTACAACTTTGCCATTGGGCACCGCCCCAGAATCAGTCTAGAAATGTATTTAAACAGAGCCTAAAGTTGTAAACTCAACACTACGCCACAGACTTAGAAAATTTTCAGGAATCCAATTCTTCTTTGTTCCCTCACTGACAAGTGGGTCGTTCTGTCCGGTGGGTCCACGGAGTCAGTCACACAGCAATGATCCACGGGCCCGCAGGTCAGACCGCGCGCGCCACGCACCCGGGGCACGCGTCGGCTGCCGCGGTGAGCCCCTCGCCTCCTCTTCCTCGCCAGCGACCCTACTTAACCCCGACCGGCCGACCGCTACTGACTTTTCCTCGTTCCTGTCTCGTTCCACGAAGAAGCCAAGACTACCCACCTCGGGAGCGACGAGAACGACCGAAGAAACCTCGCCGCTGGCAAGCGAAGATCCAACCGCCATTGATGCACGGTGAACAATGCATGTTCCTTGATCCCCACTCCATCTTCTCTCTAATGACCCCGATTTCATCACTAATGGTGTAGCCGACGAATGGGAACACCACCGTGCCGAAGCAAGAACTCGGCGCTCTGTGTCGACCGCTGCCATAGGCTTGCTCGTCGCAATCCATCCACGGTAAACCACTAGCCAAACCCTCTCGCCAGCTTGTTATCCAATGCTTGACATTGGTGGAACTCGAAGGAATCGCCGTGAAGTGCACTGTGGAGGAAACCCCTCTTTTATTCCCCAACTCCGGCCGTTGCCGTCGAACCCTACTTCCTTCTTCTCTGGTAAGTGGCTAAATTCCTTTCGCTCTAATCATCATCAGGACCATCTAAACGAAGGCCCACACACCTTTTTCACAGCTGAACACCGAGGCGACCTGCCGATGGACAACCGAGATGGAACCCACCACCGCCTCGAGACCCCGCACGGCGCCACCATCATCCCGGCCTCGCCAGAGCCTCGCGTTTGCTCAGTAAGTCTTCCCGTGACTCCTAGAAGCTAAGAAATGCACATGCACGACATAAATCGGGCTTGAAACCTACATGCACCATCTACCCAAACTGCGGCGCTGCCCACTCCATCGCCGACGACTATTCCGACAATGGTAGCATGTGAGAGAACCACCGTTAGCTTCATCGCAGTCTTTACTACATTTTTCCTTTTGGTCGCGACCGCTGACCGACCGCCGTTCGCCGCTGGCGCCGACAAGAAACTCGCCGCGTGCCGCTGCCCTGTTCCCTCTTCGCGCTAAGTCATCGACATATTGGACCCACTAGTCAGGTGCCAACAAACGGTTTAAACGCCGAACGTACACGACCTAGGGGGCCCACACGTATTAAAGAGAAAAGATTAAACCCGGGAAGGTATTTTTCAACAGAAAAGGAACTTGACTTTGAAAATTCATATAAAATAGAATATGGCACATTTCAAATTAGTACAAATTTTATTAGATCCACAAGTTTATGAACTTTAATACTGTGGAATAAAATCATCTACTCGCAGTAGGAAATTTATTTCTAAAAATCCCTTTAAAAACCTTGCAAACCAAGGGTAAGTTTAACTTATAAAAGTCATAGAAAAATCATCTTAACTCCGAATGAGGTGAACCAAAATTCTGTAAAACCAGCAAAAGATGTACTTTATTTTAAAATTATGAAACTAGATACTTTCTGTAGCAAATAGGCCACTTAGGGATTTAATAAGGAAAAGGGCTATTCTTGTGCACTTTGATTTCCAAAAATTGTAGGGACCCTATCCAAATTCCTAAAAATTCAAACTAAATTTTGTTAGGATCACCTCCCTGTGCTTTACTGACTAAAAATATTTGACATACCAGCAACCCTATAGGTTAGCCTTGAACAAATTTAAGAAGCACATAACTATACACTTGATCTATAAATGACTTTATAAAATCTTCCACTTTGGTAGAAAATATTAAGATAAAAACTTTACTTAGGAAGTCAACCTGAAACTAAACACTTTCAGTTCATATTGCATTCATTTTAGGTCATGAATGTTTTCATACATACTTGTAACCTAAACTGTCGTATGTATGCATTAGATGAACCGCCGACGTTTTATGAGGATCCCTTGTATTTGAACGAGCAGGAGGAAAGAGAACCAGGCAAGTCCTCACCTCCCCCTTTGAACACTTTGATCCCAAATTTTTGGAGGTTATTTCAAAATGGTTGGGAACTATGCATGATGTTTGATTATAATGACACTTCTTGAGCAAAATGTTTAGTACAACTTCCAATGTTGCATGCCACATCAAACTCCTCATAATGCTTTAACCTAATTCCTAACCCTAGGAATGGTCAAGATGATAAAATATGGATGAAAAATCTGAAAACCTTGGATGATTACCCTTATGCTTAGGATTGCTTGTAGTGTTTTTTCCATGATTATTGGGCAAAGTTTCTATGCTTTGTTTTAAAGATTGTCTTCTAAAAATTATGTTATGATAAAAATGTTACTTGTCAAAACAAAAAGGTGGAAAATGTGAATTTTAAGTTTGGGCCGTAAGTGGTATACATATGGTGACTAGTTGTATACCGATAGGGGGAGTGTGTGCCCAGACTACCGTAAGGACCTCACTCAACGTATGTTCATCTCGAATACGGTACAACCACATGTGCTAGTATGGTATAGCCGTAGCTTAGTATATTATTTGTGGTTTAGCCTTACATTTAGGTAGGCCAAAGTGTATGAGTTCGAATAACTCAGAGGAGCTTCCTTTATGCCCCGATGTGGTAGTTTAGGTGACTAAGCCTGTCCAATACAACGGTATTGTGCCACGTGGGAGGGTTCCTGTCGTGTCCGCCCCCACGGCGTTAAGTTTAAGGCGTGGGCCTGCCACTTAATAGTTCTATGCCGTACTTCCAAAATGGTATAGGATGGAGGAAACACATATCGTGTTGGTGTAAGGCTAAATCACGAATATTAGAAGGGCTTTGTTATGTGTAATAAATCAGATACTTATGTATCGCGTGCCATGCTTTGCATGATTATTATGTCACATCATGCGGGTAAAGTGTACACACTCTGCAGAGTTAAAACTAATCGATTAGCCGTGCTCACGGTTACGAGCATCGTGTGAATGTGTCGTGAGTATAGATTTGTGTTCTCAAAAATCTTATTCAAAGTTGTTTGAAAATGTTCAAATGTGATTGCTGTTTTTGTATAGTCCTTTGCTGCCCTGATATGCAAAGGAAGGATGATGGTTACTTACGTTATATTCCTTTGCTGCCCTGAAATGCAAAGAGAAGATAATTTGTATACACTACTATCTACTAAATGCCCAATTTAGCAGGGTACTTGCTTGCTGAAATTTATTTAGGAAAACCTGAAGTTTGCAATGGGGCTTTACAAAAAAAATTTGCTTTGCACTAAAAGAACCTGACATGAGCTTACTTTGATGATGCCATACATGTAGTGCGTAGGTTTGATGGTTGCTTGCCAGTACAACTCGTTGTACTGACACTTGTTTGTATATCTATTCTTGGTTGTTTGCAAAGACATGACTGTAAGGGAGTTTTCTCCTGAGGAGGATAAATTCGCTGAGGATGCTCCATTCTTCCAAGATGGTTCTTACTAGGGTGTCCCCTAGTCAGTCGAAAGAAAGATCCTCTGGGCTGGAGAATGCTTCCGCATGTTGTTAACTATCTGTATGTATATTTGGCCTGACGACCATATGTAACTATAAGACTAGTATGTTGTACTTACTAATGCTAGTAAATTGAACCTTTGAATATTAGAGATACCAAATGCTTGGATGAAAGTGGTTAGTATGTTCCTTTTGTTAGGAATGTATTAATCATGAGTATGAGTTAAAGATAATTGAGACAATGTAGATCTTTAGCCAATTAGTGTCAAGTCTCCTGGTTGTGTAACATATCTGGTCGCCACCATCGAGTGGTTTGACGGGCACAATCCAGGCTAAAGTTGACTGGTAGGCGAAAGGCCCAGCAATGTCTCAGTTATCACTCTCTCGGAACGTCGGATATCTTATTATGCTTATGGGAAGAATTGATATGTTCTATTCATCCCTTAAATATAGTAAGAGGTCCGGAGGCGTCCCGACAGATCGGGACCGTTCGATCCCGACTGCCCGCGTGGCATGCCACGTGACCGCCACATAGGCGCCACGCAGTGCACCGACCGCTCTCGGCCCGTGGACCTGGTCCATCATGAACCGGTGCTCCCACGGCCGATGACGTTAATGCTGACGTCAGCCCTATCACTGACACAATCTCGGGATTTATTACACAATAAAATATTAAGGATTTTCCTGCTTTAGTAAAAACATAATTAATCTTCTAAAATTCATATCTTTTCAATCTGAGCTTTGTTTAAGTCCATCAAATTTCATTAAATTCATAAAATTGCCAAGAATCCATTAAAAATGGTTTTGATCCCTGTTTCACTAGATCTTTAGCATGTTTTGTTGAATTCTGTATTTGTCGTGTTGATCCCGGCAGTTCCGCCGACCCCATTTTCTTCGAAGTCATTGTGGAATTTCCCCAAGTCGAAGAGCAAGGCAAGTCATGCTTTATTGTTGATCATATTGCACCTATTTTGCTAAAATACCTCATTTATTCTATTAAACTACATTTATTTTATAATATCATTTCATTGGAATTATAACACCCTTATGTAGTACTCTGCCTTAGGTCTTGATCACCCTAAACCTTTGGTACAACTTGGGCAATAATATGACTAGATATTGACCTAGAATATGCTCAGCCCTGCTTACGTCAACTAGCACACTAAATGTGTTATTTCACCTAAATTACACTATTTTGTACACATGAAATCAAGGACTTAATCCTGTGACTTTGTGATCACGGTGAACAATTAAAATATGACAAATGGTGGGCCGTGCGTGCATTGGTTTTGGATAGACGCGCCCATGGCAATTAAGTACCAGTTCATGGGAAACCCTGGACGAATTATCATACAAACCACAAGCCAGAATGGGCAACGGTGGATCTCGTAGTGTAGCCTTTCCTAGCCGAGCGAACCCGGCAAGGGTGAGCATGATGGAGTTGCGTCGGCGGGGGCTTACGCTGGCTGGGTTCTTTGGATTCGGCACTCGGGGAGAGGAGGGCTGCCCACCGCCCGCTTGGGAGTGGGGGCGAAACCTTGGTGTGGTTCGCTTGGTTAGCGGGGGTTATATGAAAAGTCCTATCATAGTCCTTTCTGGGGTACCATGGCGGTATTCCGGCGCACGAAAATGTGTTGTAGGGCTGTGTATTGTGGGTACATATGTACACCTTTGATCAGAGTAAAACTATTTGAGTAGCCGTGCCCGCGGTTATGGGCGATCGACCAGATTCACCGTGATTAGTCTCACACTGCTAAAACTTGAATAATGGAACTGGACTAGTATAGTTGGTTGGTTTGGGCCTGTTGAAACGTGAGGATAACATTGGACAGTGTTGGAAATAATACTGCCTAAATACTTAACTTACAATTGTTTTTCCCCTTCAACTCCCTTGTTTGTGAAAATCCTAGCTGTTTGCGCCAAAAAGCAAACCCTACCATTCCTCATCTCTCCTTGCATTCATACCCCTCTCTTCCGGTATGACTTGCTGAGTATGTGGAAGTACTCATCCTTGTCTCTTCACTAGAGCCAGTGCTCAAAGAAGCGAAGATTTCGAAGACGCTTAGTCTTAGTCCTACACTCTGGAAGATGCCTATGGACTGGATGGCGCCACGCTGCAAGTGTCAAGACTAGGCTTAGATCCCTTTCTTTTTCCGCTGCCCTTCTGTAGTCTTTTTTGTAATGTTTTTAAATCGTGGAACTGTAATATCAGCAATTGTCGTATGTGTACCCTGGCTGGTCCTAGACAGGGATTTTTAATACACATATAGCTTCAGATATTTTGGTTTGAATTTCTGGACGTGACACACTATCCCTCCCAATGATTTAAATCTCTGGCTAAGCCCTTTAGCTGCTAGGGTTTTCATCGGTTACGATCAGCTATAGCGAGTTGTAGCTACAGCTAAGCTATTTAGCTGTTTTGAAAAAAATTGGACATGAGTCACAGGATAAATAGTTCATGACAGAAACAGAATAAATAGTTCATCACATGATAAGTGTACTAAATTTTTTGGACATCACATTTTATCATAGGAACATGATAAATACTTCATAGTTCATACATGAACATGAGTACATGGCAAATTGACACATGAGTTCTTGACATAAATAGTTCATCAATCATCAGTTCATCACTGGAAGTTGTTGACAAATTGACATAAACACTTAAATAGTTCATCATAGGAAATGACTAATAGTTCATTATTGTTGACGACCAAATTTGTTAAGCAAATCCCCGAGTTTGAAGTAGAAATTGAAGCGGAATCGAAGGAAATGTGCAATCCTTGGAAACAGAGACCACATCGGCTGAGTCCGAATCGGCTGCGGGGTCAGTCGCCTGAATCCGAGACGGACCAGGATAGCCGATAGCCGATTCCGATTGGGAGCAAGAGAAGGAACCAATCTTGGAAGGAAAGCTTAGAGATAATCATTGGATTCGGTTTCCAAAGAACTTCAAAGACGTTGCCATCTATGGATAATGTCCTACAACGACAATTGTATCTTTAATTAGGATATTTTGTATAGTTTCCTTTATAGATAATGTCGGTTTGTTTAGAAATATTTGTAATCTAATCTGTAATAGGAATTGCATCTGTTACGGGATCGTTGTATATCCGGGTATTGGGTATAAATATGACCCGAGAGCATGTAATCAACACACACACAACTCAATACAATCTCAGCGCATCGCCAACCTTTTATCTTCGTTTTCAGTCTCGACAAGTTCTTGCCTCGTCTTTGGGCTGCATTGGGTTTCGATCTCCAAACAAGGTAATTTCTTTTACAAGCAGATTGTGCTATCGAGGTTAGTACTTTCATCATCATGACACTCTGATGTTGATGTCGCAAACTGCTTAATTTACCATATACGACATATAATCTAGATCAATGTCTAGATCTATTTCATGATCGGCTAGCATCTCCTTGAAGACGATAGTCGATGGGGCTAGATCCAGGGGTTGATTTAGGTTATATGGCGTATCGACCATCTCGAAGGACTTTCATTAGCCTATGTAGATCTTGTGCTTCTTTTTGTACTTAATGCTGCATCATTCTGATCTATTAAGTCGCTTTCAGAATCATATAGATCTATTCAGTTCAATGATCATTTCTAGAGATAGTACCGGAGTTTCAGCTGATCTTACCTATTTTAGTCATCTTTTATGTATTATTACTGTTAGATGTGTTAAAGCCGCCTTTTATATTAATATCTTAATCTATCTAAACATGCTAAGCCCGGTATCAATCTGTTAAGTCATATTAACAGCCGATTGATCTTAGGTTTAGTGTATTTAGTTCAGATTAATATCTTCATATAAAACATATCAAAATACTAGCCAATTTACATTAGATCTACGACATCAGCTAAGCTATAAATATATGTAATTAGTATTCTGGTGTGTTTTTAGATATAAGTGATTTATACTGTCTCGGTATACTACCTATCTATCCCAATCACTTAGTCTAATGCACTTTGGAATGGTAATTTGTATTATGAATATCTATAGCCGATCGAGTAGGATCTAATTATAATTTAATCTCCTATTTGTTGTTTCTTGTTGGTTACAGGATCAAACCAACTGGCACACCTTACAAGTCACCAAAGGAGATCCAACTTGGACCTGCACTAGAGTTAAGCCGATCTCTCAGGCCAATGCATGGGAAACTTTTCTCATCAACAATTACTTAACAAAAGTACAAAGCAACAAGTTCGGTAGACTTATCAGAAATTCAGAATAATGTTAGTGATATGCCCTAGAGGCAACATGGAGATGTTGGATATCACGTCAATGTTTATGTATTTATGAATAAAGTGTTATTCAGTTCCATGAAATAGACATCTTGTATTGATCAATAAGTATGTGACTTATTTATGAGACTCTATATGTATGAATCTATTTCTAAATGATCCTCGATCATATATCATATTATTAGAACTAATATATTTCTAAGATCGGCATGTTTATTGATTGATGATCATGTCTCATAGATCATGGGTATGGAGATACCAAGTCAATAAACATGGACATATGTGTTAGAAAACACATTGTTGGATAGACCCACCATGAGACACTACAGAATTAATGTGCCATTAGTTGGTCTCGGGTAGTGTTGGTACAAAGTCCTTAGACGAGATCACCATGGATTCCAACATGTGTAGTAGCCTACTTTTGGACTACCAAACGCTATTCCGTAATCGGGTAGTTATAAAGGTAGTTTTTGGGTTTGCTATGAAACATGGAGTGGGATGTGACTAATCAAGATGGAATTTGCCCCTCCTTTGGAGAGATATCTCTCGGGCCCTCGAGTTAATGGATTATGGAAATGCATGGCCATGCTAAGTTGATTGAGGAGTCAATCAACAAACAGATATTTCAATACGGTTCGAGTGAATGGTTAAACTATTGAAGGGATGGCACACATCTTGCCTATAGCTTAATTGGTATCGTGAGGCAAAGGGATTTGTGTACACATTACAGGTTCGAGCCGATATTATATTCTTGTATACTATCGTGTCAATATGTGCTTGCTAGGCGCCGTTGTTGATGTGTCGGCTAAGTTGGACTCGAGCCGACGGCCGGCTAAGTTAGACTATAGCGTAAACCGAGTATACCTGAACCTACGTGGTCGCATGCTTAAGGGGATAGAATAGATATTCGAGTTGGACTCGGATACGGCTCGATCGGATAGGGATCCGATCGGATAGAGTTTTATGGGCTTACGACGTATGGGCGACCAACTTTGTGAGATTCGGATAGGATCCGATTTAAAATAGAGTCTGATCGGCCACTAGTCCCAGTCGGCCAACTCTATATAAAGGGGCGAGGTGGAGAGTTGCGTATCGCATTGAACCGAATCCGCAATGTAAGTCGCCGAGATCAATCTCCACGAAAACCCTCCCCATTTTCGAGCCAAACCCTAGCCTTGCATTGCGTGCTAGCACACGAGTGTTCAGCGTTCGTTCCGGACGTGTGGATACCGGTAGAGGCGCCGCTACGTTGCGCGCCGTTGGTCGGCTACGAATCGGCGTGGTGGAATCGGCCGTGGTCGAGCGCTTCGGAGCGAGGCGCAAGAACACGGTCGACGACTCGGCGAATCGGCTACATCGGCGAATCGGCGATTGGTGAATCGGCTGTCCCCGTGAATCGGTGTCGGCTTGCGGGAATCGGCTGTCATCGGCCACACAGCCCATATCGGATAGCCCCGATTGGCTATTTCCGCTGCATACTCCAATCGCACGATCTATCGGCCCTTACTTGCAAGTGTTCCTGTTTTGCACGGTAGAAAAATTTTTGTTTTCGGCTAGCGTAGCTTCCGCGTAACCCTTCAATGGTATCAGAGCTAATCTTGCTTAGTTCGGGTTTTAGATTGGATCTGAAACAAATTTTGCGCATGGGTTGATTAGATCAATCGGTTTTACGGGATTTGTTGAGGAGAGTTCATGGTAATTGCGTTCCTTGATAGTGTATCGGAACGGCGTAATGTGATTACGTCAAAGCAATATTCATAGAACTCGGTTTGAGTCGCTTCGAGATAGCATTCCTTGATAGTGTATCGGAACGGTATAATGTGATTATACCGAAGCTATCTCATAGTCCGATCTTTTTGCTGCCTCGCGCCTACGCAAACCATCTCTCTTGATAGTGTATCGGGACGGCATAATGTGATTATGCCGATATGGTTTCCATAAGCGATATAGGTCGTCTCGATGCTGTTTCTCTGTGATAGGTAGAAAACGTTTTCTACGCCTAACTTGTTTTTGCAGAGAATGCTTTGAGATGGTATGGCCCTATTGTATGTATGAGATGTATGAGATGCATGTGATGCATGTAATATTCTTTCATATGTGCAATCCCCGTAATATTCTTTCATACGTGTAATGCTTGTAATATTCTTTCATGACCTACGAGTCGATGTAATCTTCAATTATAGCTTCTATAGTAGTAGCTTAGTTTGAAGAAATCAAGCATCATGCACATTGGAAGATGGTGCCGAAGATGGAGATCCTCGGCGCCGGCATGGAGATGGAGATCACCATGTGAAGGGGGCCATACTATTTCATAATATGCTATTCTACTGATTTCATATATGTGATATGTTTGTTTGATAGGATAGCATCCCTCGCAAAATTAAGTAGTAATGATGCCCTTCCAAATGTTACACCGTCACCGTTATGCTCGTCAATGGTGGGTCCGCCAAAGCAGAGTGCCATTCTCTATCATAACACGAGGGGTATATGCCGACATATACAACGAAGCATTTGGTTTACTTAACAAGGCTATCAAAACAGTTTTGGGCCTTGGGGCATAGGTTGGCGCCGGGGCATGGAGATGCCACACAAACAACAAGAGTCACATAGAGATGTGATTAGCAAGGAGTTGCTTACGATGTTATTAATTTTCTAGCGGTGATGCCAAAGCTCACTAGAAATTAACTAACATGTGGATCTTAACCCAATATGTAACCTAGAGGGAAGGTGTAAAATACGTAATGGGAGTCTAATGTTAAATTGTTTAACAATAGACATAGCATAAACATTGTGCTAAACTTTGCTTTTTCCGTTGTAGAATAAATGGCGGCTAATACTACACCCAGTACCTTTAATTTGCGATCTATTCTCGAAAAGGAAAAATTAAACGGAACAAACTTTATGGATTGGTATCGCAACTTGAGAATTGTTCTCAAGCCGGAGCGTAAGGAGTACGTTCTTGAAGTAACCTATCCCGAGGATTTGCCTAATAATGCCACCGCAACGCAAGGAGGGCTTACGAGAAGCACACTAATGATGCCCTAGATATACTTGTCTCATGCTTGCTACAATGTCCCCTGAGCTTCGAAGCAATATGAGAGCAGCGATGCTCACACTATTATTCGGGGACTGCGTGGTATGTTTGAGAACCAAGCTCGGGCCAAGAGGTTCAACACCTCGAAGTCCTTGTTTGCGTGCGAGCTTGTTGAGGGAATCCCGTCGGTCCGCATGTGATAACAATGATTGGCTACATTGAGAGTCGGAAAACTAGGTTTCCCCTTAGCCAAGAGTTGGCTGCGATGTGATTCTCCGGTCGCTCCCTCCGAGCTTCGAGCCATTCATATTAAATTATCACATGAACAATATGGATAGAACCTTAGATGAATTGCATGGGATGCTTGAAGAAGCCGAGGAGAGTATCCAGAAAAACGGTCATCATGTGATGATGATGCGAAGGCTAAGCGCAAACCACTGTCAAGTAACTTTGCACCAAGAGGAAGCTAACTCCCGATGAGATCGCGAGTGCCTCCAATGCAAAAAAGGGCAAGAAGGGGTCGGCGGCATCGATGCCGTTTGCTTCTACTTGCAAGGAGACAGCCACTTTGGAAAAGGAACTGCAAGAAGTACATGGAGGATCTCAAAAAGAAGCAAAGTACGACTTCTTCTTCGGTATTAATGTTATAGACATTAATCTTGCTACTTCACCTACTGACTCTTGGGTAGTTGATACCGGATCGTAGCTCATATTTGCAGTCTCGGTTGCGGGGAATGAGAAGAAGTAGAGGCTTAAGAAGGGGCGAGGTGAACTCGCGCGTCGGCAATGGAGCAAGCGTTGCTACGATTGCTGTCGGCACGTACCACTTCATCTACCTTCGGGATTAGTTTTGGAATTGAATAATTGTTATTGTGTTCCAACAATATGTCAAAACGTTATTTCCGCTTCATGTTTGCAAGCGGAAGGATATGATTTTAGATCAATGGACAATGGTTGTTCAATATATCTCAAAGATATGTTCTATTTTCATGCTCCATTGGTGAATGGATTATACATTTTGAATCTTGAAGCGTCTCCCACCTATAACATTAATACGAAAAGGCAACTCTCTAATGATACAAACCCCATGTTTATCGGCATTGTCGCTTAGGCCATATAAATAAGAAACGCATGGAGAAGCTCCATAAGGATGGACTGCTTCACTCTTTTGATTTTGAATCATTTGAGACATGTGAGTCTTGTTTACTTGGTAAGATGACAAAGGCACCTTTCACGGGACACGGTGAGAGAGCAAGTGACTTGTCGGCACTCGTACATACCGATGTATGTGGACCAATGAGCTCAACGGCCGAGGTGGTTATCGGTACTTCATTACCTTTACGATGACTTCAGTAGATATGGTTATATCTACTTAATGAGGCATAAGTCCGAATCCTTTGAAAAGTTCAAAGAATTCCGAATGAAGTACAGAATCATTTAGGAAAAACAATCAAGTTTCTACGATCGGATCGTGGAGGGAATACTTGAGCCAATAGTTTGGTAATCATCGAAAGATTGTGGAATTGTTCCACGCTTGACTCCACCAGAACTCCACAATGGAACGGAGTGTTCGAACAGAGAAATCGCACCTTGTTGGACATGGTGCGGTCGATGATGAGCCAAAGTGATCTTCCGTTATCCTTCGGGGATATGCTCTTGAAACAACTACGCTCACACTAAATAGAGTTCCATCTAAGTCGGTTGAAATGACACCATATGAGATATGGACAGGGCAACCCCTAGTTTGTCTTTTCTCAAAATTTGGGGATGTGAGGCTTATGTAAAACGTTTACGATCGACAAGCTCACACCCAAATCGACAAGTGCTTCTTTGTGGGATATCCTAAGGAAACTAAGGGATATTACTTTTATAATTGGGAACAAGGCAAAGTGTTTGTCGCCCGACACGGTGTCTTCTTGGAGAAAGAGTTTCTTTCAAGAAGGGTTAGTGGGAGCAGGTACATCTTGAAGAAGTTCAAGAAACACCGAAAACGTTTCGCGACCACGAACCACAACGGGAGGAGCAAAGTGTTGCACCACCGGTTGTAGATACACCAGCCCCACGGAGGTGCGAAAGATCACGTCGTCGCCGATAGGTACACAGTGCGGAACAACGTGATATATTGTTGTTGGACAACGATGAGCCTAAGACCTATGAGGAAGCGATGGTGGGACCCGATTCCAACAAGTGGCTTGGAGCCATGAAATCCGAAATAGAATCCATGTACGACAATCAAGTTTGGAACTTGGTTGATCCACCGATGGTGTCAAAACCATTGAGTGTAAATGAGTTTTTAAGAAAAGGCCGATATGGATGGAAATGTTCACATCTATAAAGCGCGATTGGTGGCGAAAGGTTTTAAACAGATTTAAGGAGTTGATTATGATGAAACCTTCTCGCCCGTCGCAATGCTTAAATCTATTCGGATTATCCTAGCGATTGCTGCATATTTCGATTATGAGATATGGCGATGGATGTCAAAACGGCTTTCCTAAATGGAAACCTAAGTGAGGATGTATACATGATACCTCGGGTTTTGTCGATCCACAATCGCCGGAAGGATATGCAAGCTACAAATCTATTTATGGATTGAAGCAAGCATCTCGGAGTTAGAATATTCGTTTTGATGAAGTAATCAAAGGGTTTGGTTTCATCAAAAACAAAGATGAGGCCTGTGTTTACAAAAGGTCGTGGGAGCGCAATTGTATTTCTAATCTTATATGTGGATGACATATTGTTGATTGGAAATGATATCCCTATGCTAGAATCCGTCAAGTCTTCATTGAAAAATAGTTTTTCCATGAAAGACTTAGGGGAGGCAGCATACATATTGGGCATTCGGATCTATAGAGATAGATCCAAGAGGCTAATTGGATTAAGCAAAAGTGCATACATTGACAAGGTGTTGAAAAAGTTCAACATGCATGATTCCAAGAAAGGTTTCTTGCCCATGTCACATGGCATTAATCTTAGCAAGAATCGGTGTCCTCGGACACATGATGAGCGGAATAAGATGGGTATGGTTCCATATGCCTCGGCAATTGGATCCATCATGTATGCCATGCTTTGTACACGTCCCGGATGTCTCGTACGCTTTGAGTGCTACGAGCAGATACCGATCGAGATCCGGTGAAGGTCACTGGATCGCCGTAAAGAATATCCTTAAGTACTTGAGAAGAACTAAGGATATGTTCCTAGTCTATGGAGGTGAAGAAGAGCTCGTTGTAAGTGGTTACACCGATGCTAGCTTCCAAACAGGACAAGGATGATTATAGATCGCAACTGGGTTCGTGTTCGCCTAAAGGAGGCGCGATCACGGAAGAGTTCTAAGCGGGATACGTTGCCGATTCTACAACGGAGGCCAGTATGTTGCGCCAGTAAGGAGGCTTGGATCAAGAAATTGTTTCGAGCTTGGTGTGATGACCGCGTACCGGTCCAATGTCTCTCTATTGTGATAATAGTGGAGCCATTGCGCAAGCCAAGGAGCCGAGGTCACATCGAAGTCCAAACACATACTTCGGCGATATCATCTCATCCGCGAGATAGTGGACAGAGGTGATGTCAAGATATGCAAAGTGCACACGGATCTCAACATAGCCCATCCGCCGACAAAACCTCTCCCTCGGACCGAAGCATGAGGCGCACACAAGAGCAATGGGTATTAGATACTTACATGATTGACTCTAGTGCAAGTGGGAGATTGTTAGTGATATGCCCTAGAGGCAACATGGAGATGTTGGATATCATGTCAATGTTTATGTACTTATGAATAAAGTGTTATTCGGTTCCATGAAATTGACATCTTGTATTGATCAATAAGTATGTGACTTATTTATGAGACTCTATATGTATGAATCTATTTCTAAATGATCCTCGATCATATATCATATTATTGGAACTAATATGATTCTAAGATCGGCATGTTTATTGATTGATGGTCATGTCTCATAGATCATGGGTATGGAGATACCAAGTCAATAAACATGGACATATGTGTTAGAGAACACATTGTTGGATAGACCCACCATGAGACACTACAGAATTAATGTGCCATTAGTTGGTCTCGGGTAGTGTTGGTACAAAGTCCTTAGACCGGAGATCACCATGGATTCCAACATGTGTAGTAGCCTACTTTGGGACTACCAAACGCTATTCCGTAACGGGTAGTTATAAAGGTAGTTTTCGGGTTTGCTATGAAACATGGAGTGGGATGTGAGTGATCAAGATGGAATTTGCCCCTCCTTTGGGGAGATATCTCTGGGCCCCTCGAGGTAATGGATTATGGAAATGCAAGGACATGCTAAGTTGATTGAGGAGTCAATCAACGGACGGATAATCCAATACGGTTCGAGTGAATGGTTAAGCTATTGAAGGGATGGCATACATCTTGTCTATAGCTTAATTGGTATCGTGAGGCAAAGGGATTTGTGTACACATTACAGGTTCGAGCCGATATTATATTCTTGTATACCATGGTGTCAATATGTGCTGCTAGGCGCCATGTTGACAGTTGGTGAGTTGGACTCGAGCCGACGGTTGGGTAAGTTAGACTATAGCCGAAACCGAGTATACCTGAACTCGGATACGAGTTGGACTCGGATACGGCTCGATCGGATAGGGATCCGATCGGATAGAGTTCTTTGGGCTTACGACGTATGGGCGGCCAACTCTGTGAGATTCGGATAGGATCCGATTTAAAATAGAGTCCGATCGACCACTAGTCCCAGTCGGCCAACTCTATATAAAGGGGCGAGGGGTGGAGAGTTGCGGTGATCGCATTGAACCGAATCCGCAATTGAAGTCGCCGAGATCAATCTCCACGGAAACCCTCCCCACTTTCGAGCCAAACCCTAGCCTTGCATCGCGTGCTAGCACACGGGTGTTCGGCGTTCTGTTCCCGGACGTGTGGATACCGGTAGAGGCGCTGCTACGTTGCGCGCTGTTGATCGGCTACGAATCGGCTGTGGTGGAATCGGCTGCGGTCGAGCGCATCGGAGTGAGGCGCGAGAACGCGGTCAGACGACTCGGCGAATCGGCTACATCGGCGAATTGGCTGATTGGTGAATCGGCTGTCCCCAGGAATCGGCTGTCGGCTTGCGGGAATCGGCTGTCATCGGCCAGCACAGTTCCAGATCGGATAGCCCTGATTGGCTATTTCCGCTGCATACTCCAATCGGTAACGATCTATCGGCCCTTACTTGCAAGTGTTCCTGGTTTGCGCGGTAGAAAAATTTTTGTTTTCGGCTAGCGTAGCTTCCGCGTAACCCTTCAAATAATGCATTCTATTGCTCAAAGTCAGAGACAGTAGGAGAGTTATCAAAATAGGAGGATCGCATTGAAGTGTTGCCATCGCCATCTTTTGCATCAGATGATGAAGGTCCAGGTTGTACTGAAACATCACACATCAAAGACTGCATGTTCCTGATTCTTCTTGCTAGGGCGCATAGGCCTCTTCCTTTTTCCTTGAGCCTATGCTCGTGGTGTTGATTCTACCTGTGATGCTCCATCTTGTGGCCCATGTTCAGCAAGCTCACTCAATGAAACTGCAATGCCAGTAATGAACTCGTTGTCATCATCAGCGAGAACATCATTTAGTTCCTTCTCTAAAGGATCATTGTCTTTGTTCTCTCTCTTGTTCCTTAGTTTGGAGTTAAATTTCACAAAGACAAGATCTCTCATCCTATCATGAAGCAGCTTGTTGCGCCTCTTTGTATGAACAATAATTTAAATTACTGGTCCATAAATGTGAGTGATTTGGGGCAACAAGAAGCATAGAAATATTTCATGATCCTGAAATAAAAATTGGAATACGACACAATTATTGACAACCTACTAATATACAGTTTCACACATCTAAATGCAATGTCATGGTGACTTCCACATTCAACATAAAAGATTTTTCCATCAAGATGTGCAATAGAACTAAAAGCAGGAAACACTTTCTTTGCATTTGTTACCTGTTCAAATACATACCAATTCCTCTCACAAGTTGAGGAGCTACAGGTCAAATTCAGAATCCTTGAGGCCAATATCCTCAGAGTTGGTGTGCTTGTGCCATGGTTCAGCCACCACTTTGCTACACAACAAGTAAAGAGTTAAACGATGATGACAAGTTAAAAACAATATAATATTTATTAATCACATTAGATTCACTTCTTCACCTGATTGAAATTCTTGTTTCTCCTCTACCTTATGGCAATTTCATGTCCAAATGTCCCTTGCTGATCCTGATACATGTTTAGTTCTTCAATCATCTTGTCTTGGGTTGCTATATCCTCAACCATCTTTGTAATGCATGCAATCATACCTGCTCTAAAGGATCCATCATGCTCTATCTCTAACTTGTTTGGGTAGTAAAAGTAGAGATTCAAATAGTACCCAGCCAAGTAGTGGAGTCTTGAGCTTGTTCTCCCACCTCTTAGCAACAATATCCTAAGAAACTTTGAAGCAATCCTCATCATTGTCAAACATCCTAGAAATTTCATTCTTTTCCTCAAGCATTAATCCATGAAAGAACCCCATTTCTGGTATATCACTGTCCATTATCCTCAGCACATTAACTGCCATGGCTCAAAGAAATTAATTGCCATGTCAACATTTTCCCAAAACCTTTCAGATCTCACCACTTTATTGGTTTTCTTCCCCTTAGCCTTCTTCAAGTAACCCAGTCATTGAGCTCATCTAATCTGAATAGCTAGGTCAACTCCTCCTTATTGTCCAACAAGCTTTTCAGATTCAAATAAGCAATGGCAAATCGAGTAATCCTAGAGCAAACCAAGTCTTTCTTAAGAAATTTCCTCATCAAATCTAACACCCTTGTATGAGTATACAAGAACACATTAACTTGTCTTCACTAGCAATAGTTTGCTCAATAGGTCCAAGCTTCTCAAGATCCTCCAGCATGATATCTAGGCAGTGAACGACACATCCATTCCAAAATATCGAGGGTCTCTTTGCTGTCAATAGACTTGTTGCTGTTGTATTTGCACTGGCATTATCTGTTACCACTTGGACAACATTTTCCTCGCCTATCTCTTCTATGCATTTGTCCACAAGGTCGAAAATATATTTGCCATCTTTCCTCTCACCTAAGCAGTCCATTGAATCAAAGAAAAGAACTCCCTTACCCTTCCTATCTGTCCATGCACCTGTCATAACTATATAACCTGTGAGCTTCCATGATTGTTTATGGGCCATGAATCCATCCAACACCTTCTGCTTCCTCTCAAACCTCTACAAAATAGACCAATGGTCTCGAGCATATGGGCAAAACTAGGAAGGGTGAATGTGTTGTGTGCAATGCCAGCATCAAGAACCACTGGCATATGTATTCACAAGCTCTATCCCTCCTTTCTTCTCTTTTTTGTGTTGACAATGGTTTTTGAACCTTATTGCTGAGACTCCTCCCTGTGTCATTGTCACGCCCGAAAATTCATACCAAATATCCAGACTATTTTGCATATTAAATCCATGTCTAGGAATCAACCAGGGTACACAAAATGATAAATTAATACACAAATCCAAACGTAAAAAAACCATAAAATAAAATACTTACAGAAAAGGCTCTTAGTCTTCACACCCAAAAAGAACGGTAGTGGAAAAGAAAGACGATCTTAGCGACTTTAGGTTCACTCCACAAACAAACTCAACTGGGGTCTGGGCCATGATCTTCTAACTCTGGCTTCAACTCAAAAGCCTGAAAGGGGGAAAAATCGAAAGACTGAGTACAATCACCGTACTCAACAAGCCACACCGAAGAAATGCAGATGTGCATGGGAAAAAAATAGTGGCTTGGAGCTATTCTGCATAAATGCAGTTGCAAACATTTATAGATTAAAAACAGTAAAACAGTTGAGTATGTAAGGCAATATTAATTGATGAGGACATCAACACCATCAATATCCACTCCTAGCACAACACAGCTTACACCGCTTGGTCCTATTACTCGCGCTTGTGCCCGTCAACTCAAACATCAAGTAAGTTCCTTTTTAAGCTCATGTTCATCATATTTAGACAAAGGAGATGCGTGCACTCTTGTTTTGCTTAGGAACGATGGAGAGGATCAAAAGGGAAAAGGATTTGTGTGGACTAAATTCGGACTGCAAGACAACACCAACTTGTGATGGTCGCCACGGCTTCGTTCGGACTCACATTTGGACGTTCAAGTACTTCATGAAAAGCTTATAAAGTCTACTTTCCAACAGATCTAGCCTCACTGCCATATCTATCCAGAATCGTCCGCAATTGTCAAATTAGTGCATCTAACTTTTTCTGTCCGAGGTGCTGCGCCGCCAAATTGGGCCGATGGGCCTTATATCCAGTTGAGTCCATTACAGACGCGTCTTAGGGTTGGAGAACGACCCCAACTTGTCTTACCGCCTGTATAAATACCCCGTAGACATCATAGAATAATTCAGATTTTGTTTATGTAAGTTTAGCAATCGTTACTTCTTGATAGACGCGTGTGTCGGGTAGACCATCCGTTCTGTTTGTTTCAGAACCCCATCTCTCTCATGTGATTAATATCTGAAATTTATATTTGCAAATTGAGTTCTGTTCATCTTGTTCTTGCAAGTTCTTCGATTGCTTGCAGGGATAACCCTAGTGGTTCGGTTGATCGGGCTTCCGCAAGATCGTGTCAACCAATGGAGTTAGTGTATTGGTTGCTAAGGCACAATTCCTCCATGGAGTTTTTTAGTCGATCCGTGAACGTTGCTCCATCAAATTGAGAGTATCAAATCACCGAAAGATTGGGACACCCTAGTGCACATCAGGTGGTAACAGAGCGCCAGCTTGCTCGGTGAGAGATTTTTACTTTTGCATCTGTTATATTCCTATCGTCCAGAAAAAGCCAAGAAAAATATAGATAAGATTAGTTTAGTTTCCGTGATCCCATAAACCCTTGAGCCTTTTTACTAGTTACTAGTTGGTCGTAGCTTATTGAGTTTTCGGTTGCTTCGGTTGAGTCGAGTTGCTGGTCTTAGTTTTAGTCCTTCAGAGTTACGAGTTCTTATCACGATTTGTCACAGCCGTGCACTACTTGATCTATCTGTTGGCCGAATTTAAAGTATAGCTAAAGGTTTCTGTTGGTCTCTGTTGGCCGAGTCAGAAGTGTAAGGTTGAGTCCTGAGCTGACTAGAATTCGGCTAACCGAGCGCTGTTTTGGTGCTGTTTTGTGCCGATTCAGAAGTGTACCAGTTGGAGTCCCAAACCAAGAGAGAGAACATTGTTGGCCGATTCCGAGGAATACACATTGTTGGTTCGGCTTTGTTAAGAGAGAGAGAGTATCTTTGAGAGAGAGAGAGAAATACCCCTACTCATTCCAGAAAAGTGTGTGTGGAAATTTGTTCAGTAGTCATCCTTTGGTTCATATATTCAGTTATGAGGATCCCTTAAAAAGTGAAAAAAAAATAAAAAAAGGCAAAAAAAGAAAAAAAAGAAAAGAAAAGGGGCTGATAATTCTTTTCCTTCCTATGGTTCTAGGTAGTGTGTGTTGTGACTTCCTTGGTGTGTAGGCTCGTGTCTCTAGCATGCCCTAGGCTAGGACCAGCATAGTACCACCGTTGAACGATTATTCAACTCGCTTGACTAACGTGGTTTCTAGTTTTCCTTTGGAGAGAGAGCAGCCCACCTACAGCTCCACCTTCCCGGCTACAACTTCATAGGTTGATATTGCTGCTGCTGCACCGATACACCTCTCCCAAGGTTACCGGCTTGTTGGTTGCTGTCACCTCCTGTCAGGCAAGGTAAGAACTGGTAAGAGCTTGTGTGGACAGGTTGTGAGGGAGCGCCTTGCAATAGCCACATCCTATTAGTTGTAGGGCTTTTATTCCTTCACTTGCTTTCCTTGTTGTCTTTGTTTTTTTGGTCATGGCAGGATGGAGGACGACAAGGAAATGACGCTTTTTCCTCATACGAAGGGCATTATGCAACACTTTGAAAGGTAGGTGAGGGCTCACATGGAAGGTGTTGATAATGACTTGTAGGTGACGAATGAAAAGATGAGACAATTGGAAGCTACGCAAATTGCAAGCAACGTCCGATTAGCTGGTTTGGAGGCAACTGTCACAACCATCAACAACAATCTTAACAATCTTCTCAGGCATTTTGACAACTTTCGTGACGTCAATGACCTACCACTTCATGAAGATGATGGATCAACCAAATATAATTTGGATAATTATTCGGCTGATATAGAAATGGGAGTAACTACCTGCGCTTTAATCGTAATCGACGACGTGTAGATGGAGGACATCGCCGACATGAGGTACACAATAATGATGATGCTTTTCATAAGATTAAATTTAAGATACCTCCTTTTGACGGAAAATATGACCCTGATGCATACATTACTTGGGAAATTGCTATTGATCAAAAATTTGCATGACATGAGTTTCCTGAAAATGCACGTGTTCGAGCTGCCACCAGTGAATTTACTGATTTTGCTTCTGTTTGGTGGATCGAACATGGTAAGAAAAATCGAGATAACATGCCTCAAACTTGGGATGCTTTGAAACGGGTCATGCGGGCAAGATTTGTTCCTTCTTATTATGCACGTGATCTGTTACATAAGTTGCAACAATTGAGACAGGGTACTAAAAGTGTAGAAGAGTACTATCAGCAATTACAAATGGGTATGTTGCGTTGTAACTTAGAGGAGGATGAGGAACCTGCTATGGCTAGATTTTTGGGTGGTTTGAATCGTGATATTCAGGATATCGTTGCTTATAAAGACTACAACAATGTTACTCGTTTGTTTCATCTTGATTGCAAAGCTGAACGAGAAGTGCAGGGATGACTTGCGGCTTCCAAGACTAACGTTTCTATAGGAAAAACTAACACTTGGCCGGAACGCACAACTACTACGCTAACAGGACACACTCCACCACCCTCTGCATCACCAAGTTGAGTTGTTCCTTCCACCTCCAACAGCAAGCCACGTTCTCCTCCAACAAATTCAGATCCGAAGGTTTCCCAAAAGCCTACCACTATCGATGGAGTTTCTTCTATTGCTTCTACAGGAAGAACTAGGGATATTCAGTGTCTAGATGCAAGGGCTATGGGCATGTGCAGCGTGATTGTCCTAACAAGCGAGTCATGGTTGTCAAAGATGACGGTGAGTACTCCTCTGCTAGTGAATTTGAAGATGATATATACATGCGCTTTGCTTGTGGTTGACCATGCAGATAAGGATGAGAACAAGGAACATATTGGCACGAATGACGTGGCGCAATATGAGAGCCTCATTGTGCAGCGGGTACTTAGTGCACAGATGGAGCAAGCAGAGCAAAATCAGCGACACACGTTGTTTCAAACAAAGTATGTTGTCAAAGAGCGATCTTGCCGTGTGATCATTGATGGAGGTAGTTGCAACAATTTGGCTAGCAGTGACATGGTAGAGAAGCTCGGAGTCACCACCAAACCACACCCACATCCATATTACATTCAGTGGCTAAACAACAGTGGTAAGACAAAGGTAACTAAACTTGTGCGTGTCAATTTTACCATTGGGTCATATAAAGATGTTGTTGAGTGTGATGTTGTACCTAGCAAGCATGTAGCATTTTGTTAGGCCGACCGTGGCAATTTGATAGAGAATCTATGCATCATGGTAGGTAAAATCAGTACTCTTTTCTTTACCATGATAAGAAATTTGTGTTGCATCCTATGTCTCCTGAAGCTATAATTCAAGATGATGTTGCTAGAGCTAGAAAAGTTCAATCTCAGGAGCATATTAAAAGTGATAAGACAAATGAGATTAAGTTGAAAGCGACTTGTTTGATTGCTGCCAAATCTAAAATAAATGACTTTATTGCTTCCAGTTCAACTTCATATGCTTTGGTATGCAAAGATGTTTTTATTTCACTTCACGATATGCAACACTCTTTGCCTCCTGCTGTTGCTAACGTTTTATAGGAGTATGCTGATGTTTTTCCAAGTGAGATGCCACCGGGTTTGCATCCAATTCGCGGGATTGAACATAATTGACCTTATTCCTGGTGCCTCATTGCCCAACCGTGCGCCATATAGGACCAATCTAGAAGAAACTAAAGAGATTCAACGGCAAGTGCAATATTTACTCGACAAAGGTTATGTACGTGAGTCTCTTAGTCCTTGTGTTGTTCCAGTTATTTTAGTACCAAAAAAAGATGGTTCATGGCATATGTGTGTGGACTGTAGAGCCATTAACAACATCACTATTCGATATCGTCATCCTATTCCATGCTTAGATGATATGCTTGATGAATTGAGTAGTGCTGTTGTGTTTTCAAAGGTTGATTTGCGTAGTGGTTACCACCAAATTCGCATGAAATTGGGAGATTAATGGAAGACTACTTTTAAAACTAAATTTGGTTTATATGAGTGGTTAGTCATGCCTTTTGGTTTAACTAATGCACCTAGCACTTTTATGTGATTAAAGAATGAGGTTTTGAGAGCTTTTATTGGAAAATTTGTGGTAGTCTATTTTGATGATATATTGATTTATAGTCAGTTTATGGATGAACAATTAGACCATTTACATGTTGTTTTTACTGCTCTACGTGATGCACGTTTATTTGGTAACCTTGAGAAGTGCACCTTTTGCACGGATCAAGTTTCTTTTCCTGGCTATGTTGTGACTCCGCAGGGAATTGAAGTTGATCAAGCCACGGTTGATGCCATACAAGAATGGCCAGTTCCGAAGACCCTCTCACAGGTTTGAAGCTTTTTGGGCCCTGTGGGATTCTATCGCCGTTTTATGAAAGATTTCAACACCATTGCTGCACCGTTGCATGAGCTTAAAAAGAAGGGAGTGCCTTTTGTTTGAGATACGCCACAAGACCTTGCCTTGAACACGTTAAAAGATAAGTTGACACATGCACCTCTCCTCCAACTTCCTGATTTTAATAAAACTTTTGAGCTTGAATGTGATGCTAGTGGGCTTGGATTGGGTGGTATTTTATTACAAGAAGGCAAACCTGTTGCACATTTTAGTGAGAAGTTGAGTAGGCATGTTTTGAATTATTCCACTTATGATAAAGAATTATATGCTCTTGTGCAAGCTATAGAAACGTGGCAGCATTATTTGTGGCCCAAAGAGTTTGTTCATTCTGATCATGAATCTTTAAAGCATATTCGCAGTCAAGGAAAACTGAACCGTAGGCATACTAAGTGTGTTGAATTTATTGAATCTTTTCCTTATATTATTAAGCACAAGAAAGGGAAAGAGAATGTCATTGCTGATGCTTCATCTAGGAGATATACCCTGTTGAATCAACTTGACTACAAAATCTTTGGTTTAGAAACAATTAAAGATCAAAATGTTCATGATCCTAATTTTCAAGATGTATTATTGCATTGTAAAGATGGCAAAGGATGGAACAAATTCAGTATTAGTGATGGGTTTGTGTTTAGGGCTAACAAGCTGTGCATTCCAGGTAGCTCCGTTCGTTTGTTGTTGTTGTAGGAAGCACATGGAGGTGGTTTGATGGGACATTTTGGGGTAAAACAAAACAGAGGACATACTTGCTGGACATTTCTTTTGGCCAAAGATGACGAGAGACGTGGAGAGATTTGTTGTTCGCTGTACTACATGTCAAAAAGCTAAGTCACGACTAAATCCACATGGTTTGTATACTCCTTTACCCGTTCCTAGTGCGCCTTGGGAAGATATTTCAATGGATTTTATGTTAGGATTGCCTAGTACTCAAAGGGACGTGATAGTGTTTTTGTGGTTGTGGATAGATTTTCTAAGATGGCACATTTCATACCTTGTCATAAAACTGATGATGCTACACATATTACTGATTTGTTCTTTTGTGAAGTTATTCGTTTGCATGGTGTGCCAAATACAATTTTTTCTGATCGTGATGTTAAATTTCTTAGCCATTTTTGGAGAACTTTGTGGGCTAAATTGGGGACTAAGCTTTTATTTTCTACTACAGGTCATCCACAAACTGATGGTCAAACTGAGGTTGTGAATAGAATTTTATCTACTATACTTAGGACTGTTTTGAAGAAAAACATTAGAATGTGGGAGAAATGTTTGCCTCATATTGGGTTTGCTTACAATCGTTCATTGCATTCTACTACCAAGATGTGTGCATTTGAGATTGTCTATGGATTTTTGCCTCGTGCTCCTATTGATTTGATGCCTTTACCATCTTCTTAAAGATTGAATTTTGATGCTACGCAATGTACCAAGTTGATGTTAAAATTGCATGAAACCACTAAAGAAATATAGAGCGCATGAATGCTAAGTATAAACTTGCTGGTGATAAAGGAAGAATGCATTTGACTTTTGAAATTGGAGACTTAGTTTTGTTGCATTTGAGAAAACACAGATTCCTACATTGAGAAAGTCTAAGTTGATGCCTAGAGCTGATGTACCTTTCAGAGTTTTACAGAATCTTAATGACAATGTATATAAGCTTGATTTGCCTGCAGATTTTGGGGTTAGTCCCACATTTATCATTGCAGATTTGAAGCCATATTTGGGAGAAGAGGATAAGTTTTGAGTCGAAGATGACTCAAATGCAAGAAGGGGAGGATGATGAGGACATCAACACCGTCGATATATCCACTCCAACCCCAACACAACTTACATCGCTTGGTCCTATTACTCACGCTTGTCCCCGTCAACTCAAACATCAAGTAAGTTCCTTTTTAAGCTCTTGTTTATCATATTTAGACAATGGAGATGCGTGCACTCTTGTTTTGCTTAGGAACGATGGAGAGGATCAAAAGGGAAAAGGATTCGCGCGGGCTAAGTTCGGACTGCAGGACAATACCAACTTGTAATGGTCGCCATGGCTTCATTCCGACTCCAATTTGGACGTTCAAGTACTTCATGGAAAGCTTATAAAGTCTGCTTTTCAACAGATCTAGCCTCATTGCCATATCTATCCAGAATTGTTCGTAATTGTCAAATTAGTGCACCTAACTTTTTCTGTCCGAGGTGCTCCGCCGCCAAATTGGGCCGATGGGCCTTGTATCCAGTTGAGTCCATTACGGACGCGTCTTAGGGTTGGAGAACGACCCCAACTCGTACTCTCACCTGTATAAATACCCCGTAGTCGTCATAGAACAATTCGGGTTTTGTTTATGTAAGTTTAGCTATCGCTACTTTCTGATAGACACGTGTGTCGGCTAGACCATCCGTTCTATTTGTTTCAGAAGCCCATCTCTCTCATGTGATTAATATCTGAAATTTATATTTGCAAATTGAGTTCTGTTCATCTTGTTCTTGCGAGTTCTTCGATTGCTTGCAGGGATAACCCTAGTGGTTCGATTGATCGGGCTTCCGCAAGATCGCATCAATCAGCGGAGTCGGTGTATTGGTTGCTAAGATGCAATTCCTCCGTAGAGTTTTGTAGTCGGTCGTGAACATCGCTCCATCAAATCGAGAGTATCAACTCACCGAAAGATTGGTACACCCTAGTGCACATCATTAATTTTTCACTAAACAACGTTGTCCCACATTGAACAAGTCCATCCATTCCAACTGAACTAACCAGTTCCATTTAGTCCAAATTATTTAGTAGTGTGAGACTAATCCTAATGAATATGGTTGATCGCCCATAACCCCAGGCATAGCCTGTCGAACAGTTTTACTCTGATCAGAGGTATGCAACTTTACCCACAAGATACGATTTCACACATGTTACCATGCCCCAAAGTATCACCGCGATACTGCAAAGGAGGAAATCATGACAAGACTTGTCGCATAACCTTCCCCTATCTGCCGGGAAAGACGAGCAGGAGGTAGGGGATATGCCCAACAGGTGGGGCCCACCTGTCGATGGCGCGGGAGGGAGGAGTGGCTGACCGATGGGGCCCACTAGTCAGTTGGTCGGGGAAGCGGGGACCGAAAAAGGACTATGGCACGGCACACAAGGGAAACGAGCTGAGCGTGAGCTGGGCCAGGAGGAGAGAGAGTAGGGAGGCAAGATGGACTTCAAGGAATGGGTGAAAGACTGCCTGAGCACAGAAAATTATTTTTAATTGGTTTTTCATTTAAATTAATCACATAAATGATCTTTGAATTTTTATAAATACTTTCAATGCTCAAATAATTCCAAGAAAATTCATGAAAATATATAGACACTCAAAATATTTAATTAAAATATCACCAGCTCATTTAATAATCAATTTATTTATTTAAATAAATATTTTAATTCTCTTTATATTATTAAAATTATTTTTGGAGCTCCAAAATTTCACGAAAAATTTGAGAGGGCATGGAAAATATTTCAAAAATATTCCCACTATGATTTTTAAAGGAAAATTTAATTTTATTATTTAATTCACTTGATTAATCTACTTTTTATTTTATTTAATTTATGGAAAATGATTTATTTAATGATTTTTAATCCCAAATGAAAATCGAGCTGTGACAGTCGTTTGAGCAGACTCTTCTATAAAAGTAGTCTTGTAAAACTCATCAATAGTGCAACCACCTACTACAAATCTATGATACAAGTGTTAATGATATGCCCTAGAGGCAACATGGAGATGTTGGATATCATGGTCAATGTTTATGTATTTATGAATAAAGTGTTATTCAGCTCCATGAAATAGACATCTTGTATTGATCAATAAGTACGCGACTTATTTATGAGACTCTATATGTATGAATCTATTTCTAAATGATTCCTGATCATATATCATATTATTGGAGCTAATATGATTCTAAGATCGACATGTTTATTGATTGATGATCATGTCTTATAGATCATGGGTATGGAGATACCAAATCAATAAACATGGACATATGTGTTAGAGAAGACATTGTTGGATAGACCCACCATGAGACACTACAGGAATTAATGTGCCATTAGTTGGTCTCAGGTAGTGTTGGTACAAAGTCCTTAGACCTGAGATCACCATGGATTCCAACATGTGTAGTAGCCTACTTTGGGACTACCAAACGCTATTCCGTAACTGGGTAGTTATAAAAGTAGTCTTCGGGTTTGCTATGAAACATGGAGTGGGATGTGAGTGATCAAGATGGAATTTGCCCCTCCTTTGGAGAGATATCTCTGGGCCCCTCGAGGTAATGGATTATGGAAATGCATGGCCATGCTAAGTTGATTGAGGAGTCAATCAACAGACAGATAATCCAATACGGTTCGAGGGAATTGTTAAACTATTGAAGGGATGGCACACATCTTGCCTATAGCTTAATTGGTATCGTGAGGCAAAGGGATTTGTGTACACATTACAGGTTCAGAGCCGATATTATATTCTTGTATACTATGGTGTCAATATGTGCTGCTAGACGCCGCTGTTGATAGATCGGCTGAGTTGGACTCGAGCCGACGATCGGCTAAGTTAGACTATAGCCGAAACCAAGTATACCTGAACCTACAGGGTCGCACGCTTATGGGGATAAGAACAGGCATTCGAGTTGGACTCGGATACGGCTCGATCGGATAGGGATTCGATCGGATAGAGTCCTATGGTCTTACGACGTCTAGGCGGCCGACTCTATGAGATTCGGATAGGATCCGATTTGAAATAGAGTCCTGATCGGCCACTAATCCCAGTCGGCCAACTCTATATAAAGGGGTGAGGGGTGAAGAGCTGGTGTACGTCAATTGAAGTCAATTGCGCCGAAATCAGTCTGATCACACGCAGCTTTAGAAGTCGGCGAGATCAATCTCCACGGAAACCCTCCCCACCTTTGAGCCAAAACCCTAGCCTTGCATCGCGTGCCAACACACGGGTGTTTGGCGTTTTATCCCCGGACGTGTGGATACCGGTAGAGGCGCCGCTACGCTGCGCGCTGTTGATCGGCTACGACTCGGCTGTGGTGGAATTGGCAGCGGTCGAGCGCATCGGAGCGAGGCGCGAGAACACAGTCAGACGACTCGGCGAATCGGCTGATTGGTGAATCGGCTGTCCCTAGGAATCGGCTGTTGGCTTGCGGGAATCGGCTGTCATCGGCCAGCACAGTTCCAGATCGGATAGCCCTGATTGGCTGTTTCCGCTGCATACTCCAATCGGTAACGATCTATCGGCCCTTACTTGCAAGTGTTCCTGGTTTGCGCGGTATAAATGTTTTTGTTTTCGGCTAGCGTAGCCTCCGCGTAACCCTTCAACAAGATCCTTTAGTTGAACATTGCCATTATCAGAATCCTCTTCACTACCACTAACACTATCACCATCTGAGTGATCTATCAATTTCAGCTCTTTCCCTTTGCTTTTCCTTGTTTTTCTGTTCCTTTTCACCAGTCTTCTTTGTAAACAATGCAAACATCTCTTCCTTCACTGGAGTTGGAACTTCCTTTCACTCAGTAACATTGAAGCCTTTAATGCCAGCAAGATGGTACTTTATTGTTGTAATCCCAGGAGTGTAGAGCTTGTCACAATACTAGCACCGCAACCAATGCTTCTTCATCAAATCTAGGCAAATACAATGAGCCCATGCAAGGTCTTCTGAGTTGCTAGAACCTTGTGATGATGGCGTGTTTGTTACAGAGGCAAATGCAATGTTTGACGGGTTCCCTATGCAAAGTGCAAACATAAAACTCAAAACAATTAATATGACAACCAACTGCGAGTTACTAGCTAGTAGTTGTAGATTCAAGATTAGGATCAGTTACTAGCTAGTACACAACTGGAGAAACCATCTTTAGTGCCGGCTCGTAACACAAACCAGGACTAAAGATGGAGTTGCTTTTTATACTCCTTCTTCCTCCTCCAGCCCGAGCCAGCTCCCCTCAAACTTTTGCTCTAGCTAGAGGGCAGGTGCTGTGTGGACCCCCGTTTTTGGGAACGGGAATCTTTCGTGTTCATAGTACCATTTCCCTGGATCGAGTAGTTTGGTACCCACGAAATACAGTACTGAATAATCAGGTGCACATGCACGAATAGTCTTACATCGAAATTATTACAATAGTATGCCCGAAGGCAATGTCCATCACATAGGACCTCATGGTCCAGATACAACCCAAAAGCAGAAATTAGATAAGGCAGCGGAATGGCTTGTCAATTGCCACAGGCAACGACTGGAGACTAAGACCTAGTAAGCACCATCAGCTTCTTCGCCCTCCTGGTAGTAGGCGTATGGATCCTCCGATTCTTCATTCCCACCATCCGGAGGTTTGTGCGTATAGCAAGGGTGAGTACCAACCGTACTCGGCAAGCCAACACGGAAGTGATGCATATGATAGGATTATTCAAGGAATGGCTGGTGTTCTTTTGCATAAAGCCAATTTTCACAACTCTTTTCACAAGCCTAACAACTAGCCAAGTCAAGTTTTAATTCCATAGTTCATTAAGTCGGCGACGGTTCATGCGCCATCCATCATGATTCCAAGGATGGCTTCCCGCCTCCGATTTGTCATGGTTTTTCCGGGAGTCCACCCCTTCTCGCATCTCGAGAAGTTGATCCACCCGAATAAGAATCATCATGCAAACCCATCCCAACATTTTAAGTTTAAAGTCTAGCCAAGCGAAAGTCTTGTCACGATGCTCCATATCCGTGAGCATGGCTATTTGAATAGATTGATTCATTCACACTTCAGTGGATGTACACTTTACCCGTACTCCGCGACAAGCACAACAAATGAGCCTACGTCCCAACACATGAGATGGTCACGGCAAAGCCTTTCGATAACCTCACTTTGGCAGTACCCGCTCCATGAACTTAAGCCCTCATGCACTCTAGCCGTCCTTTTCTAGCAGTGAGAGGAGTTCTGGCGCACCCGGGGTAAGGGAAGATTTCATTCATCAAGGTATAATAATTTTCAATTTACCATCACCCCTTTCCAATCACATCTCATCCATAAGAACCACTATGCAAGGGTACCACCTCCGCTCGTCTATCTACTCCGCTAGGTCTATACCCATTCGAGAAGTACGGTTGTACTGGCTCGTTTCCCGGCTATCTCATGGCTCGGTCCTTAATTGACCAGGGTCGGCACTTGCCTTTTCCGGAATCCACCCAAATAATCCAGCCGCACCAGTCTAAAACATTTGTTTAGTACTTTCAATTTTTCCAACAAAACTCATTTCATCATTCTCATGGCAATGTGGCACTCATGTCTCCACATGTCGTATATCAACCGCCTTCCCTAAGGTAGTTGCCCAAACACAAAGCTTTTCATAAAGTCATGAGTATGCATGAACCTAAGTATAGCATGGCTAAGCAGTTTACCGAAGTTATTCTCCGGTTGTTTGTATCACATCGAGGGTTACAAGGAATAATTCTAAAGGTAATCAATAACAAGGTATGGCATAACAAGTAGAGGTAATTTTCTATGTATAGCATGCATGTTTAAAGTTTAAAAATAACATCATTTCGCAATTGGGATCAATATGTTCAAAGAGTGTGATGACTTGCCTTGCTCGCACGCTTGTTGAGTGGGGTCTTCAACGGAGTCGACGCCTGCTTCCTCAGGTGCTAGCCGTACGTGCGAAGGATCAATTGAATTCAATTAGAATTCAATAAATACCGAAAGATCGAAAAGAACCATAAAAGCCACGAAAACGACTCCAAATGTTTAGCCTAAAATTCTACTTGAGTTTGGACGAGGATTGCCAGGGAAAAATCTGAGTTTGAACTCGAGCCGATGCCCTGGGGTTTTCGCAAAACGACGATCGCAACTTGTTTGAGAAAATAGACTTGGAAATATCCGCGGAGGGTTTTGTGCTTGAGGTTTTGAAGATTTGAGCACAAAAGAGAAGCATATTTAAATGGCAAGGAAGGATTTAAACGAAATCCGAATTTAGAAACGACGTGAAACGAAATTTAGAAACGAAATTTATTTTTGCCCAAAATTTTACTCAAGTTTTCTCAAAATATTTTTCCAAATTTTCCCTATTTTTCCTAATTTTTCCCTATTTTTCTTTTTCTCTTTTTCTTTCTTTTTCTTTTCTTTTTCTTTTCTCTGCGCCACTATTCATTGGGCCTCAAGGTGTTCGACCGAATCCTCTCCCTCCTCTGCGGCCCGGTGGCGCGCGCGCACGAGGAAAGGGCAGCGGCTCGGGACTTACTGCGGCTGCGGCGACGGCGAGGAGAGCGGCGCGGCGCACCGGAGGACGCGGCGGCGGCGGCGCGCTCGGGAGGCGAAGGGGACCGGAGGGAGGGGGAGGCTAGGGGCGGCGAGGGCGCTGGGAGGGGAAGAGATAGGCGGCGGCGGTGTGGGAGAAGATGGAGGGCTCCGGCCTATTTATAGGCGCGGGCGGAGAGGGAGGAACGGAGGAGGGGAGGGGGCGGCGCGGCGGGCCGCACTTGGCGAGAGCGCGGCGCGGGCGCGGTGCGGCGCGCGCGTGCGCGCGCGGCCGCGCGTAGCGGCGGGCGCGCGCGCGGGCGGGGCCTGTACGGCGTCGAACGCCCGCCGAGCGATGAATAGTGTTTTTCATAATTTCCCGATTTTTAATTCCTAATTTCCCATTTCTATTTTCTTCCACTCTAAAAATTCAAAATAAATTCCAATATTCCTAGAATAATTTTTAATATTATATTTTCAACCTTTCCCCACTTTTTATTTTTCCAAATATATTTTTCATATTTATTTATTCCCTTTTTTCCTAATTTCATAATTCCTTATTTTTAAATTCCAAAAATTTCCTAGATTTCTTGTAAATCCCCTAAATATTTTTATTGTCTATTTTATACCTTAATTAATCTTCCATAATCACCATTTAATATTTTATTTCTTAAATACATATTTTCATAAATCCGCATCCCTTTTCGATTTTATTTTAAAATTTCTAATCCTGAATTGCGAAATTTTCTTCCCAACAAAATCGAAGCCATTCACGAACTCCGAGAGGAATTGTTCACAACTAAACTTATGCAACTGAGTTGGCAAATAAGAAGCAGCAAATACGAGAGAAAGGCAACAAGCAAAAGTTTTTGTAAGTTCCGATTTTTACGTTTCGATTTTAATCTCTTTGATTTTCAGGATGTTACAAACCTACCCCCTAACAATAAGTCTCGTCCTCGAGATTTGTTACCGGTGGTTGAGTAGGTGTGGGTATTCAGTCTTCAGAAAATCCTCGCTTTCCCAGGTGGCCTCTTCTTCAGTGTGGTTGCTCCATTGTACTTTGTACATGCGCCATGACTTGGTCCGTGTCTTCTTTTCTGCCTCATCAATATCTTTATTGGATGTTCCGGGTATGTGAGATCACTGTTGATATGGATGGTTTCCAAAGGAGCTTGCTCTTCTGGCACCCGCAGGCATTTTCTTCAACTGTGACACATGGAACATTGGGTGGACATCGGATATGTTCTCGGGTAACTCTAGTTGGTAGGCCACTTCACCTCTTCTAGCGCTTATCAAGAATTGGCCCACATATCTTGGTGCAAGTTTCCCTTTGACCTTGAACCTTTGAGTTCCTCTTAGTGTTGAGACCTTTAGATACACATAGTCGCCTACATTGAACTCTAAGTCCATTCGACGAGTATCCGCGTAGCTTTTCTGTTGAGATTGGGCAGCTTGTAATCGGTCCCGGACCAGACGGACCTTTTCCTCGGCCTCTTTGATTATATCAGGCCCAAACACGGTTCGTTCACCGGTTTCTGACCACATCAATGGGGTTCGGCATCGGCGACCAAATAGGGCTTCGTTTGGTGACATTTTTAGACTGGCTTGGTAGCTGTTGTTGTAGGAGAACTCGGCGTACGGTAAACATTTCTCCCAATCCTTGGTGAAATCCAACGCACAGGCTCTCAACATATCCTCAAGCACTTGATTTGTCCTTTCGGTCTGCTCGTCGGTCTGTGGGTGGTAAGCGGTACTGAAGGCAAGGTGACTTCCGAGTGCCTCATGAACTTTGCTCCAGAAATGGGACGTGAATTGGGTACCGCGATCTGATATAATTCTTTTTGGTACACCGTGAAGACACACAATCCTACTCATGTATAGCTCTGCTAGCTTGGCGCTATTGTAGTTAGTCTTTACGGGGATAAATCTGCGGTCTTGGTGAGCCGATCTACTATTACCCAAATGGAATCATATCCGGCTGCCGTTTTGGGTAGTCCAACGATGAAATCCATGCCTATCTCATCCCATTTCCACTCGGGAATCTTGAGTAGCTGCAACAACCCTGCCGGTCGTTGATGCTCGGCTTTTACCCTTTGGCATACGTCGCATACGGCTACGTATTCGGCTACGTCTCTTTTCATATTGGGCCACCAGTATCCTTCCTTCAAATCCTGGTACATCTTCGTGCTTCCTGGATGTAACGAATATGCTGATTCGTGTGCTTCTTTTAAGATCAACCCTCTCAAACCACCTTGTTCAGGCACGCAGATTCTTTTCTTATACCACAGGGTTCCCTTGTCGTCTACCGAAAATTCCTTAGCGCGCCCAGCGGTCATGCGCTCTTTGATCGCTTGAGTTTCTTCATTATCCTTTTGAGCTTCTTCTATTTGAGTCCTCATAAGGGGTTGGATTTCCAGTGAGTTCACTACTCCGTGAGGAATCAGGTGTAAGTTGAGTCGAGCCATTTCTTGTTGGAGCTCACTGGCCATGCCTTCCATTCTCATATGGTTGCATTGGGCTTTACGGCTTAGTGTGTCGGCCACAACATTCGCCTTACCGGGGTGGTAATGGATTCCTAGATCGTAGTCCTTGATCAATTCCAACCACCGTATCTGACGTAGATTGAGGTCGGCCTGAGTGAAGAAGTATTTCAGGCTCTTTTGATCGGTATATACATCACAGTGGTTCCCGATCAGATAGTGTTTCCAGATCTTTAATGCATGAACAACAACCGCTAACTCCAAGTCATGTGTGGGATAGTTTTTCTCGTGGGGTCGTAACTGTCTCGAGGCATATGCTACTACCTTTCCATCCTGCATTAATACGCCTCCCAGTCCTTGCCGAGACGCATCACAGTACATCACAAAGTCCTTACGGTTTTTAGGTAGGGTTAAGATTGGGGCGGTGGTTAACTTTTCTTTTAGTTGGTCAAAGGCTTCCTGACACTTCTCGTTCCATACAAATTTCTTCTCCTTCTTCAGAAGTTGAGTCATGGGTCGGGCTATTGTGGAAAACCCTTCGATGAACCTTCGGTAATATCCGGCCAATCCCAAGAAACTCCGTACCTCTGTTACTGACTTGGGTGCCTTCCATTCCGTAACAGCTTCGACCTTGGCAGGGTCTACCGCTGCTCCTCCGGCTGAGCATACATGGCCAAGAAAAAGCGACTTCCTTGAGCCAGAACTCGCACTTGCTAAATTTTGTATACAGCTGGTGCTCTCGCAGCTTTTCCAGTACCAGTCATAGGTGCTCCGCATGTTCCTCCTCGTCCTTGGAGTAGATAAGTATATCGTCGATAAATACCACCACGAATTTATCCAGATATTCCATGAATACCTTGTTCATCAGATTCATGAAATATGCCGGGGCATTGATCAATCCAAAGGACATTACTATGAACTCATATAAGCCATAACGCGTAGAGAATGCTATTTTGGGAATATCTCCGGCTCTAATTTTCAACTGATGATAACCTGACCGAAGATCAATCTTTGAGAACACTTGTGCACCCTTAAGTTGATCGAATAAGTCATCGATTTGGGGTAGTGGGTACTTGTTTTTGATGGTCACTTCATTCAACGATCGGTAATCTACACACATTCTCATACTCCCATCCTTCTTTTTGACGAAGAGTACTGGGGCTCCCCAGGGAGAAGAACTGGGGCGTACAAATCCTTTTTCTTGTAGTTCTCTAATTTGCTTCTTGAGTTCTTCTAGTTCGTTAGCCGGCATCCGGTAAGGTCTCTTGGATATGGGGGCAGTACCAGGCATTAGGTCAATGATAAATTCTATGTCATGATCAGGGGGCATTCCGGGCAATTCCTCAGGGAATACGTCCGGGTATTCTTGCACTACTGGCATCCTGCTCAAAGGTAGCATGGTGAATACTCCCGCAGCTTGCTCACATAGCATCGGGTTTTGGTCCATGGTTATGTTCATTGGTGATCCCCATGGGGTGGATACTGTGACTTTCCTTCGGCTACAGTCTATGACTTCATTGTTCTTAGTCAACCAATCCATTCCAAGTATGACATCAATAGTTTGGGGTGATAGTACCATAAGGTTTGAAAGAAATACCACATCTCTAATCCGTATGGGCACATTGATGCAAGCATGGCGTACGGTTATGTTTCCCCCGGGCGAGTGTACCAACATGGGTCTCTTAAGTTCTACTTGGTGTAGGTGGTGTTGTTTGCTTACTGTGAAGATATGAATGAATGCGATGCTCGGAATCAAATAAGACTTTAAGCTGGGGTAGAGTTGATAGATAACATACCCATCAGCACGTTCTGATCCTCCTGCGCTTCTTCAGCACGCACATGATTCACTTGTCCGCGTCGGAATCCGGTGGCAGTCTCATTGGGTTGCGGAGTCCTAAACAGACTGCGTCCCACAGCAGGAGCAGTGGTTCCTCGCACAGCCGTTGCATTGGCACCGTACGCACGGGAGTGTTGCGTGGCTTGGGGCAGTTGTTGGAGTAGTGCCCAAATTCTCCACGGTTGAAGCAATTCACATTCCTTCTTCCCGGAGCGGCTAGAGTTGGCGTCGGGGTACGGAACTGGGGTGCAGCCGGCCTGCTGACGTGGTCGGGTGCAGGGGAACGACTGGTTGCCATGACAGTTGGCTTCCATCCGGACGGGGTGGCTCCCTTGGGACGTTGAGGCGCTCCCTGAAGTGGGCGGGCCATAGCAAGCCTCCTCTTGCGATTGTTTTCTACCATCTTCTGGTCATGTTCCAACCGTACCACCTTGTTGATAAGGCTTTGAAAGCTGACGTGATCTTGGCCGATCATTGGCCCTCTCAGCTCATCGCTCAACCCTTCGATGAATTTATCGATTTTCTCCTCTTCGTTTGCCAAGTCACCGGTGGCATATCGGGCGAGTTGTGTGAACTTGTTCAGGTATTCCTGCACTGAGGTGTTGCCTTGGCGCAACCTTCAAAATTTGTTCTTCTTCATTCTCATGGCTGCGGCTAGCACGAAATTTTCACGAAAGGCGGCTGTGAACTCCCAGGTTGGTTCTTCGGCGTCTTCTGCCCGTGTTTATTTATAGGTGTCCCACCAATCACTTGCGGGGCCTTCCAATTGATTGGTAGCAAAAATGACTTTGTCGGTTTCTCGTACCCTGACTAGGGTCAGCTTCTTCTCTATTACTCTTAACCAGTCTTCGACATCCATTGGTTCTTTGGCCGCGGAGAATGTAGGCGGCTTAGCTCGCATAAACTCTCCCAGGCTTGATCCTCCGCGATTCCCTTGGTTGTTGGCGATTGCTTGAAGCAACTGGGTTTGCAAAGCCATAACCTCCGCCAGGGTGGAGGGGTTAGGCTCCGGCGGGTTCTCGTTGGATGTTGCAGCTCTGCGACGATGTGCCATCTGAAGGAGGTAGATGAGTTAAGAAGATTGGACCTACTAAGGTCATGGTTCCTAGGTGATTTCACTTCAAGGTTTTTTTTATATGATCTTTGAACAAAGCAAGCATGGTAGAATAAACTCATTAATAGCATACCATAAAACGATACATAGGTCCATAGGATTACATCAAAGGGGGTACAAGGGACCGCACATACATGGTCCCACATGACACAATGCGAAAGATAACATCGTACTACTGCCGTTAGCTACTAGGGGAAAGGGTGTGATCCTTGCTGCCAAAACCCATCCAAAGCAAGGTCAAGTGGAGGCAGTCCTCTCGCCTAGTCATCCAACCAACCGCAGGATCCTGGTGCAGGAAGGGGGTGATCCTTAGCTGAGGCAAATCGAAGTTCCCATGGCTCAGAGGTAGTGGCCTCGGAGTCATGCTTGTTCTTCCTGCTTGGTGGTCGGGTACTCTTCCGAGCAATCTTGCGGGTGAGGGGACCTCCGGTGTGAGTCAAGCGACGAATAGGGGCTGCCTCCTCTGCTGGGTCAGTATCACTGGACTCCCACTTGATTTCCATAGGCTCTATCTCAGACTCGGAGTCGGTACTGATCTGGATGAGGTTCTCTTCTCTCGAACCTGGCTCAGACAGTACAGCCATGGAGTTCGAGGTAGGTTCCATTAAGGTAGCAGCAGTGGGGTCTATCAGGTATGGTGCCGACTCTATGCTCAACATAAAGGCCTGCTCCATCATGGCTTGAAAAGTGTTCAGGCATGCTGGAGTCATGAGGTAGTAGTGGTCGGGCACCGGGGCAGGAGGTGTTGGTACAACTTCGGTGGAAGTACCAGCAGCAGGGACAGGGTGGGAGCGAAGTTGCTCTTCCAGCTGGTTGACCTGTTGTTTGCTCTTCCTGAACTGCTCTTCCAGCTCCACCAGGGCTTCTCCACGGGCCATGTAACGATCAGAGAGCTGCTCATACTGGGCACCGTTGGCCTGTAGCTGAGCCTACAGCAAGTTGATCTGATCCCCGCAGCTCTGGTGAAAGTTCCTCGACCAGATCATTGAGGTGTCGCTGCTGGTCGTCGATCTCGAGCAAAGCTTCTTGATAGCAGTCATCCGCTGTTTCTGCCCAGTGGGATAGACGAGTGACCATAGGATTGTAGCATCAGGGGGTGGCTTCCACGGTGCAGACCGGATTGCCTTCCTCGCGATAGGGGTGGTGCACAAACTCAGTCACGGTGAGCTCAGCACGGTGAATAGCATTGAGGCGAAGGAACGCTTCACGGGCCGCGTCTTGAATAGCTGCTTCTACTAGATCTCGGTGGTAACGGGTGTGGAAGCAAAAAGGTGTCTCACTCCCTATGCGGGCCTCAACTGAAACTGCTGCTTCCCATACCGGATATCCTTCAGTGCCATGCCTCCTGATCTGGTAAGTGGGTGGCTCTGGGTACCTTAGGCACCATAGCAGTGACTGGAGTTGCGCCACGAATCCCTCATCCCGTGGAACGGTGATCTCCCAAACTCCGACGTGGTCCGACATCTGCTTTTGAAAGCAACTTAGGGTCAGAGAGAGATAACGTCAAAACCATTTGGGTAAAAGGAATGGAGATAAAGGTATAGGAAAAGTATGTTTGTCTTTTCAAAAATAATAGTTTGCAAAATGATCCTACGTAGGGATACTTCCCTTTAGCCAACTAGTCAGGAGTAGGGCGTCAGTTGGTCTTATCCTACAGTCGCATTGCTCTGATACCAGCTCTGTGGACCCCCATTTTTGGGAACGGGAATCTTTCGTGTTCATAGTACCATTTCCCTGGATCGAGTAGTTTGGTACCCACGAAATACAGTACTGAATAATCAGGTGCACATGCACGAATAGTCTTACATCGAAATTATTACAATAGTAGGCCCGAAGGAAATGTCCATCACATAGGACCTCATGGTCCAGATACAACCCAAAAGCAGAAATTAGATAAGGCAGCGGAATAGAGGCAGCGGCTTGTCAATTGCCACAGGCAACGACTGGAGACTAAGACCTAGTAAGCGCCATCAGCTTCTTCGCCCTCCTGGTAGTAGGCGTATGGATCCTCCGATTCTTCATTCCCACCATCTGGAGGTTTGTGCGTATAGCAAGGGTGAGTACCAACCGTACTCAGCAAGCCAACACGGAAGTGATGCATATGATAGGATTATTCAAGGAATGGCTGGTGTTCTTTTTCATAAAGCCAATTTTCACAACTCTTTTCACAAGCCTAACAACTAGCCAAGTCAAGTTTTAATTCCACAGTTCATTAAGTCGGCGACGGTTCTGTCTGTCATCCATCGTGATTCCAAGGATGGCTTCCCGCCTCCGGTTCGTCATGGTTTTTCTAGAGAGTCCACCCCTTCTCGCATCTCGAGAAGTTGATCCACCAGCGAATAAGAATCATCATGCAAACCCATCCCAGCATTTTAAGTTTAAAGTCTAGCCAAGTGAAAGTCTTGTCACGATGCTCTATATCCGTGAGCATGGCTATTCGAATAGATTGATTCATTCACACTGCAGTGGATGTACACTTTACCCGTACTCCGCGACAGCCCAACAAATGAGCCTACATCCCAACACATGAGATGGTCACGGCAAAGCCTTTCGATAACCTCACTTTGGCAGTACCCGCTCCATGAACTTAAGCCCTCATGCACTCTAGCCGTCTTTTTCTAGCAGTGAGAGGAGTTCTGGCGCACCCGGGGTAAGGAAAGATAATTTTCCAACACCCCTTTCCAATCTCATCTCATCCATAAGAACCACTATGCAAGGGTACCGCCTCCGCTCGGCTATCTACTCCGCTAGGTCTATACCCATTCGAGAAGTACGGTTGTACTGGCTTGTTTCCCGGCTATCTCATGGCTCGGTCCTTAATTGACCAGGGTCGACACTTGCCTTTTTCGGAATCCACCCAAATCATCCAGCCGCCCCAGTCTAAAACATTTGTTTAGTACTTTTAATTTTTCCAACAAAACTCATTTCATCATTCTTATGGCAATGTGGCGCTCATGTCTCCACATGCCGTATCTCAACCACCTTCCCTAAGGTAGTTGCCCAAACACAAAGCTTTTCATAAAGTCATGAGTATGCATGAATCTAAGTATAGCATGGCTAAGCAGTTTACCGAAGTTATTCTCCGGTTGTTTGTATCACATCGAGGGTTACAAGGTATAATTCTAAAGGTAATCAATAACAAGGTATGGCATAACAAGTAGAGGTAATTTTCTATGTATAGAATGCATGTTTAAAGTTTAAAAATAACATCATTTCGCAATTGGGATCAATATGTTCAAAGAGTGTGATGACTTGCCTTGCTCGCACGCTTGTTGAGTGGGGTCTTCAACGGAGTCGACGCCTGCTTCCTCAGGTGCTAGCCGTACGTGCGAAGGATCAATTGAATTCAATTAGAATTCAATAAATACCGAAAGATTGAAAAAAATCATAAAAGCCACGAAAATGACTCCAAATATTTAGCCTAAAATTCTACTCGAGTTTGGACGAGGATTGCGAGGGAAAATCCGAGTTTGAACTCGAGCTGATGCCCTGGGGTTTTTGCAAAACGACGATCGTAACTTGTTTCAGAAAATAGACTTGGAAATATCCGCGGAGGGATCGTGCTCGAGGTTTTTAAGATTTGAGCACAGAGAGAAGCATATTTAAATGGCGAGGAAGGATTTAAACGAAATCCGAATTTAGAAACGACAGCGAAACAAAATTTCGGAAAAACCCGATTTTGATTTTCAAATTTTCACTGAGAAAACATACAAGAAAATAATTTATTTTTGCCCAAAATTTTATTCAAGTTTTCTCAAAATATTTTCCAAATTTTCCATAATTTTTCCTAATTTTTCCCTATTTTTCTTTTTCTCTTTTCTTTCTTTTTCTTTTCTTTTCTTTTTCTTTTCTCGTGCCACTATTCATTGGGCCTCAAGGTGTTCGACCAGAACCCTCTCCCTCCTCTGCTTCGGTCGGTGGCGCGCGGCGCGAGGAAAGGGCGGCGGCTCGGGGACTTACCGGCGCTGCGGCGCGGGAGAGAGGCGGCGGCACACCGGAGGACAGCGGCGGCGGCGCTCGGGAGGGCAAAGGGGACCGGAGGGAGGGGAGGCTAGGGCGGCAAGGGCCCTCGGGAGGGGAGAGAGAGGCGGCGGCGGTGTGGGAGAAGATGGAGGGCTCGGCCTATTTATAGGCGCGGGCGAGAGAGGGAGGAACGGAGAGGGGGGGGGTCGGCGCGGCGGGCTGCCATGCGGCGCGCGGGAGGCCGGGGCCGGGCGCGCGGACACTTGGTGAGAGCGCGGCGGGTCCGGCGCGGGCGGCGCGCGGGCGCGGACCGCGGCGGGGCGGGCGCGCGCGGCGTGGCGCGTGGCGGAGCGGTCGCGGGGCGTGGCGGGGCGGTGCGGGCGCGGGTGCGCGCGCGTGGCACGTGGTGCGTGCAAGCACGGGCGTAGTACGGCCGGCGACGCGCGCGCGGCGCGGGGCTGTGCGGCGTCGAACGCCCTGGCGAGCGATGAATAGTGTTGTTTCATAATTTCCCGATTTTTAATTCATAATTTCCCATTTCTATTTTCTTTCACTCTAAAAATTCAAAATAAATTCCAATATTCCCAGAATAATTTTTAATATTATATTTTCAACCTTTTCCCCACTTTTTATTTTTCCAAATATATTTTTCGTATTTATTTAATTCCCTTTTTCCTAATTTCATAATTCCCTATTTTTAAATTCCAAAAATTTCCTAGATTTCTTGTAAATCCCTAAATATTTTTATTGTCTATTTTATACCCTAATTAATCTTCCATAATCATCATTTAATATTTTATTTCTCAAATACATATTTTCATAAATCCGCATCCTTTTTCGATTTTATTTTAAAATTTCTAATCCTGAATTGTGAAATTTTCTTCCCAACAAAATCCAAGCCATTCACGAACTCCGAGAGGAATTGTTCACAACTAAACTTATGCAACTGAGTCGGCAAATAGAAGCAACAAATACGAGAGAAAGGCAACAAGCAAAAGTTTTTGTAAGTTCCGATTTTAATCTCTTCGATTTTTAGGATGTTACATGCTGCCAAAATTTTTTGTGATTTTGTTTTGGTGATAATACACAAATCTTTGCTATCTACAGGGTTAGCAACTTCTTCCTCTTATGATCTATGCTTAGCACTTCGCTTTTTGTGGCTGTTTTCTATACATTTCCATCTCTAGATTTTTATGCAAACATGAAGAGAAAGAAAATTTGTTTGGACTAATTATTTTACTAAGCACATTACATTGTGTTGAGAAAAATATTTGGAAAAATAAAGAGGAAGAAAAGTATGCTTAGCACGTTACATTTGTAGGAATTTAGTATGTACAATTTTATCTCAAAAAATATTTTTGGCAAATAATTCTAATTTGCAACCGCACAGCCCACACGTTCCTCTCAATTTCTCTCATTCTCCGCAACACACCCGTCCCGTCTCCATCTACCCACCACTTCTTCTTCTCCTCCATAGCTTCCCGCTGTTGTTGTTTTTGGCCTCCAGAGCTGCAAGCCGCAGCTATTTGCAACTGAGAAAAACCGTATTTTGAGGTAAGCGAATCACCTCAGGTTCCTCTAGTTTGCATTCTGTTGTTGCGCGACCAGTACTTCCCTACAAGTAGTAGTATCTACACTTGCTCGATGGTGTGTGTCAGCGGTAGTATTGCGTATGTGTTATTTTGATCTTTAGTGCTGGTTGGTAACACCAACGGGGACTAAAGATGGGGTTCCTTTTTATACTCCTTCTTCCTCCTCCAGTATATAATTATTGTCTGATTACATATATATATATAATTATTGTAATAATATTTAAATGGTTTGAATTTTGTGGATTTTTGTTATGATTTTTGTGCATTCCATGTAGATTGATGGTCGGCAAAGTTTATTCAAGGCGTGCATTATTTTTTGAGTGTGGCCGATGCCAACAAGCAGAAGGGTTTCATATGTTGTCCATGCAAAAAGTGCAAAAACGAGAAGGAGTATTCTACATCAAGAATTATTCATGCCCACTTGTTTCAGTCAGGATTCATGCCTCACTACACTTGCTGGACATCGCACGGAGAGGTGGGGGTTGCAATGGAAGAAGATAAAGAAGACGATGACAACATTCCGAACTGTGGTCAATACGGTGGGTTTGAAGAGAATACAGCAGGCGAGGCGGGCAGGGATGCTGAAGAAAACGATGGTTCCGATGACCTTGGTCAGATGTTGCATGACATACAGGGGAACTGCGAAGGTGAAAAGGAGATGCAAAAATTGGAGCGTATGTTGGCGGACCACAAAACGTCCTTGTACCCAGGATGTGAACAAGGGCACAAAAAGTTGGGTACCACGCTGGAATTCTTGCAATGGAAGGCCAAAAATGGTGTCAGTGACAAGGCATTTGGTGAGTTACTAAAATTCATGAAGAACATTCTTCCAGAAGGAAACGAATTGCCGGAATCAACATACGAGGCTAAGAAGTTAGTCTACCCTCTAGGACTGGAGGTACAGAAGATACACGCATGTCCTAACGATTGTATCCTCTACCGCGGTGAGGAGTACGAGAACCTAGAAGCATGTCTGGCTTGTAAAGCACTTCGATACAAGATTAGACAAGATGATCCAGGCAAAGTTGATGGATGACCTTTGAAGAAAAGGGTTCGTGCTAAAGTGATGTGGTATTTTCCTATAATACCACGGCTGAAGCGTCTCTTTAGGAACAAGGAGCATGCAAGGATGATGCACTGGCACGCGAAAGAACGCCTACAAGAAGGCATGCTGAGACATCCCACCGATGGGTCACAGTGGCGAAACATCGACAGAACATTTAAAGACTTCGGCGAGGATGCAAGAAACCTATGAAGGGTTACGCGGAGGCTACGCTAGCCGAAAAAAAAAACTTTTAACCGCGCAAACCAGGAAAACTTGCAAGTAAGGGCCGATAGATCGTTACCGATTGGAGTGTGCAGCGAAACAGCCAATCGGGCTATCCGATCCGGAACAGTGTAGCCGATTCTCGCAAGCCGACGGCCGATACCCGGACAGCCGATTCGCCAATCAGCCGATTCGCGAGATGCCGTAGCCGATCCGAAGCCGATCAACGGCGCGCAACGTAGCAGCGCCTCTACCGGTATCCACACGTCCGGGGACAAAACGCCGTACACACGTGTGCTAGCACGCGATGCAAGGCTAGGGTTTGGCTCGAAAGTGGGGAGGATTTCCGTGGAGATTGATCTCGGCGACTTCGTTGCACGCGATGCAATTGACGTGTCGCAGCTCTCCACCCTCCCTCCTTTATATAGACTTGGCCGACGGGACTAGTGGCCGATCAGGACTCTATTTTGAATCGGATCCTATCCGAATCTCACGAGTTAGCTGCCCATACGTCGTAAGCCCATAGGACTCTATCCGATCGGATCCCTATCCGATCGAGCCGTATCCGAGTCCAACTCGAATGCTGTTCTTATCCCCTTAAGCGTGCGACCACGTAGGTTCGGGTATACTCGGTTTCGGCTATAGTCTAACTTAGCCGACCGTCGGCTCGAGTCCAACTCAGCGGACCTGTCAACAGCGGCGTCTAGCAGCACATATTGACACCATAGTATACAAGAATATAATATCGGCTCGAACTAATGTGTACACGGATCGCTTTGCCTCACGATACCGTTAAGCTATAGGCAAGATGTGTGCCATCCCTTCAATAGCTTAACCATTCACTCGAACGTATTGGATTATCATCCGTTGATTGACTCCTCAATCAACTTAGCATGGCCATGCATTTCCATACTCCATTACCTCGAGGGCCCGAGATATCTCTCCAAAGGAGGGCAAATTCCATCTTGATCACTCATATCCCACTCCATGTTTCATAGCAAACCCGAAAACTACCTTTATAACTACCCGATTACGGAATAGCGTTTGGTAGTCCCAAAGTAGGCTACTACACATGTTGGAATCCATGGTGATCTTAGGTCTAAGGACTTTGTACCAACACTACACGAGACCAACTAATGGCACATTAATTCTGTAGTGTCTCATGGTGGGTCTATCCAACAATGTGTTCTCTAACACATATGTCCATGTTTATTGATTTGGTATCTCCATACCCATGATCAATGAGACATGATCATCAATCGATAAACATGCCGATCTTAGAATCATATTTGTTCCAACAATATGACATATGATCGAGGATCGTTTAGAAATAGATTCATACATATCGAGTCTCATAAATAAGTCACGTACTTATTGATCAATACAAGATGTCTATTTCATGGAACTGAATAACACTTTATTCATAAATACATAAACATTGACGTGATATCCAACATCTCCATGTTGCCTCTAGGGCATATCACTAACAATCTCCCACTTGCACTAGAGTCAATCATGTAAGTATCTAATACCCATTGCTCTTGTGTGCGCCTCATGCTTCGGTGAGGGAGAGGTTTTGTCGGCGGATCGGCTATGTTGAGATCCGTGTGCACTTTGCATATCTTGACATCACCTCTGTCCACAATCTCGCGGATGAGATGATATCGCCGAAGTATGTGTTTGGACTTCGATGTGACCTCGGCTCCTTGGCTTGCGCAATGGCTCCACTATTGTCACAATAGAGAGACATTGGACCGATCGTACTAGTCATCACACCAAGCTCGAAACGAATTTCTTGATCCAAACACCTCCTTTCCAGCTTCAAAAGCAGCAATGTACTCGGCCTCCGTTGTAGAATCGGCAACAGTATCACGCTTGGAACTCTTCCAGTGGCTTGCGCCTCCGTTCGGGCGAAACACGAACCCGTTGCGATCTATAATCATCCTTGTCCGTTTGGAAGCTAGCATCGGTGTAACCACTTACAACGAGCTCTTCTTCACCTCCATAGACTAGGAACATATCCTTAGTTCTTCTCAAGTACTTAAGGATATTCTTTACTGGCATCCAGTGACCTTCACCTGGATCGGCGTATCTGCTCGTAGCACTCAAAGCGTACGAGACATGCAGGCGTGTACAAAGCATGGCATACATGATGGATCCAATTGCCGAAGCATATGGAACCATACCCATCTTATTCCGCTCATCATGTGTCCGAGGACACGATTCTTGCTAAGATTAATGCCATGTGACATGGGCAAGAAACCTTTCTTGGAATCATGCATGTTGAACCTTTTCAACACCTTGTCAATGTATGTACTTTGGCTTAATCCAATTAGCCTCTTGGATCTATCTCTATAGATCCGAATGCTAATATATATGCTTTGCCTCCCTAAGTCTTTCATGGAAAAACTATTTTTCAATGAAGACTTGACGGATTCAAGCATAGGGATATCATTTCAATTCAGTAATATGTCATCCACATATAAGATTAGAAATACAATTGCGCTCCCACTGACCTTTTTGTAAACACAGGCCTCTTCTTCGTTTTGATGAAACCAAACCCTTTGATTACTTCATCAAAACGAATATTCCAACTCCGAGATGCTTGCTTTAATCCATAAATGGATTTACGTAGCTTGCATATCTTTCCAAGCGATTACGGATCGACAAAACCCCGAGGTTGTATCATGTATACATCCTCGCTTAGGTTTCCATTTAGGAAAGCCGTTTTGACATCCATCGCCATATCTCATAATCGAAATATGCAGCAATCGCTAGGATAATCCGAATAGATTTAAGCATTGCGACGGGCGAGAAGGTTTCATCATAATCAACTCCTTGAATCTGTTTAAAACCTTTCGCCACCAATCGCGCCTTATAGATGTGAACATTTCCATCCATATCGGCCTTTTCTTAAAAACCCATTTGCACTCAATGGTTTTGACACCATCAGTGGATCAACCAAGTTCCAAACTTGATTGTCGTACATGGATTCTATTTCGGATTTCATGGCTCCAAGCCACTTGTTGGAATCGGGTCCCACCATCGCTTCCTCATAGGTCTTAGGTTCATCGTTGTCCAACAACAATATATCACGTTGTTCCGCACTTTGTGTACACATCAAGCGCACGACGTGATCTTTCGGACCTCCGTGGGGCTGGTGTATCTACAAGCGGTGGCGCAACATTTTGCTCCTCTGTTGTGGTTACGTGGTTGCTGAAACGTTTTCGGTGTTTCTTGAACTTCTTCAAGATGCACCCTGCTCCCACTAACCCTTCTTGAAAGAAACTCTTTCTCCAAGAAGACACCGTGTCGGGCGACAAACACTTTGCCTTGTTCCCGATTATAAAAGTAATATCCCTTAGTTTCCTTAGGATATCCCACAAAGAAGCACTTGTCGATTTGGGTGTGAGCTTGTCGGTTGTAAACGTTTTACATAAGCCTCACATCCCCAAATTTTGAGAAAAGACAAACTAGGGGGTTGCCCTGTCCATATCTCATATGGTGTCTTTTCAACCGACTTAGATGGAACTCTATTTAGTGTGAGCGCAATGTTTCAAGAGCATATCCCCGGAAGGATAACGGAACATCACTTTGGCTCATCATCGACCGCACCATGTCCAACAAGGTGCGATTTCTCCGTTCGGACACTCCGTTCCATTGTGGAGTTCTGGCGGAGTCAAGCGTGGAACAATTCCACAATCTTTCGGATGATTACCAAAGTCTTGGCTCAAGTATTCCCTCCACGATCGATCGTAGAAACTTGATTGTTTTCCCTAAATGATTACGTACTTCATTCGGAATTCTTTGAACTTTTCAAAGGATTCGGACTTATGCCTCATTAAGTAGATATAGCCATATCTACTAAAGTCATCGGTAAAGGTAATGAAGTGCGATAACCACCTCGGCCGTTGAGCTCATTGGTCCACATACATCGGTATGTACGAGTGCCAATAAGTCACTTGCTCTCTCACTTGTGTCCCGTGAAAGGTGCCTTTGTCATCTTACCAAGTAAACAAGACTCACATGTCTCAAATGATTCAAAATCAAAAGAGTGAAGCAATCCATCCTTATGGAGCTTCTCCATGCGTTTCTTATTTATATGGCCTAAGCGACAATGCCGGATAAACGTGGGGTTTATATCATTAGAGAGTTGCCTTTACGTATTAATGTTATAGATGGGAGACGCTTCAAGATTCAAAACGTATAATCCATTCACCAATGGAGCATGAAAATAGAACATATCTCGAGATATATTGAACAACCATTGTTCATGATCTAAAATCATATCCTTCCGCTTGCAAACATGAAGCGGAAATAACGTTTTGACATAGTGTTGGAACACAATAACAATTATTTAATTCCAAAACTAATCCGAAGGTAGATGAAGTGGTATGCTGTGCCGACAACAACTGTAGCAACGCTTGCTCCATGCCGACGCGCAGTTTCACCTCGCCCCTTCTCAATCCTCTACTTCTTCTCATTCCCTACAACGATTTGCAAATATGAGCTACGATCCGGTATCAAATACCCAAGAGTCGAGGTGAAGTAGCAAGATTAATGTCTATAACATTAATACCTGAAGCGAGTCGTACTTTGCTTCTTTTTGAAATCCTCCATGTACTTCTTGCGGTTCCTCTTCCAGTGGCTGTCTCCTTGCAATAGAAGCAAACGGCATCTAATGTCGCCGACCCCTTCTTGCCCTTCTTTGCATTAGAGGCACTCGCGATCTCATCGGGAGTTAACTTCCTCTTGGTGCAAAGTTTCTTGACAGTGGTTTGCGTTTAGCCTTCGAATCATCATCACATGATGACCATTCTTCTGGATACTCTCCTCACTGTCTTTAGCATCCCATGCAATTCAGCCAAGGTTCTATCCATATTGTTCATGTGATAGTTTAATATGAATGGCTCGAAGCTCGGAGGGAGCGGCGGAGAATCACATCGGTAGCCAACTCTTGGCTAAGGGGAAAACCTAGTTTTCCGGACTCTCAATGTAGCCAATCATTTTTATCACATGCGGATGACGGGATTCCCTCAACAAGCACGCACGCAAACAAGGACTTTGAGGTGTTAAACCTCTCGGCCCGAGCTTGGTTCTTAAACATGCCACGCAGTCCCGAATAATAGTGTGAGCATCGTTGCTCTCATATTGCTTCAAGCTCGGGGGACATTGTAGCAAGCATGAGACAGCTTATATCTAGGGCATCATTAGTGTGCTTCTCGTAAGCTCTCCGTGCGATTGCGGTGGCATTATTTGGCAAATCCTCGGGATAGGGTACTTCAAGAACGTACTCCTTACGCTCTTGCTTGAGAACAATTCTACGGTTGCGATACCAATCCATAAAGTTTGTTCCATTTAATTTTTCCTTTTCGAGAATAGATCGCAAATTAAAGGTCTGGGTGTAGTATTAGCCGCCATTTATTCTACAACAGAAAAAGCAAAGTTTAGCACAATGTTTATGCTATGTCTATTGTTAAACAATTTAACATTAGACTCCCATTACGTATTTTCCACCTTCCCTCTAGGTTACGTATTGGGTCAAGATCCACATGTTAATTAATTTTCTAGTGAGCTTTGGCATCACTGCTAGAAAATTAATAACATCGATAAGCAACACCTTGCTAATCACATCTCTATGTGACTCTTGTTGTTGGTGTGACATCTCCATGCCCCGGCGCCAACCTATGCCTCAAGGCCCAAAACTGTTTTGATAGCCTTGTTAAGTAAACCAAATGCTCCTGCATGTATATGTCGACATATACCCCTCGTGTTATGATAGAGAATGGCACTCTGCTTTGGCAGACCCACCATTGACGAGCATAACGGTGACGGGTGCAACATTTGGAAGGGCATCATTACTACTTAATTTTGCGAGGGATGCTATCCTATCAAACAAACATATCACATATGAAAGCAAGAAGAATAGCATATAGTGAAATAGTATGGCCCCCTTCACATGGTGATCTCTATCTCCATGCCGGTGTAGAGGATCTCCATCTTCATCACCGTTCTTCCGAGTGCCGAATGCTTGATACCTTCAAACTAAGCTACTACTATAGAAGCTCTAATTGAAGATTACATCGACTCGCAGTCGTGAAAGAATATTACAAGCATTGCACGTATGAAAGAATGTTACGGGGATTGCACATATGAAAGAATATTACATGCATCACATGCATCTCATACATCTCATACATACAATAGGGCCATACCATCTCAAAGAATTCTCTCGCAAAAACAAGTTAGGCGTAGAAACGTTTTCTACTTATCGCGAGCTACGGCATCGAGACGACCTATAAGGGGTACGCACACGGCGGTCTCGATACTCTATCAAGGGAGATGGTTTGCGTAGGCGCGAGGCAGCTAACAAGATCGGACTACGAGATAGCTTCGGCATAATCACATTATACCGTTCCGATACACTATCAAGGAACGCTATCTCGAATCAACTCAAACCGAGTTATATGGAAATTGCTTCGACGTAATCACATTACGCCATTCCGATACACTATCAAGGAACGCAATTACCATTAACTCTCCTCAACGATCCCGTAAAACCGATTGATCTAATCAACCCGTGCGCAAAACTTGTTCCAGATCCAATCTAAAACCCGAACTAAGCAAGATTAGCTCTGATACCACTGAAGGGTTACGCGGAGGCTACGCTAGCCGAAAACAAAAACTTTTAACCGCGCAAACCAGGAACACTTGCAAGTAAGGGCCGATAGATCATTACCGATTGGAGTGTGCAAATGGAAACGCCAATCGTGGCTATCCGATCCGAATAAAGCTGTAGCCGATTCTCGCAAGCCGATGCCGATACCCGGGGACAGCCGATTCGCCAATCAGCCAATTCGCGGCATGCCGTAGCCGATCCGAAGCCGATCAACGCGCGCAACGTAGCAGCGCCTCTACCGGTATCCACACGTCCGGGGACAAAACGCCGTACACACGTGTGCTAGCACGCGATGCAAGGCTAGGGTTTGGCTCGAAAACGGGGAGGGTTTCCGTGGAGATTGATCTCGGCGACTTCTATTGCACGCGATGCAATTGACGTGTCGCAGCTCTCCACCCCTCCCTCCTTTATATAGAGTTGGCCGACGGGACTAGTGGCCGATCAGGACTCTATTTTGAATCGGATCCTATCCGAATCTCACAGAGTTGGCTGCCCATACGTCGTAAGCCCATAGGACTCTATCCGATCGGATCCCTATCCGATCGAGCCATATCCGAGTCCAACTCGAATGCCTGTTCTTATCCCCTTAAGCGTGCGACCCAGTAGGTTCAGGTATACTCGGTTTCGGCTATAGTCTAACTTAGCCGACCGTCGGCTCGAGTCCAACTTAGCCGACACATCAACGCGGTGCCTAGCAGCACATATTGACACCATAGTATACAAGAATATAATATCGGCTCCGAACCTGTAATGTGTACACAAATCCCTTTGCCTCACGATACCGGTTAAGCTATAGGCAAGATGTGTGCCATCCCTTCAATAGCTTAACCATTCACTCGAACGTATTGGATTATCCGTGCATTGATTGACTCCTCAATCAACTTAGCATGGCCATGCATTTCCATACTCCATTACCTCGAGGGGCCCAGATATATCTCCAAAGGAGGGGCAAATTCCATCTTGATCACTCATATCCCACTCCATGTTTCATAGCGAACCCGAAAACTACCTTTATAACTACCCGATTACGGAATAGCGTTTGGTAGTCCCAAAGTAGGCTACTACACATGTTGGAATCCATGGTGATCTCGGGTCTAAGGACTTTGTACCAACACTACCCGAGACCAACTAATGGCACATTAATTCTGTAGTGTCTCATGGTGGGTCTATCCAACAATGTGTTCTCTAACACATATGTCCATGTTTATTGATTTGGTATCTCCATACCCATGATCTATGAGACATGATCATCAATCAATAAACATGCCGATCTTAGAATCATATTTGTTCCAACAATATGACATATGATCGAGGATCGTTTAGAAATAGATTCATACATATCGAGTCTCATAAATAAGTCACGTACTTATTGATCAATACAAGATGTCTATTTCATGGAACTGAATAACACTTTATTCATAAATACATAAACATTGACGTGATATCCAACATCTCCATGTTGCCTCTAGGGCATATCACTAACAACCTAAGGTTCGGCTTAAGTACAAACGACATGAATCCTTTGGGAGAGATGAGTAGTGGGCATAGCGCTTGGCATGTAATGATGTCTATCTACAACCTCCCACCTTGGCTATGCATGAAGCTGAAGTACATTCAGATGTCGGTTATTATTCATGGCCCAAAGCAACGTAACGACATCGATGTGTACCTGAGACCGCCGATCGAAGATCTAAAACTGCGTGGAAGGAAGAAGGTGTCCTCGTGTGGGATGAGGATAAACAGGAGCGAGTTTAACCTATGAGGGTTGATGTTTGTTACCATCAACGATTGGCCTGCACTTGGCAACCTATCCGGACAGTCAAACAAGGGTACAATGCTTGCACCCATTGTTTGGATGCGACCGAATGTACATACCTGAAACACTTGTAAGAAAGTAGTGTACATGGGACATCGTCGCTTTCTTGTTGCAAGCCACCCTGTCCGGAGAAGAGGCAAACATTTTGATCAAAAGGCAGACCATCGTACTAAGCCAAAGCATCACAACGGAAAGGCCGTGTTTGCCATGGTGAAAGTCCTCAAAGTAGTATTTGGAAAGGGACCCGGCAACCAACCTATAGCAAGTTAAGGTGGTCACGCGGCGATTTGGAAGAAGAAGTCAATTTTTTGGGAGTTGCCCTATTGGGAAGTCTTGGACGTCCGCCACACAATCGACATGATGCACCTCACTAAGAACCTTTGCGTAAACCTGCTGGGCTTCCTAGGTGTATACGGAAAATCAAAATATACACTTGAGGCATGTAACGATTTGAAACATATGGCACAACGCGACGACCTTCAGCCGCAACCAAAGGAGAAAGGAGCCCAATACCTAAGTCCGGCCGGCTACACTCGAGCAAGGCGAGAGAAGGAAATAATGTTTGAATGCCCGGAGAGCATCAAGGTACCGTCTGGATACTCCTCAAATATAAAGGGAATAATAAGCACGAAGGATAAGAAGTTCACAAATCCAAAGTCCCATGACGCCACGTGCGATGAAATAGCTGCTTCCCTTTATAATTCGGGTATCGTTCCCGAAAATGTTCGAGCAACAATAACAAAGCTATGTGCTTTCCTGAACGCAATTTCACAGAAGATCATCGATCCAGACAAACTAGAAGACTTTCAAAATGATGTGGTTCAATGTCTTGTCAGCTTTGAGATGATCTTTCCGCCTTTCTTCTTCAATATCATGACGCATCTCCTATGTCACCTTGTCAAAGAGATCCGTATCCTCGGTCCTGTATTCCTACACAACATGTTCCCTTTCGAGAGGTACATGGGCATTCTAAAGAAGTACGTCCGTAACCGTTCTCGTCCGGAGGCCAGCATCGCCAAGGGATATGGAACAGAGGAGGTGATTGAGTTTTGCGTTGACTTTTTTGAAGACGTTCGTCCCATCGGGGTGCCTGAATCAAGCCATGAAGGTAGACTACGGGAGAAGAGAACTCTTGGAAGGAAGGCAATAATGAACATAGACAATGACTTGTATAGGAAAGCACATTGGACCGTGTTGCAACAATCTTCCTTGGTGGCTCCTTACATCGAGGAGCACTTGGTGATTGTTCACTCGGAAAACATCGATAAGACAGATGCCAGGATTACACGCCATCACATCAATGATTCCCTGCTTGGCTGCAACAATGTCTCATGGGCAACACGAGCATTGACCAACAACTAGCCTTCTTGGCAAGGGACACACGGGCCCAAGACTTGAAGAGCACGAATCGAACAGTCTTGTCCGCATCGATGCCGTAGGATACGATGGTACGGCTAGCACATATTATGGCAACATCGATGACATATGAGAGCTGGACTATGGACCTCTAAAGGTCCTCTGTTTCGATGCCGGTGGGTTAGGATCGGTGGTGGAGGCGTAACCATTGATGCAAGTGGGATGACAACGGTCGACTGAGCAAGGTTGGATATTCGGACGAACCCTTCGTCCTTGCCAATAATGTACGACAAGTTTTCTATGTCAAGGACATGGCTAGCAAAGCAAAGAAGGGAAAGGGTCCGACGAGACAAAGTGTCACGTGGTTCTCCCGCAAAAGAAAAATCGTGGGAGTCGAGGATAGAATTGACGAAGATTACTATCAATTTGACCGGCAACCTCCGTTCGCGGTGGTGGTTGACCCGAGCATCCTCCTATCAAATGAGGACACCCCTTACTCACGCAACGATCATAACGAAGGAACAATTGTGCGAAGAAAGTACGTGAGGATAACCATCACTTAGCTAAATTTTATTATGGACGATGTAAATAAAATTGAGTTTAAGAATATTATTGTAACCATTTGAATTTATTGTAAATTATTGTACATTATTGAATATTATTGTAAATTATAGATCAAATGTTATTGTAAATTATTGTAAATTATTGAATAGGTCAAATGTTAATTACATATGATTGTTAGAATTTAAAATAGGCCATATGTTAATTATATATTTTTATTTAAATTTAAAATAGTTTTGAATATGATAATTGTTAATTATATGTTATTATTTAATTTAAATTTTTTAAACAGGCCATATGTTAATCATATTTAACATATTTAAAATATTTAATTATAGATGATTGTTAGAATTTAAAATACTTTTTAATAGGGTAAATGTTAATAACATATTATTATTTAAATTTAAAATATTTTTCAAATAGGCCATATGTTAATTATATATTATTATTTAAATTTAAAATAGTTTTGAATATGACAAATGTGAAGTATATGCTATTATTTATATTTAAAATACATTATAATAGGGCATAGTTGAAATACTTAATCCCGGTTTTTAACAAAACGGGAAAATATCTTTAGTCCCGGTTGATGGCTTCAACCGGGACTAAAATTCATGTTTTGTCCCGGTTGAAGCCAACAACCGGGACTAAAGAGTCCGATGACTATACATTGCGGGGATTCAACACTTAGCCATTTTTGCGCACAACTTCATCGTCTTCATCACCGTCGCCGAGCCCTAAGTCACCACGCCACCACGCCGCCGTCTTCGTCGCAGACCAGCCGTCGCAGGGGAGATGCCATCGCCAGCGCCGCCGCCGCCGGTTAGCCGTCGTTGCCCGTTTTTTCCCCCGTGTGTGTGATGCGTACCGCTAGGGTTTAAGGTTTCGGGCGGCATCGTCGCCGCCGCCGTCGCCGCCGCCCGGCCACCCTCATCGCCGCCGCCGTGCTGCTCCTTCAAGTCGCCGTCCTCTACCTCTCCTGCTGCGCGCCGGCCGCCGCGCCTCCCTCGATGCCGCCGCCGCCTACACACCCCCCGCCGCCACCGCTGCCTCCCCTCGACGCCGCCGCCGCCCCCTACCTCCCCTCGACGCCACCGCTGCCGACTGCCTCCCCTATCAAATTATAGAAATGTTAGAAATGTTAGAATGCTAGACTGTGATATTTTTCTCGTATTTGTAAATTTTGATGTGTATGGAATTTAAAATGTTAGAATCGGTTTATGTGTATGGATGATTTGAACGGACGTGAACGAAGGAACGAACGAACGAACGAGTTTCGTTTGTTCGGTCGGTCGGTCATTCGTTCGTTTGGTCGTTCATACGTGAATGAACGAACGGACATGAACAAACGAACGAACTTGTTCGTTCGTTCGTTGATCGGTCGGTCGTTCGTTCGATCGTTACAACGTACCTCGGCATGCATCGTCCTCTCTTTCTCCCCTCTCCTCTCCACTTCATCTCCTCTCCACCTTTATCTCCCTCACGTCATCCTCCTCTCTTTCTCTCCACTCCTCTTATCCTTCTCTCCTCCGGACCAACGATGTGGACGTATGATAGAACGAATGGACGTGAACGAACGGACATGAATGAACGAACATGAATGAAGGAACGATAGTTTTGTGTGTTCGTTCGGTTTAGGGTTTAGGGTTTAGGGTTAGGGTAAGGGTGGACGGGTGGCCGCGCGGACGGCGGTGTTCGGGCTTCGCCGTCGGCACCGGCATCGTTCTCGTTCCGCTGCCGCCCATCATCCACGTTGCCGCCCCCATCCACGTCACCGCCGCCCCCATTTGTGCCATCCCCATCCGCCATGACAACAACCACCGCCTCCTCTTCCTCCTTCCCTTGCCCCTCCCATCTTCTTCCTCCTCGATCTTCCTCCTTCCCTTGCCCCTCCCCCTCGTCTAACAAACGGAAACAAAGATATGAAGAAGGAAGATATGACGGATTTCATCTAGTGTCGACGGATTTAATCTATTTTTTTCATCTTCTTCTTTCTGTCTATGTTTCTTTCTAGGTAGACTTACATGATTTCCTTAAATAATTGATACATGTATTAACCAAATAATTTTTTTCTTTTTGGATTTCTTTGATTAAGTCCTCGAATCCACAACAATCAAATGGCTGATCGTGACGACGAACAATTTCTCCTTGACGAGATCGCACACGGTAGCACGCGGTATTATGCGAGGAGGGGACCGAGGGGGAACGAGGAGGGAAACGAGGAGGGGATTGAAGGCTCCTCATCCGTTGGACGAAGAGGGCACGCGGGCAACGCGGTGCCATCAAGTGCATTGAGGGTCGACATGTAATAACGGAAGTAGCAGCGAACGGTCTACCAAGTGCCCTAGCGGACGCCGCAAGGAAGTTTGTGGCACACAACGGATGGGTGGTGAGGGATCACATGGTCATCGGCGTTGTGAACCGGAGGGGATTAAGGACAGAGGAGATGGGCGAGCTATCTCCCGGACACAGAGAAAGAGATGCTCTCGACGACAATGCTGTAGACGTTCACCATCCTAGACTCCGAACAGGCAAAGGTCAAGGATTAGACGTTAAAGAAGATGGCTGAGCTCTTTAGGAACTATAAGAAGGAGTTACACAAGAAATACATCTTGAAGGTCCAGAACCTAGACTTTGACAAGTTCCCAAAGCTCAGAGATCACCGGGAGGCCTTTGTGGAACATAAGACCGGGGAAGAAGCGCAGGCCCTCATTGAAAAGAACAAGGCCAACGCAGCCAAGAAGAAATACCATCACAAGCCTGGGTCGGGCAGCTATCAAAAGGCAAGGCAGAAATGGGAGAAGATGGAAGCCGACCTGGAAGCACGAGGTATCGTTCCGGGCACAGCCAACTGGCCGAAACGATCAAAACATTGGTTCTATGCTCACGACGGATTACTTAATCCCGGAGATGGATCAGTTATCTTTGGCGCTGAAATCCAAGAAGCCGGACGAAGATTAGAGGAAGCGCTGGAGGCCTCTGCCTCGGGCTTGTTCAAGCCCGACAGAGAGAGGGTGTCATTCCGTGAAAATACGGGTTTCAAGTGGACGTTGACACATATAGGAGCCGCATGAGGTCGAAGCGAGAGACGGATGCAAGGTTCGCGAGAAATGGAGATGCGGATCTCGCAGATTGATTAAATAGTGGACCAAAGGTTGACCGAAAGGTTGGCAGAGGAGCGGAGCCACTGGGTTAGCCAACACCCAGATCCAGCAACAACAGCTCAACTACAGCAGCAGCGCAGCAGCTGCGCTTCAACAGGAAATGAAGGCGAGTTGGCCCCACAAGCTCAAGCATGTCCGCCATGCCCCATGGATGATATCACGCAGTAGACACCGCGTGAGCTGCACATTCCACTCAAGAACATAACAATAAAGGTATGTTTATAGTTTTATGTTGTATATTTCCTTGAATAACTTGACAATCAAGGTTCGTTACTAACTAATAAGCGCCATTCTTGAACAGGTCGCGTCGGGCATGGCGATTCCAGTAGAACGAGATGACACCTACCACTGCAGGCCCGTTCCACCTGCGTACTCAAAAGTGGAAGTTGAACAGGTGGAACGTGGATACGAAGATCTCGAGCTGGATATCCCCGAGGAGGCGGGGAAACGATGCTAGGAGAAACAACTCACGGGATATTTCTTTGGAGGAAGCCCTTCATCATATTCCCGGGACGAACAATTTCTCCTTTTGTTCCTCCGCCGTCGCCTCCACGTGGACCGTCTCCTCAGTCTCCTTCGCCAACTTTGCCTCATCCGCTTTCTGCGTCGCCTCCACGAGCACCGACTCCTAAACGGTTGTCACCCACTCCACCGCCGCTCAGCCTCCTCCGTTGCCACAACGAGCACCAACTCCTAAACAGTCGGCAACTCATCCTATGTCGCATCCTAAGCGCGAGCTCGAGCCACGCGGTCAATGTCAACCAGTGGACCAAGAAGCAAGAGGCCTAAACTGGACCCGCTCCCACCAGCCCCAAAGAAAACGACGTACGACAAGACTCAAGAGGAGTTGGACGACGCTGTCCGAGCCGAGGTCAAGGCACATTTCAAGAAGAAGTCTTCGAGAAGCCTCCTGAAATCGCCTAGGAGACCAAGGACTTTTTAAGAAGACGTACCTAACGCCACAACTTAAACCGCAACCGCAACCGTAGTTCAACTATGACAGACTATCCGAAAGGCCGCCGGCAAGGCGCAAAGAAAGGGCAAAGATGTACCGTAGCTCTGCATGCAGCCTCAAAAACCCGGGAGTTCAGCACAAGCCAAAGTTTCGAACGGAGTTAAGAGAATTTATGGAATCTGCTAAAATAACAATGGATCAATTATCCAGGCGGGCTCCCCTCGCGAAGGCTCCGCTGAAGTACAAGTTCAAACTTGGAAATCATCTTGTAAAGCCGGATCAAGGTAAACAGCTACCTACATAGATGTACCGCTTCCGTAAGTGGTACATGCAAGAATCTAGCAGAGGTACAGAGATGGTCACGGGGAAATACTCACTCGACTATTTCGTTGATGGAGGAGACAGCTTCTTTATCCGATTCGAAAACATATTCGACCTGTACCGGCTTGATGCCCTCGACGTCTCTCTTCTAGCCACACGGGTCTTGTAAGTATCATTCAGTTATATTTATTTCATTCCTTAGCTCCTTGTATTTAGTGACTAAAATTCTTTTAACCATTGCAGAATGGTGATCCAATATTGCAACAAGCAAGAAGATCCTAAACATGGATTCATGGACCCACAAAAAATCAACACCACGATGGTTGATCAATATCCAAAGCAAACAGAGGATAACATATACAATGTGCTGGTGCAGCACCACTACAAGACGTTTATCCTTCGCCTTACAACATAGCGTAAGTTTTTCTACCTTCCGTACCAATTTCAATCCCGTGCAAACATAAAGTTTCATATGTGTCATCTCAACCAATTTGCAAATTCCACGAGCTCTATTCGTAATTGACATGGATAACTCGTGGATCCATGTCTTTGACTCAATGGATAAACCGAGTCCACGTATGCAAAGATATTTGAACTGCTAAACAGGTAATGCCATCTTACTTAATCATTAATTTGTTCTAAAATATGAAATGTATATTCAATCTGTCGTCGTTTCTCCTTTAGTGTGCAAAACGGCGTAGGGGACCAACTTATGCGGCTACTATGTCTGCGATTACATTCACCGCTTTGTTACCGAAGTCAATAGTCTCGACGATATAGATGTACGTATAACAACCATTCATACATTACTTCTTAATTTCTTATTCATTTCATATATTTATTTCTCGTTTATTCGAATTAATGATAGCTTATGCAAGTAAGAGACAACCTCCTTGTTGACGAGAAATTTCTCTCACGCGCTGCCCGGGAGATGCGCTTAGCTCAGCAGCGAGTCCTTCTCGGCTACCTATGTTGTACGGGGTGTGCCGTTGCTTTGATCTATTAACCAACAAGAAAAGCAAAGATATATGCGTTAAGTGTTAAGTTAGGTCCTACTTGGATCGCTGAAGAGTCAATTTACATATATATGCTATCCTGAAGTGTATTTAAACTAAGTGACTAGAATAGATCGGCTGTGCCGAGACAGTATTAACCACTTAATCCAAATATACCATGGGATAATAAATATATGTTTTAACAGTCTAGCCGATACCGTAAGTCTAACTGCGAATCGGCTAATACTTCGACTCATCTTATGAAAAGATATTGATCGAAGCTAATTGTGCTAAACCTAGATCAATCGGCTGTCGGCCGACAGGCTGATCCTGGCTTAGGGCATTTAACTAGAGCAAGATCTTAATATAAGAGGCGGTTTTAATAAACCTGATAGTAAATATACGAAAAAGAATATTAAAACAGATAAGGCCAGCTGAAACCCCGACACTGTCTCTAAACATATACATCTAGCCGAATAGATCATAAAAGCTCTAAAAACGACTTAATAGATCAATATTGATGTAGCATTAAGTATAAAAAGAACAACCAGGTCTACTGTAGCTGATGTAAATACCTCGAGACGGTGGATATCGCATATAATCTAGGCCAACCTTTAAATCTGGCTCTATCGGCTGCTGATTCTTGATAGAAGCAAGCCGATGTCGAGACAGATCTAAACATTGTTCTAGATTATATGTGATATATTATAACTAGCGCAGCATAAATCATCGAATTTAGAGTGTCATAGCGATGGAAGCACTAAATCTGACGAGATACACCACTAATGACAAACATTTACCTTAATTCGAGGATCAAAAGGATGCAGCCCGAAGCTGGATCAATTGTTCGTCTAAAGAGAAAGGAGGCGATGCGCCGAAGGTTGTATTGAATGTGTGTTGATATTAATTTACAGGGATCTCGAGTCCTATTTATTCCCAAGAATAATATTATCCGTGTGAACCATGGTCTCTATCTAATCTACTATCTAAAATACAACAATATCCCGGGATATGGTCCCATGCCGCATTACAATAAACAATATAAACAAACTCCTAATTTACAGATACAATTGCCGTTACTGGACTCTATCCATAGATGGCAATATCTCTTAACGCGTAATTTGGGTACCGAATCTTCTATTTATCTTTAAGCACTTTCGTCGGAAATGGTCTTATCCTCTCCTCTAACTCAGCATCGGCTATCGCTATCCTTGCCCGACTCATCCTCGGCCGATTGACCTCATAGCTGATCGCACCGCAACCGACTCGACCTCTGTTCTTCCGATCTGATTTCGTTTATATCTCGGCGAGACTTAGGGATTTGGTTACCAAATTTAGCCGTTAACACTCCCACACGAAACTTTCATACAAGCTGCTCAAGAAGAATTGATGGGATTTATAAACGAGCAGGTCATTGATCCCGCGGGAGAGTTCTACTTTAGTTTGAGTAACTTTACCACTTGGATCCACAAAGTAGACAATCTTTTGTAACATACGAAACATATGTGGATATTGTACATATGTGTGTACATATTTTGGTAATACATGTATATATTTCCTTTATTAAGTTCATTTATATGTGTGTAAAATATATATTTATACATATATATACATGTTGCATATATATGTATAAATATATCCATGTGTAAAATATGTATGCATAATATATATAATTGAAAGGCAGCAAGCTAGCAGCCAGCCACGTGGCGCCGCCATCTTTAGTCCCGGTTGGTGTTACCAACCGGCACTAAAGATGCCGATCTTTAGTCCCGCTTTAGTAGTCCCGATTCGAGAACCGGGACTACAGGGGGTTACGAACCGGGACAATAGTGGGTTTCTCCACCGGTGGTAGTTGCAAATTCAGATTGTCAAAAAACATACTACTTTAAATTTCAGAGGATTACAAATATCTTGTTATTACAAACATGCTATAGGCCATATTCCAGTCCCATAACCAATATGCAAAACAAGTGGCTAGCACTAGCAGCTAAACAAGACTGCATTGGTGATCTCATATTCTCATTTAAAGCACAACATCAATATTCAACATCAGAGAATCAAAGAAAACAATCTTGCCTATTTGGCTGGGACATGGTGCCGGTGTCGCTTAGGGGAGATCAGGAGAAATGGTGATGCTTGGAGGAGAGGAGGAGTAGGCCTCCGGAGTCTGGATGCAGTCGCCGCTGTCGCAGCATCCGGGAGCAGCTGCCATCATCGCTGCTTGTGGAAGAATTGAAGAACGAAGAAGCATGAGGAGGGTTCGTCGCTGCTGCCATCGTAGTCTCCTGGCACAACCACCACAGCTGCCTCTGGGCATAGTCGCAGTCGCCGCTGTCGTCGCCTCTGGGCACAGCCGCAACCATCGTCGTCGACGCAAGTCACAGCCGCTGTCGCCTATTTGTCTATTGAGTAAAGGAGAGGGAGAGGGAGAGATGGAGAGAGAGAGAGTGAGGGACTTAGGGTTTACACTTTACAGGATAAGAATATGGGCCGGCCTTAGCCCATAGCCAATTTCAGCCCATCACTAAGGTTTAGCTGCCACTAACTCAAGGTTAATTTAGCGGCTATCTCCCGCTAAGACCAGCTATTAGCGTCAGAGATTGTGTAGCGGCAAAATTAGGATACTTAGCCACTGCCTTTTCTAACAACTATCTCCGGCTATAGCAGCAACTATAGCCGGATATTTATCCTTGATCCCTCCCCTTGTTTGTTCAAGGCCTAAAACAAAGTTCATAGAAATACACTCCCAGGACACACTAGGAACAGACAGAGGCATATACAAACCATGAGGATTAAGTCGTGACTTAGCTTTTTTATGTAGCGAGGAACGAACCTTTCCATGTCTCTCCTCATTTTGGACCAAAAGAAATTATTAGTAAGGATGTCCTTCGTCTTTTTCATACCAAAGTGCCCCACCAGCCCTCCTTCATGTGCTTCCCACAACAATAACATGCACATGGAGCTAACTAGAATGCATAGCTTGTTAGCCCTAAACACAACCCTATCAGTGAGGATGAATTTGTTCCAAGTCTTTCCCTCGCAAATCGAAACACATATTTAAAATTATCATGATGTGCATATTACTCTTTAATTGTTTCCAAGCCAAAATTTTGAAGTCAAGTTGGGATAGCATGGTGTAATACTTAGACAAAGCATCAACATTGACATTTTCTTTTCTCTTCTTGTGTTTGCTGACATAAGAAAAATATTCTATAAATTCAACCCATTTAACATGCGTACAGTTCAGTTTTGCTTGACTTCCAATGTGTTTCAAAGACTCATTATCAAAATGTACAATAAATTCTTTAAACCATAAATAATGTTGTCATGTTTCCAAAATTTGAACTAGAGCAAACAATTCCTTATTACAAGTAGAATAATTCAATCCAGGTCCACTCAACTTGTCACTGAAATATGCTATAGGTTTGCCTTCTTGTAGCAGCAAACCACCAAGTCCAATCCCCGCAGCATCACTTTCAAGCTCAAAATTTCTATTGAAATCAGGAAGTTGAAACAAAGGTGTATGTGTTAACTTACCGTTCAGAGTGTCAAAAGCATTCCTTTGTGTTGAAGCCCAAGTGAATGTCACACCTTTTTGGTAAGCTCATGCAGCGGGGCTGCAATGGCGCGAAGTCCTTCACAAAGGGATGGTAGAACACAACAAGTCCTAGAAAGCTTCTCACTTGTGTGATCGTCATGGGAACCGGCCAACTATGTATGCCTTCAACCTTAGATTGATCAACTTCAAGTCCCTGTGGAGTCATGACATAGACAAGAAAAAAGACTCGATCTGTGCAAAAGATGAACTTCTTGTAGAGCATAAAAACAACTTGCAAATGACCAAGATGGTCCTCTAATGATTTGCTATATTGAGAATGTCATCAAAATATACGACCACAGACTTGCCAATGAAAGCGTGTAGAACTTTGTTCATTAATCTCATGAAATTATTAGGTGCACTAGTGAGACCAAAGGACATGACTTACCACTCATATAGGCCAAACTTTGTTTTAAAAGTTGTTTTCCATTCATCTCCTAACTTCATGTGAATTTGGCGGTATGCAAATCAATATTAGAAAACACAAGTGAACCACTCAATTCATCAAGTAATTCTTACACTTGGCGTTGTATCTCTTTAGTGTCTTCTAGATTGGTCCTATATGGCGCACGGTTCAGCAAAGAGGCCCCAGGAATGATGTCAATCTGGTGCTCAATCCCTCAAATTGGTGGCAGCCCCGGTGGCACCTCATTTGGGAAAACATCAGCGTACTCCTCAAAATGTTAGTGAAAGCAGAAGGCAAAGAAATAGGGGTATTCTCAATTGAAAATATGGTTTCTTTGCAAACCAAAGCATAGCAAACAACAGTGCTAGCATCAACTTCTTCCAAATTACGCAATGAAACAAGATCCCTTCAGCTTAATCTCATTTTTATTATCACGAACAGTTTGGTGGATTTCTTCTTATGCTTTCAAGTTCATTAGCCACAATATGATTCTCACTCCTAGTATGCTTTTGATTTTTTTGTTTGCTAGTTCTAGCAAGTTCATCCTTTAAAACTGCTTCAGGAAACATAGGATGTAACACAAGTTTATTGCCATTTATGAACAAATAGTATTGATGTAACTGCCATGGCCTACCTTACAAGATAGAACACTCTTGCATAGGCACAACATCACAGTCGATTGAATCATGGTAAGAACCAATGGCAAAATGTACTCTTCCTAATCGTGTTACATTTAGCTTGCTGCTGCTATTAAGCCATTGAATATAGTAGGGCTGCACGTGTGGCTGTGTGCTCAATGCAAGTTTCTCCACCATTTGAGCACTAGCCAAAATTGTTGCAACTTCCTCTATCTATGATCACGCGGCAAGAGCGTTCCATGATCACACACTTGGTTTGAAACAAGGTGTCACTGATTTTGTTCAACCCTCTCCATTCGTGCACTTAACACTCACTGCACCACAAGGCTCTCATAGTGCTTCGCAACTTCGGCCCCAATGTGCTCTTCATCTTGGTGGGACGCATCACCTTCCCCTATATTGTTAGCTGCAAGCAAAGCATAGGTTTCTTCATCTAAATCACTAGGATAGGAGTACACACCATCTGCTCTCACGACCATTACATGTGTGCTTGGGCAGTCCTTGCACACATGACCAAAAGCCCTTGTAGTGTAGGCACTGAATAGTTCTCCCTAAAGATGCCACTTGGAAGGTGTAGCAGAAGCCCCACTTGTTGGTTTACTCGGGCATGGGGCAGAGTTTGTTGTGGAGGGACGCAGTTTGCTACTCGAAGATGATGACATAGCTGTTCGAGTCGATGGTGCAACAACAGTGGAAGGTGTCCAAGAGAACCTATTACATGATCTGCATAAATGTTAGTTCTCAAGCTAGCTCATCGTCCCTGCACTTCTTTTTCAACTTTACAAGCAAGATGAAACAGATGATTAATTGAATTATATTCTTTGTAAGCTAGAATGTCCTCAATTTCTCGGTTCAACCCATCCATGAATCACCATACCAGCATCTGTTGGTATTTATTACGATCACAAATAAATCCACAAGCACATGGATACCGTTGTAGCACTTTACCTTGGAGTATTTCAAGGATATCGGATCACAGGGAACGTGTGTGTATAATCTAAGAGGTTTGTCCAAGGACAACAACTAATGGAAGACATAGGATAGAGAGGATTCCTATGGATTGAGATTCTTGAATTTGTTAAGGTAAAACTCTATCAATTGCTTCAGGCACCAGCTTTCCCTTGGTCTGCCAAGTGAATCCGGCCTACAGCTCTATGACGTACTCAAACATGGAGGATTACAAAGGACAGACAAGACTATCACCACCTATCGCCTACCGAAGCATGTAACAAACAAAAGTAACCTCTAACACAGACACCATGTTGACGTTATTGATTACTACTCTAGCCCCACGTAGGAACTTCCTTCTTCATCCAGAGTCTTAGTACTATAGCCTTCAATATAAATACTAAGCGATGAACCCGCAATGATGAGAATATATCTTACTTAAACAAGAAAATTGAATACCAAAAGGAATCTCGAATACTCACTTTTATAAAAGAAGCATCCGCCGAGGTACAAGAGAGGATAAAGAGTCGACAACTCCTGCACTCCTCCAGAACGTTCCCTTACTCACTCCCTATTTTCTAATACTCTACTAGAGAGTTTCCTTGAATGAAGATGAGAGTTCTCCACTTGAGTTATGTCTTGTGAAGTGAAGTGAGAAGCTCCTTTTATAGTGTCCAATGACGGTTGTGAATGGCGGTTCTGAAGTCGGTTCACCCACAACGCCAATAGGAGCCAATAGAGGAGTGTCCACGTGGAAGGCGGTGGGTAGGGGCGCCAAACCTGGATTTGGTTGACCCCTATTTTGGCCGAACTAGGGAAATTGCCCCTGGCCATGGACCTTCTTTGTGAGGATGACATGTGGGCCCTTATGATGGTGCATGGTGGATTGGCTCCAATTATGTCGGTTTTGCTTAGATTTATGGGCCCTCTGATACGTGTACTCGTTTCTGATTGGCTGGAGGTGTATTTCATCACACGGCGGGTGTATTTTCATCCAAAATCTCCTACATACAAATATTTTATCATGCTAGTGGAAATGGTTAGTACTAAACCATACCACTATGTTTGATGTTTCATTTTATTTACTATTTTGCAAGAGTTGACGGTCAGATTTGGCATTTAAGGACCATCAACAGTATCATCATTTTCCAGCAAACCACAATAGAATCCCTGTTTGCAACGCTTGATAATACTCGTCTATAGATTGTTTCCCTAACTCTGAGTTGTTGCAATTTATCCAGCAAATCACGTGCATGATATAAAGTAACAAATCTAGCTCACATGATTCTTTTCATAGCATCCCAGGTTTGGGGAGTGTTAACAAATTCACTCCACCAAATGGAGACAATATCAGTAAACTCACTAGCAACATATCTAACATGTCCGTTCATAGGAAAATCATGACGTGCAAATCTCTAATCAACGGCTAACTCCTATGTAAGATATGCAATCAGGGTCATATTTTTCCATCAAAAGAAGGCATGGCAAACTTGATCTTGACTAAAGAGTCACCATTATCACATACCTCCCACCGTGTTGGGTAAGCACCAATGTCATGGCGTGGGCAACGCTGTTGTTGTGGCGGATGATCTATTGGAATACTAACTGTCTAGAATGTGATAAGTCTAGAATGTTAATGTCATAAGTCTAAAATGTGATAAGACTCATACAAAGAGTCATCTTATCAATGAATAGAAAGGGTTGAGCCTGACCATAATCATTCTTTCATGGTATCAGAGCATGAATTATCTGTGGTAAATTTGCGAATAGAAATGAGATTAGCTATGAGTTGAGGTGACACAAGAACTTGATCCACCAAATTACTCAATTTGGCATGAACTTTTCCAAACTATCATTGGCAAATTTGGTGCCTCCTCCCACACTGATGGCACACTAGCGCCCAAAAACCCTGATGCTACCTGGTTGGCGGTTTATTGCTCCATCCGTTCCTTGATCTACTCCTCGGCATCACCTCATGTGATGCAGCTAATCATGGAGAATGGCGCCTCAGCTCACACCATCTGGACCAAGGCAGCCAACCTCTTCCTCGACAACAAGGCCTCACGAGCCATGACTCTTAAGGCCAAGTTTCATGCTCTAACATAAGGCAATCTTCCCGTGCTTGAATTCACCCAATGGCTCAAGGATCTGGCTGATGGGCTTGCTGATCTTGAACAGCCTGTCAGCGACTATACGTTGCTGCTCACCCTTCTTCGCAACATCAACAAGACCCTCCGTGGTATGGCCTCCATCCTGAAGACGAAGACTCCGCTGTCCTCATTTCTCAAGGCTCAGCCGCTTATTGTCTTGGAGGAGTCCAAGCTTCTGCTGTCCACCTCGACCACTGCCTTCACTGTGCCTCTTGGAGTATCTGCGCCTCCTCGCGCTCGACCACTGACGACGGCCCTCACTGCTACCCCTACTGCACCAGCCCCTTCATCCTCTCATCCCCCATCTCGGCCATGGGGGCAAGGTAGGAGGAAAGGACAGGGAAACAACTCTTGGCATGCCCCTCGTCCGTGGTCCAATCGATGGAGCGGCTCCTTCCAAATGTGGCCGATGTTTGGCCAAGGTATTCTCGGTGCCTGCTCAGGCACTGGCTTGTTCCAGGCGCCTCATCCACCATTTTTGGCTGCTCCACTGGGTGCTGCACAACACATCTTGTTGTTGCTCCTCCGTCCAGTTACTTCCACGACACCTACCCATCCTACGATTTTGGCAGTGCACTGGACCCGTCGGCATCCTAGAACCAGGCTGCTTTGGCAAATGTCTTCAACAGAATGACTCTACAGCAGCCCAATGCAAACTGGTATATGGACTCACGTGCGTCCTTGCAACTTTCTTCATCTTCTGGTAATCTCTCCAATATCAACCCCTCTCTTCACTCCAATTCTAATATTCTTGTTGGTAATGGTACCCGTCCACCTATTACTTGTTCTGGCCACACTTTACTTCCAAATTCACACCGTCCATTTCACCTTTATAATGTCTTTGTGTCACCTCAACTCATAGCTAATCTCATTTCCATTAGCAAATTTACCATAGATAATTCATGCTCTGATACCATGAAAGAATGATTATGGTCAGGAAGAACATGGAAGCATGCCATGGAGGAAGAATATGGTGCCCTCATTGCTAATCAAACATGGGACCTTGTGCCACCGCCTCCACATGCTAATGTTGTTTTTGGCATATGGCTATATCGTCACAAACTCAATGCTGTTTGGTCTTTGGCATGATACAAGGCTCGTGGGTTGTGCGCGGCTTCTCTCAACAACACAGCCTTGATTATGATGAAACCTTCAGTCTAGTGGTCAAGCTTGCAACAATTCACACAGTATTATCACTTGCTATCTCCACCGACCGCCCATTCATCAACTGGACGTCAAAAATGCATTCTTTCATGGTACTCTTAACGAGACTGTTTATTGCCACCAGCCACTGGATTTGTTGACCCTGCTCACCCTAACTATGTGTGCAAGCTCAACAAGGCTCTATACGGTCTTAAACAGGACCCACGGGCTTGGTATAGCCTCTTCCAGGCGTTCATTACCTCCATTGGTTTCTAGGCTTCTCAATGTGATACTTCACTTTTCATATATACTCATGGTACGGATATGTCATATCTTCTATTGTATATGGATGACATAATTTTGACGGCCTCATCCCATCATCTTCTTCAACATATTATTGGCTCCCTTCAGCAGGAATTTGCCATGACTGATCTTGGGAATCTTCACTACTTTTTGGGAGTTTTTGCTCAACGGTCATCCATAGGTCTTTTTCTATCTCAAGCTAAATATGTTGTGAAATTCTAGCCAAGGCAAACATGTCATCATGCAACCCTTGCCAAACTCCTCTTGAGGTTCATTCGAAACTGTTCTCCCAAGATGGACCACCAGTGGCCGATCCTACATTATATCGCAGTCTTACTGGTGCCTTACAATACTTTGACTCTCACACGGCTAGACAATGCTCATGTCGTTCAACAAGTTTGCATGTATATGCATGATCCCAGGGAGTCGCACTTTGCTCTCATCAAACGCATTTTGCGGTACATCAAAGGCACTATGGACTACGGCCTTGCTCTTTCTCGCAGCCGATCACATGAGCTAGTTGTTTACTCAGATGCAGATTGGGCTGGCTGCAGCTCCACTTCTGGCTATTGTGTGTTTCTTGGTGATAATCTTATATCATGGTCCTCCAAGCGCCAACACACCATCTCACGGTCTAGTGTTGAAGCTGAATACAGGGGTGTTGCCAATGCTGTGGCTGAGCCATGTTGGATTCGTCAGCCCATGGGTGAGCTTCGTCATCCTTTAACACATGCTACTCCTATCTATTGTGACAAAACCAGTGCCGTGTATTTTTCCACAAATCTAGTTCATCACCAAAGAACCTGTGGAGATTATGGCAATCGGATACCCTCATGGTAAGCTTGTCCGACTCGTAATAGGGATAGGTTACGCCTAGTTATTATGTAGACAGGTTATGACTTGGGTGTTACATTGCCGTTAGGATAAGGCAACGGCTCATAGTCATAACTTGGTAAGATTGAGAAAACCGACTTAGAGTATGATAGGGTTTCCGAATTGTAAGCCCGCCCTCCGAGACTATATAAGGGGGGTAAGGGGCGTCCCTTGAGGGATATCAGATTCATGAGCAATAGATTTATGCAATACACAAGATCGTGAGATCAATAAACACTCGGCGGATCGAATCCCCGAAACAGGAGGAGGGTATTACCTCACGAGAGGGCCTGAACCTGTCTAAACCCTTGTTTTCCACTTAACCCATCGTGTTTGGCGATCTTGACTTCACCCCCAATTTCTATTGCCAAAACCAAGTTTCGACAGAACCAAGCATGTGGAGATCATTCAACATTTTGTTCTGGAGCGTGTGGCCCTTGGAGCTGTTCGAGTACTTCATGTTCCAACCTCTCTTCAATATGTCGATATATTCACCAAGGTTTGCCAACAGTTGTCTTCGTCAATTTCCCCTCCAGTCTCAATGTTCGCTCATCTCCTAGTTGAGACTACAGGAGTGTATTGGAATACTAATATTCTAGAATGTGATAAGTCTAGAATGTGATAAGACTCATACGAAGAGTCATGTATCTCCTATATAAACTCTTGTTCAATGTATAGAAAGGGTTGAGCCTGACCATAATCATTTTTCATGATCAAGTACCTCATTGTGAAGCTCGGTGTCGAGAGCATATTCCACTTCATCCCTTGCTGCGACGCTGCCAATAGAATCATGGCTAATGTGGTTGCATTGAGCCAACTCATCATGACCGTCTTGCCCCATCCTCTTCGCTTTGTTCAAGTGCAAGAGAAGTGATCATAGCCCCAAGTGACCTCTCTAATGAGGTAAGCTAGTAGTTGGTGCCAATTTGAGCACCTCCAATTGACCAAGGCAACCATCCTCCTTAAGGCCATTAGCATTGTCACGCCCGAAATTTAGCCAAATTTCCAGGACTATTTGTGTATAAATCCTGTCCGGGAATCACCCGAGGTACACAAAACAACAAATCATATACAGATCCAAATGTAAATAAAACATAAATACTTATAGCAGAGACACTTAGTCCTCATAAAAAAAAAAGTAGCGGAAAAGACGATCCTAGTGGGGCTTCGCTTGACTCCAAAGGCAAAACTCAATTGGGTATAAGCCTTGGTCTTCTAACTTTGTCTTCAACTCGGAGGCACTACACTTCGAAAAGGGGCAAAGATAGCAAAGGGAGTGCAACCACCGTACTCGGCAAGCCACACCAATGATGTAGACATGCAAGGGAAGACAAAGGGAGGCTTGTGGCTCTTTGCATAAGGTGGTTGTAAACATTTATAGTTTAAAACAGGAAAATTGTTGATCAATTAAGTCAAGGTTAATTCTTCACGGAACAACGCTACACCACGTTGAACAAGCCCAACCATTCCACCGAGTTAAACTAGTTTATTAAGCAAAGTTAATTAATAGTGTGGGACTAATCACGGTGAAGCCGATCAATCTCCCATAACCACGGGAACAACTATTTGAATAGTTTTACTCTAGCCGAGGTGTACAACTATACCCATAAGACACAATCCACCATATGTCACCATGTCTGGCCGGACACGTCCCCATGCGAGTGATTGTGACAAGACCCTTCGAATAACTCCCCTAACCAATCGCACCACACTACGGGTTTCACCCCCACCCCTAAGCCGGGGTGGGCGAGTCCCCATGTGCCAAGGTGAATCCGGCAACCGCGAGACCATCGCGGGGTCCATCCGAACTCTATCACGCTCATCCTTTCTGGGTACATCGAAAGGAAAGTGTTATACTACAAGTCGGCGGTTGCCCATTTTTGCTTGTGGTAAGTACGATAAGTCTCCTAGGATTTCCCATGAACCGGTCATTAATTGCCATGGGTGCGATAAGCAAAACCATGCATCCACAGCCCACCATTAAGCCATATTTTAGTTGGATAATTACGACCAATAAAACATGGTCGAGTGACTTGAGCTCGTAGCTCGTTAGATACTACAATGAATAATGTGATTATCTCATTAAGTGAGATAGTGATAATAAAGCATGGCTAAGCATATATAATTCTAGCGAGGTCACATAAGGGATGGAAGATAGTCAAATTATCACCCAAGTTTGACAACGAATAGATATCAAGTAAGCATAGCTCAAGCACAATCAGATAGATAGTCCCAATTCCCATGTAATTAGCAAAACATGAAATTTATCTGTAAACTGTAAAAATTTTATAAATTAGGCTCAACATGCTTCAAGAAGGAATGTGTGACATGCTTTGCTTCTTTCGACAGTCTTTCGAACTCTTTTCCTCATGAGTGTGAACTTCCAAAATGGCAGAATTTACACGCTAGCATGCAAAACAAGGAAAAATCCTAATAAAAACAAAAATAACAGCACATAAAAAGTACACAAACGTGTAGAGCTCAATTTTAGATAAATTTTGCAAGTTGAATGGCTCAGTTTGAAGTTTGTATGGATTAGATATGAATTTTGGAAGTTTTGAGCCATTTAAATAAATTTCTAAAAATTAAATCGCTTTATTGCGTAATTAATAATTATTTTCTCAAAGAAAACGAGGACTTATTGCGTCAGTGATCGGAGCTGGCGCCGACACACGGGCCCCATGCGTCAGCGGGTCAAAAGGGCTGAGCTATCATGGACCGAGTCCACGAAGGCACGGGCGGGTGCACCACGTGCTGCACACGTGGCACCAATGGGGCACCAATGTGGTGGCCATGTGGGCAGCCACAGGGACGGCCCCAATCTACCCAACGGCAGATCCGATGGCCACAGGGGGGACGGGTTGAAGGAATACACGTAGGCTACAAAAGCATAAATTCAAAATTTTATACCGCACACTCTAGGATAGCATGCGAGTAAAGGACTATAGATTGTTACCAGTTGATGCGTAGGGCAGCGAAAGATTATGTTGGAGAAGTTGGTCCAATGTACGTGCATCAGCGAGGTTGCGGAAGCAGCCGATCACCACCATCCGATCGCCCAACCACGGAGTTGCCTCGCCGATCTACATCGCAATGTAGCAGTGTCTCTACTGGTATCAACATGTCCAGGGGTGGAACGCCGATCGCGTGTGTGCTAGCACTGGGCGCACGACAAGGGTTTGTCTCGGAGGTGGTGGTTAGGGTTTGCTTGTGGCAGATCTCAACTTGTGTCTAACGTGAATTGTTTTTCAGACAATCTCCACCGCTTGCCCCTCTATTTATAGAGTTAGCCAACTAGGCCTAGATGGCCCATCAGGACTCTATCTCTAATCAGATCCTTATCAGAACTGAGCCTTATCCGAGTCCTCATTCGAGTCAAACTCGAATACCTATTCCAACCATTAAGTGTGCGACCCTGTAGGTTCATGTATACTTGGTTACGATCTGAGAACACTTCTCATCCGACTTGTCAATAGCAGCCCCTAGCAGAGCATATTGATACCAAAGTATACATAAAGATCATATCGGTTGAACCTGTAATGTGTGCACAAATCCCTTTGCCTCACGATATCAATTAATCTACTGGCAAGACATGTGCCATCCTATCAATAGCTTAATCATTCACTCGATCTCGTATTGGATTGTATATGTGTTGATTGACTCCTCAATCAACTTGGCATGGCCATGCACTTCCATAATCCATTACATCGAGGGGCCCCGAGATATCTCTCCCATAGGAGGGGCAAATTTCATCTTGATCATTCACATCCCACTACATGTTTCATAGCAAACCCGAAGACAACTTTAATAACTACATAGTTATGGTGTAGCGTTTGTAGCCCTTAAGTAAGTCATTACACATGTTGAAATCCATAAGGATCTCAGGTCTAAGGACTTTGCACCAACACTACTTGAGACCAACTAATGACACAGTAAATCCCTGTAGTGTCTCAAGGAGGGTCTATCCAACAACGTGTTCTCTAAAATGTGTTCACGTTATTGATTTGGTATCTCCATATCATGATCCATGAGACATGATCATTAATCAATACACGTGCTGATCTTAGAATCATATTCATTCCATACTTATGATATATGATTAGGGTTCATTTAGAAATAGATTCATATCACATAAAGAGTCTCATGAATAAGCCACATACAAGTTGTCTATTTCATGAAATGAAATAATACTTTATTCATTAATACATAAACATTGACTGTCATATCCAACATATTCATGTTACCTCTAGGACATATCACTAACAATCTTCCACTTGCACTAGAGTCAATCATGTAAGTATCTATGGCCCATTGCTCTAGTATGTACCTCATGCTTAGGCTGAGGGAGTGGCTTTGTCAACGGATCAGCAATATTTAGATCCGTATGCACTTTGCATATTTTCACATCACCTCTGTCCACTATCTCACGGATGAGATGGTATCGCCTAAGAATGTATTTGGACTTTTAATGTGACCTAGGCTCCTTAGCATGCGCAATGGCTCCACTATTATCACAATAGAGGGATATTGGACCGACAGTGCTAGTCATCACACTTAGCTCATAAACAAATTACTTGATCCAAACAGCCTCCTTTGCAGCTTCAGAAGCAGCGATGTACTCGGCCTCCATTGTAGAATCAGCAACAGTGTCCTGCTTGGAACTCTTACAGCTGACTGTGCCTTCGTTTAGGCAAAACACAAACTAATATTGTAATCTATAGTCATCTTTGTCTATTTGAAAGCTAGCATCAGTGTAACCATTTACAACGAGCTATTCTTTCACCTCCATAGACAAGTAGCATGTCCTTAGTTCTTCTCAACTACTTAAGAATATTCTTTACAACAATCCAGTGACCTTCACCTGGATCTGACTGGTATCTACTCATAGCACTTAAAGCGTATGATACATCTGGACGTGTACGAAGCATAACATACATGATTGATCCAATTGTCGAAGCATATGGAACCATATTCATTTTACTCCACTCATCAGGTGTCCTAGGACAGTGATTCTTGCTGATATTAATGCCATGCGACATTGGCAAGAAACTTTTCTTGGATTCATGCATGTTGAACCTTTTCAACACTTTGTCAATGTATGTACTTTGGCTTAATCCAATTAGCCTCTTAGATCTATCTCTATAGATCTTAATGCCCAGAATATATGCTGCCTCCCCTAAGTCTTTCATGGAAAAACTATTTTTCAACGAAGAATTGATGGATTCTAGCATAGGGATATCATTTCCAATCAACAATATGTCATCCACATATAAGATTAGAAATACAAGTGCGCTCACACTGGCCTTTTGTAAACACGTGGCTCCTCTTCATTTTTGATGAAACCAAACCCTTCAATTACCTCATCAAATCCAATATTCAAACTTCAAGATGCTTGCTTTAATTCATAAATGGATTTCTGTAGCTTACATATCTTTCCAGGCGATTGTGGATCGACAAAACGTTTAGGCTGTATCATATACACATCCTCGCTTAGGTTTCCATTCAGGAAAGCTGTTTTGACACCTATGTGCCATATCTCATAACCGAAATATGCAGTAATCGCTAGAATAATTCAAATAGACTTTAGCATTGTGATGGCGAGAAGGTTTCATCATAATCAACACCTTGAATTTGCTAGAAATCTTTCGCCACCAATCGCGCTTTATAGATGTGAACATTTCCATCCATGTCTATCTTTTTCTTAAAAACCCATTTACACTGAATGGTTTTAACACCATCAGGCGTATCAACTAAGTTCCAAACTTGATTATCATACATGGATTCTATTTCGGATTTCATGGCTCCAAGCCATTTGTTGGAATATGGTCCCACCATCGCTTCTTCATAGGTCTTAGGTTCATCGTCGTCTAACAACAATATATCACGTTGTTCCACACCTATGTACCTTTCAGGTGCATCACATGATCTTTCAGACCTATGTGGGGCTGGTGTATCTACAACAGGTGGTACAACATCTTGTTCATCCTATTGTGGTCTAGTGGTAGCTAAGACATTTTCTGGAGTTTCTTGAATTTCTTCAAGATGCACCGTTCTTCCACTAACCCTTCTTGAAAGAAACTCCTTCTCCAAGAAGACACCATGTTAGGCGACAAGCACTTTGCTGTTCTTGATTATAAAAATAATATCCTTTTGTTTTCTTAGGATACCCCACAAAGAAACATTTGTGAGATTTGAGTGTAAGCTTGTCAGATTGTAAACATTTTACATAAGCCTCACATCCCCAAACTTTGAGAAAAGACAAACTAGGGCGCTGCCCTATCCATATCTCATATGGTGTATTTTCCAATGATTTAGATGAACACAGTTGTTTCAAGAGCATATCCCTAAAAAGATAATGGAAGATCACATTGGCTCATCATCGAACATACCATGTCCAACAAGGTACCATTTCTCCGTTCGGACACCCCATTCCATTGAGGAGTTCCTGACGGAGTCAACTATGGAACGATTCCACAATCTTTTAGATGATTATCAAATTCTTCGCTTAAGTATTCGCCGCCACGGTCTGATTGTAAAAACTTAATTGTTTTACCTAAATGATTCTGTACTTCATTCTAGAATTCTTTGAACCTCATTCTAGAATAGCCATATCTACTAAAGTCGTCGGTAAAAGTAATGAAGTACTGAAACCCACCTCTCGCTGTTGAACTCATTGGTCCACATACATAAGTATGTTCGAGTGCCAACAAGTCATTTGCCCTCTCACTTTGACCCATGAAAGGTGCCCTTGTCATCTTGCCAAGTAAACAAGACTCGCATGTCTCAAATGATTCAAAATCAAATGAATGTATAAGACCATCTTTATGGAGCTTCTCCATGCGCTTCTCATTTATATGGCCCAGGCGACAATGTCATTTATATGGGGTTTAAATCATTTAGGTGTAGACTCTTTGCATTAATGTGTCGGGGTCCACCCGGACCTTCCGTTGTATTTGCAATATGAGTCGAAATGCTTCAGCTGACAAGTACAACGAAACATCCGAGCTCCCGAGGGAGGGATAAGTGAGACATTGCTAGGCCTTTAGCCTACCAGTCAACTTCAGCCTGAAATGTGCTCGTCAAACCAATCGAAGGTGGCGACCAGATGTGTTACACACTCAGGAGACTTGACAAAAATGGCTAAAGATCTACAACGTCTCAATTATTCATAACTCATACTCGTGTGAATCTAACTCCCAGAATGTGCGCTAGATTCACACTTTCATCTCAAGCATGATTACACATAGCGAATACACTTAAAACGAAAAGGACTTAAAGGATTACATCATTTAGATAATTACATAGGCCGACCAGCCAAATAAATATATCAGAGTACAACGAACAGCGGTGGCTTAACTACCCATTCCACAAGCACACCGACTAGGGGTTCACCCCGTTAAGTTCAATCCTAGAAGAAACAAATCGATCACCCGCATCTCTCAAAAACTAAGACTAAGTCCTGCAACAAAATGGATATTCCAGTAGCAAGTGTTAGTACATTATTAGAAATAATGTACTGGCAAGCGCACAATCAAACCTATATACATGGAAGCTCTAGGACAAAGGGAAAGTTATTTGTAGTCTTAAATTTTCAGCATAAAGCAAGTTTTAGTTCGCAAACTATTCACAACGTAATTTAAGCAAATGCATAAATCCTCACTAAACATGGCATGGTTTCAACATAAGTAGATAGGTTTCAATCCCTTACACATGTCGGGGAGTAAGGCTATAACCTCTATTAAATCAACATCATATTTATCACAAAACATTTAGTCATCGAGAACATTTAGGGAAAAACACAAAATCACAAAACTATACCCATAGCATTTCATTATGTCGCTCATGACCGTGAGCACGGCTAATCGATTAGTTCTATTAACTCTGTAGAGTTTGTATAGCTTTACCCACATGAAATGAACACTCTCGTTTGTTTCGAGTTTGCAAGACTCTATCACACTCTTTACGTTGAGTGTGATCTAGAGGTCATAACGTAGCCTTTACACTACTTAGTCCCTAGCCTTGCATCAGCATGATACGTTTTTCCTCCATCCTAGGTCATACTAGAATAAGACCTAGAACCGTTAAGTGGCGGGCCCACGCCTTAACTTAACGTCGTGGTGGCGGACACGACAGGAACCCATTCACGTGGCATGATACCGTTGTATTGGACAGACTTAGTCGCCTAAACTACCACAATGGGGTAAATAGGAAGTTCCTCTAGGTTATCCGAACCCATACACTTCGGCTTACCATAATGCAAGGCTAGGTGCTAAATAGATTACTCGGCTAAGGCTATCCCATACTAGCACATGTGGATGTACAGTATACACAATGAATGACATGTAGTTCAGTCCTTAATCGACTCGGGCAAACACACCCCCTATCAGTATACAAATACATCAGTCGCATACCACTTGCCGCCCAAGTCTAAAGTCATGTTTTATTCCAATTTTATTTTGCAAATATTCAGAGTTTCACCTCTTGTTTAAAATGTCCAAAGAGGATTTTCAAATAGAGCAATATTTAATCCACAACCATGTCTTAGTTTACTGCTTGAGCAAGCTAAGCATTTACATGACTTGTAAAAATATACATGGTAGTGATTTTCAAAAGGGGTTCATCCATTTGTAGAACATAGCTACAGATCATAGGTTCAAATTATCGATACAGTAAAATACGCATGCAACTTTATAAACAAATCATTTAGCCTGAAAACATAGGAGCAATGTGTTCAAAGGAGGGGCGAGAACTTGCCTTGGTCTGGAGAAAATTTTAGCATACCATCCGCTCCTCCGTCATCTGTGCGATTAGCTAAACAAAACGTACGGTATGCAATCAAACACCGGAAATACGCAAAAATCCAAAATACTCTAAAATGCATGATTTTCACATATTAAGTAGCTGCTAGTCTAAAATGAATTTAGGTGAAAAATGAATTTAGGTGAAAGAATTTCTAATTTATTCTATTCCAATTAGGAGTTATGAATTTTTGAAGTTCTATTGGGTCGTATCAGCTTAGGGTTAGGTACTGTTTGGACAGGGCTCCTATAATTTGATTTTTGTTTATTTGACTCCACAGGGGTGTGGAGATAGGTTTATAAGATTAACATAATTTATTTCATAATTTTTAGAGCTATTATGAATTTCTTAGGCCTTTTACGAGTTTACGACAGTCCTAGGCCTATAGTGTTATATATATATGGTTATAGGGTTTTATTGATCAAGAGCTTGTTTTATTTGCTAAGGAGGCATAAAAATGAAATATTTAGTTGATTAAACCTAGTCCAAGACTTTTAGAGTTTAAATCTCTTTATTACTTACTTTATAAGCTAGAGGGTGTTCTATATTAGTCCCTTAGCATTTTAACCTAGGGATTGTTCCTAAGGTCTCACTTATCTTGATTTATTTTGTGCTAGAGTATATTTTATACTATTGAATTATAAAATGTATCAGCCGATCGGCTAATATTCAGAACAGCCGATTGGTCGACAGCCGATGCTGATATCAACCAATATAGTTAAGAGTCTTGATCCATCGGCTGTGTACTTAACAGGCATCTATATAAAGGTGATCGGCTGACAATAACATGATGATATATAACATTGCATGAACCAATCACATGATGAAATAGATATTGATTTAAAGATTAAAGCACATATTGGTAGGAAATCCGATATCATAAATTCCAAATGATCGAATATTCAATGACGCCTCCGCTGCAATCGGCTAGATCCAACTTGTATACAATCCTTGCAAGACGATGCAATACACAAATAACTCATCGGCTGAAACCCCGATGAAAACCCTAGTAGCAGGTTAGAGATTACGGTTCTAATCACGACTTAGTAGATCAAACTGATGCAGCACTAAGTAAGTATAAAAAGAAAAGCAATATCTAGACAATCAAGCCCTTGGCTGATTTTAAGGGTGGTAGATGCCTAAGCTAATCTAATCTAATATAACGATTTAGTCGGTATCGGCAGAAACCCTAAAACGAGAGACAGTTGATAGAGCCAAATCGAGATACTAAAATTAGATTCAACAGAGACATATGATAAATAATCAGGCAAAGATATCAACCGAATCGAAGCAATCCAAGAGGTCGAATGTACTGATGCAGCCTTGGACGACGCCGACGCCTGAGCTGGTGGGACCTTGGACTTACCCCTTTGCCGGAGATCGAAGCCGATGCAGCCCACCGCCGGGTGCCAAGTTTCGCCGGATGACAAAGTAGAACAGATAAAAGAAAGGTGGCGATGCGCCGAGTTGTATTGATCGAGATATATCTTACAGGAACCCTGGGCTTACATATTTATACCCGTAGGGTGACAAAGATCCTAACATATTACAATCTAAACTTTCCTAAAGATAAAAGGAAATAGATAAAGTCCTTATCAGACACTAAACAGACTTTCCTAAAGATAAAATAGGAAACTAACAATTTTTTCCTAATTAATAGATACAAGCCGTATCCTCCCTGGACTCGGTTTCTTCTGGATAAGATCTTCTCAAACCGAATCTAACAAGAATCCGACTGCTGGAGATATGGATAACAGAAAACCCTCATCGGCTAATGCAAAACTCCAAGCCGATACTGACTCTGAGCCGATCCTAACCCTTAGCCGATAAGGACTTCGGGGCTTACCAAATTTTGGCATTAACATATACATACATCTATGCATATGGACATATAGTCTATGCATATGTACATATAGTGCTCGATATATCTATTAGGATTAGCACCTAAGTTAGCTACTTAGGGTTTTCCTACATCTTTAGTACATGGGCTGCCATGTTTTATTTTACCTAATTGAAGTTCACCACTTGGTGGTTTAATAGAAACCTAGTTCACTCAAATGGATTAAAAATGAATTTACTACCAATTTTATAATTGGATGGGTACATAAAAGGGTTTAAATATTTAAGTGATGTTGCTATACAATAATCTCAAAATTTTATTTTATAACTTGAAAATACATCCAACAGAACTTCAGTTTGCCTTAAAAAGGGATTAAAATGAATTTTATATAAATTCCTAAAGTTTTAGCTTGCCTAAATCTTAACATTTTAGCATTAATAGTTTTGGGAATTTTGTGCTGGGTAACCCTAAGCTGTTATCTTCCTAAATAAAGGATGTGTGTTGAGGAATCTACAGAATCTGAGTTTGCCCAAAAAAAAGTTCAATTGAATTTCCTATGGATTTTATAAGTTGGTGTTAGCCCTATGTATGACTTTCCTTATTTGAATTTTAGAGGTAAAAATTGTACTGTAAGTGCCAAGTTTTATAGCTCTGAATCAACAATCACTTCTTAGGGAACCTATAGGAATTTGTAGCACTCTAAAATGTGTTCAAATAAATTTTGTGTGAATTTTATAAATTAGGGTTCGTTTTCTGAGGGGAAATAAATCTCTGCTCTTATTCTTGTGTCTCTCCTCAGCGTGGGGCCCACGAGTCGAGGGCGGCGATTTTGAGAGAGAGGTTTTTGGCACCGGTTGGGATGGGGACCATTAGTTAGTGACTGGCAGTTTTGCAAAGAAACCCCTAGAGTCTTAAACTTGGAACCCGAGGTCACTGGCACGTGTCAATTTGATTTATATTAAGAGTCCACAAGTTTTTAGATTTTCACAGATAGGTTCGGACCCCACATGTCATACAGAGGTATTTTGCAAAACAAACCTTACAAGTTTTAAACTTTCTTAATCGGAGTCTTTAGAGCTTAATGATGTGGGGCCGACTTGTCATATGCATGGGTGAGGAGGAAACAACCGTAGCTGAGGCAGGGCTCGGCCGACCAGCGGGCTTTGTTGACGGTGCCAACGTCGAACGGTGGCCCGGTTGAGGAGGTGTCCAAAACAAAAAATGCGAGAGGGTGTTGGCGAAACTTCCGATGGTCCTCGCGTTGGCTGCGGGGCGGAGTAGGGCGGACCCGGCGAGCACAGGCGGCGGTGCCGGCTCGGGTGGCGGTGCATAACGAGTCGTAGCTCGGTTTAGTGCAAAGCAAGGCATGATTAAGGGTCCACGAAGTCATGGTTGCTTACCCGGGTCGTGCGGGTGTTGGCGGGGCTTGAGCAGCGGGGGGTCGTGCAAGGAATGTCCCGACGGCGGCGGCGGCTTTTCACCCGAATGGCGGCAGCTCCATCCGGCCTTCCATCTGTCAAGAGGAGTGAAGGGGTGGCTCAATGCGACCTTTGTTAGATAAACCGTGTGCTAGAGATAAGATAGAAGTATTTGTTGTTTATTATCTTGTTTGTTATCGGCTGATTAGCTACGGCTGTTAGCTGTTAGTTGTTGAGTATTGTTTGGCGCACCTGAAGTCCGGTTCACATGCGAGGATAACGTAAGCTGTTAGGCTGTTTTCACGCGTCATCTGTAAATGCGCCGGACTCTGGTTTTTCGCCGTGTCTTTCTGTATGCGCCACCACAAGGGCTTTTCTTGTGATTATAAACACGCAGGCGAGCCTGGAGGAAGGGCTATCGCTTCATCTAACATGGTATCAGAGCCATTCCCTCCAATCTAATCTCCACCACCACTAATCCAATCTGTACCGAGCCATGGCGTCGCCATCTTCCTCTAGCTCGCCACCGACGCCCAATCTCAACGGGCAGTCCGTCTCAGAGAAGTTAACGAAGGCAAACTTCGTTCTATGGAAAGCTCAGGTGCTTGCGGCTCTCCGTGGCGCCCAGATGTATGGTTTCCTGGATGGATCCAACAAGGCGCCAGACGAGTACATTGTCGTCACCAAGGAAGGCAGCAGCGACGTTGAACGCAAAATCAATCCAACGTTCACTCAGTGGAAGGCGCAGGAACAACAGGTTCTCAGCTACCTGTTGTCTTCATTGTCGCGAGAAGTTCTAACCCAAGTGGCAACTCTCACTAAAGCCGCAGAAGTTTGGGAGGCCATTGAAAGCCTTTTTGCGTCTCAATCTAGGGCTCGTGTGATCAACACACGCATGGCCCTATCCACGACGCAAAAGGGAGCCGCGGTGTTGCGGAATATTTTGGCAAAATGAAGTCTCGGCGGATGATATGGCTTCACTGGAAAGCCATTGGAAGAAGAAGACACAGTGTCATATATCCTTGCAGGACTTGACTTTGATTACAATCCTGTAGTTTCTTCAGTTGCAGGACGTGCAGATCCGATTTCAATCAACGAGCTGTATGCTCTCCTTGTGAGCTTTGAGACCCGTCTCGAGCTTCTGCAAGGTGGCGCCACCAAACATCACCGTCAACAGCCTTTCGCGAGGAGGGCGCACTGGCGGACGGGAGAATAGGTGGCGCGGCAATGGTGGTCGTGGCGCCAATTTTGGGCGTGGCCGCAACGATGGAAGACCAAGGCCGATCTGCCAACTATGCGGCAAAACGGGTCATGTGGTTGCAAAATGCTGGAAGCGTTTTGACCACTCTTTTACCGGTGAAGAAAAGAATGCAAATGCGGCAACGTCGACAGCAAACTCCTACGGTGTTGATACCAATTGGTATGTTGATAGTGGAGCTACTGACCACATCACCGGTGAAATGGAGAAGCTAGCAATGAAGGACAAGTATACTGGCAATGAACAAGTCCACACCGCTAGCGGTTCAGGTATGAACATTGATCATATTGGTCATTCTGTTATTCGTACCCCTACTCGCAATCTACTGTTAAAGAATATCCTCCATGTTCCTGATGCATCCAAAAGCTTAGTTTCAGCCCACTGTTTTGCTAGAGATAACAGAGCCTTTGTTGAACTTCATCCATACTTCTTTTTGGTTAAGGATCAGGTAACGAGAACGCCACTGCTGCGAGGCAGGTGTAGACAGGGCCTCTTCCCTCTACCAATTGATAAGCTACCAAGCTCCACCAGCAAACAGGCCTATGGTGTCATCAAGCCATCGTTGTCCCGATGGCATGATCGTTTGGGTCATCCTTCTTTTGCAATAGTTAATCGAGTTGTCAGTCAAAATAATCTCCCTGTAATGAGAGACACTAGTCATGAGTCAGTTTGTGATGCCTGTCAGAAGGGTAAGAGTCATCAGTTGCCTTATCCTAAGTCTAGCAGTGTGTCGTCAGAACCCCTACAACTTGTGTTTTCGGATGTGCGGGTGCTGCTCCTAGTTCGATTGGCAATAAAACTTATTATGTTAGCTTCATCGATGATTTTAGCAAATTTACTTGGATATATTTGCTTAAGCATAAGTCAGAAGTCTTTGCTAAGTTTCATGAGTTTCAAAATCTTGTTGAGAGGCTTCTTAATAGAAAGATTAAGGCGATGCAAACTGATTGGGGAGGTGAGTATCAACGCTTAAACACCTTCTTTAGTCAAATTGGCATCGAACATCATGTATCCTGTCCTCATGCTCATCAACAGAATGGCTCCGCTGAGCGTAAACATCGTCATATTGTTGAAGTAGGGCTCTCTCTCTTAGCTCACGCTTCTATGCCATTAAAATTTTGGGATGAAGCATTCACTACTGCCACATACCTTATAAATCGTACTCCCACTAAAGTCCTTGACTTTGAAACACCATTGCAGCGATTATTTAATCTTTCTCCAGATTATTCCTTGCTTCGCACTTTTGGTTGTGCTTGTTGGCCCAACCTTCGTCCCTACAACACTAGAAAACTCGCTTTTCGCTCTAAGCAATGTGTCTTTTTGGGATATAGCCCGCTTCATAAAGGTTTCAAGTGTCTTGACACGTCTGTTGGTCGCGTGTACATTTCTCGTGATGTTGTCTTTGATGAGCATGTTTTTCCCTTTGCATCCCTTCACCCCAATGCCGGAGCCAGATTGCGTTCTAAAATTTTATTGTTACCAAATCACCTTCTTCCTGCACCATCTGATCATGGGGGCGAAGTAATAGATGATCATATGATTAATGGACATACTAATGTGCATGCGCATGGGACTAACTTGGCTTCTGAGCATGCAGTCCAGGAATCAGGTGATGGCGAATCAGGTGATGGCGCACACAGTGTTGGCAGTGGCGCACACAGTGCTGGCATATATACAGATTCAAGTGATAGCAGCAGCAATCAATCAGGTGCTGACATACATATAGAATCAGGTGGTAGCAGCAGCAATCAATCGTGCGGCAGCAGCAGCACAACTCCTGACGCAGACCACAGTCACACTACAGACAGCACCACGGCTGCCACTGGTGAGGTTGCTATTAACTCAGAAAATATCAATGCTGATCCAAATGATTCAACAGGTGATGCTTCAAGCAGTCTTTCCGAGTCAGCAACAGTTTCCCTCGGAGCAAATAATTCAAATGATTCTGAAGAACAGCAGGTCATAGGTCCCATGACAAGAGGAAGACGAGGAATATACAAGCCCAAAAAATATACTGATGGTACCATAAGGTTTGCATGTCTTATTAACACAGAGGAACCGAATAGTTTACAAGAAGCTTTAAGTAATATAAACTGGAAGTTAGCCATGGATAAGGAGTTTACTGCTTTATTTCACAATAAAACATGGCATCTAGTTCCACCACAGAAAGGAACAAATGTGATAGACTGTAAGTGGGTCTACAAAATTAAAAGAAAGTCTGATGGGACCATAGACAGTATAAGGCCAAGCTAGTGGCAAAGGGGTTTAAACACCGCTATGGGATTGATTATGAGGACACTTTTAGTCCCGTTGTTAAAGCTGCTACTCTGTTAGACTTGTCTTGTCTTTAGGCGTGTCACAGTGGCGGAGTCCGAGACAGCTTGATGTTCGAATGCCTTTTGCATGGGTATCTAGAAGAAGAAGTTTATATGAGACAACCGCCGGGTATGAGGTACCAGAAACACCACATTATCTTTGCAAGCTAGATAAGGCGTTATATGGTTTGAAGCAGGCCCCGAGAGCCTGGTATTCCAGGTTAAGTAAGAAGCTAATGGATTCTGGCTTTAGTGCTTCAAAGGCTTATACCTCCCTGTTTTATTTCAATAAAAAGGGTATCACCATATTTCTGTTAGTATATGTTGATGATATTATTGTTGCTAGTTCTTCTTCTCAAGCAGTGGTGGCATTATTAAAAGAACTTGAAAGAGATTTTGCTCTTAAGGACCTAGGAGAGCTGCATTATTTTCTGGGCATAGAAGTAAAGAAAATGAATGATGGAATCTTACTCAGTCAAGAGAGGTATGCTAAAGATGTTATTACAAGAGCTGGTATGTGTAACTGCAAACCTATAAATACTCCGTTGTCAACAGTTGAGAGACTGTCTATTAATGATGGAGAACTACTAGGAACAGAAGATGCAACTCGATATCGTAGTGTTGTTGGAGCACTACGATTTAACTCTCACCGGGCCGAGATATTTCTTTCTCGTTAACAAGGTTTGTCGGTTTTGCATAATCCCACAATTGTGCATTGGACAGCGGTGAAGAGGATACTCAGATATATACAGGGGACAGTTGAGCTTGGCATTAAAATTGAGAAATCTTCTTCTAATGTTGTTAGTGCTTACTCTGATGCAGATTGGGCAGGATGTTTGGATGACAGGAGGTCTACAGGAGGCTTTGCTGTGTTTCTAGGATCAAACCTAATCTCATGGAATGCAAGAAAGCAAGCAACAGTTTCAAGATCAAATGCTGAAGCGAATACAAGGCTCGGCGCTAATGCACTGTGAGGTAATGTGGGTTCAAAAGTTGCTAGCCGAGCTTGGAGTCTGTCATCCTGAACCTGCTCAGTTATGGTGTGATAACATTGGTGCTACATATATGACTGCAAATCCGGTATTTCATGCAAGAACTAAGCACATTGAGATTGACTTTCATTTTGTAAGGGAACAAGTGGCACAGAAGAAATTGGCAGTCAAATTTATTTCCACACAAGATCAAGTAGCAGACGGATTCACAAAACCTCTTCCAATCAAGCAATTGCAACTGTTTAGAAATAGTTTAAATTTGGGAAGTTTGCAATTGAGGGGAGTGTTAGATAAACCGTGTGCTAGAGATAAGATAGAAGTATTTGTTGTTTATTATCTTGTTTGTTATCGGCTGATTAGCTATGGCTGTTAGCTGTTAGTTGTTGAGTATTGTTTGGCGCACTGAAGTCCGGTTCACATGCGAGGATAACGTAAGCCGTTAGGTTTTTCACGCGTCATCCGTAAATGCGCGGACTCCGGTTTTTCGCCGTGTCTTTCGTATGCGCCACCACAAGGGCTTTTCTTGTGATTATAAACGAGGGCGAGCCCGGAGGAAGGGCTATCGCTTCATCTAACAACCTTGAGGGTGCTCTGGTGCAAGGGATCGGATCCTAACTCACCGGGGAGGACGGAACAGCTCACGGCGGTGGTTGGCCGAAGTTGAGGAAGAAAACCCCGATCTCCGTGCTCGCTGCGCCGTTGGCTGGAGTTTTTGAGGGGAAATGGAGAGGGAGTCGCGATGAAGATGGTGACGCAGTGCTCTGGCCTTGCCTCGGTCGGAGTTGGCCAGAACGGCGTCGGGTCCGGGGGCGCTCCGGTGCGTGCCACCGGGCGACGATGGTGAGGTCCCGTTCCCGTGGCTTCGTGGCACAAAAGGGGAATGGTCAAAGGGTTTGTGCTCAGCGTTGAAAGAAGAGTTGGGAACGCAAAAAGGATGGAGATGATCTTGTCTCAATCGGCGGCGGCGATGGTTGTCTTCCCCACGGCCGGCGGCAAGAACTTTGGCGACGGTGGGGCAGAGGGCCTCTTATCTGGGTTCTCTCGGCACTGGAATGAAGAATGAGGAGGGGCAATGCGTCCTAGGGAGGTCAAGGGCGAGCTCGGCATGGCCACAACGTCGGACACGCGTCGAGCACGCCGGCGGCTCGCCCTTCCTCGCCCTCTCTCTGGTTCCCTTGTCCCCTGGTCGGTTCCGGCAAGCTCTAAGCGGTGGACTTCCATGTACTCGAGTGGAGCAAGGCACATTGGCTGGTAGGTGGGGTCAGGGCGAAGAGGGCTAGGCTAGGCCGAGGGAGAAGGGTAGGAGCTTGGGTGAAAACTGGTTTTAGGAGATTTTCTTGAGATTATTTCTTCCCTCACTTTGCAGCTTAATAACTTAATCTGTGGGCATCGTAAAATCATAAGATTTTTACTGGAGATAGATTATCATCACTAGGCTCCATTTTCTTTGGTTCCATTCAAAAATAATTTGTGGTTTGCACTCAGTAATTCAACACGGACATGGTATTTTGGGAATCATTTGAATTTTTAGAGGGCCAAGACAGAGGAGAAAAATTCTAGAAAAAATATATTTAATTAGGTTAATTAACCTACTATTTTATTAAAGTATTTTATGTATATACTTATGTGCATTTTAATGATCTTTTGGGTAAGGTATTGTTTCAGCTGAGTAAAACTATTAATTAGTCTGATATTGTGCCTTGTTGTATTTGTTTGGGGCATCAAGCCTAGTTATTAAATTGCACAAAAATTGTGTTGTACTGAACACAATATTTGGCACCTTCATGAATTTTTCTATGATTTTACCTTATATGGCTTAGTCTAGAGAATTTAGGTAGCCTTCCTAGTTGTATGCGTCTACCCTATGTGCACGCGACTAATTTATTCCTCGGATTCATATTAGCTTTCCTCTTGAGCTGAGGGGGTGAACCTTGGATTAAGATTTTTTTTAAGTTCACACCTAGCATCCAAAATTAGTTGTAGATTTGGTTTATAAATTTCAATCGTTTAGGCTATGCCTATATGACCTTTAATGGGATGCATTTTCAAAAATCCGAATATACGCATATGACCTAGGTCAAAGGGGACCTCATGTTAGTACGCGATCTTTCGCATGATCTCACATTTTCGTCCTAGGTTATAAATGAAAAGCTTTAATTTGTTCTCAAATTTTTGGTCTCTCTCTTAATTAGAAAAGCAAAGTGTTGGTCCTCAAAAATTTTAAATTGGGCATATAGGCCAAGGCTCTTTAACCTAAGATGGAAAAATGAAAATTTTTGTTCATAAAATTGAGAAACCTTTACTTTATTTTATTTGGAAAAAATTTTGTCGACCCTAGAATTTTTGGGTACGTGACATAATGTTGTAGATGGAAGACGCTTCCAGATCCAAAACATATAATCCATTCACCAATGGACATTAAAATAGAACATATCCTTAAGATAAATTGAACAACCATTCTCCATAGATCTATAATCATATCTTTTCACTTGCAAACATGAAGGGAAAATAACGTTTTGACATAGAGTTGGAACACAATAACAATTATTTAATTCCAAAACTAATTTTGAAGGTAAATGAAGTGGCATAGTGCCAATGACGATTGTAGCAACTCTTGCTCCCTTGCCAACGCGAAGATCCACCTCGTCCCTTCTCATGCTTCTACTTCTTCTCAGACCCTGCAACGGTTTGCAGATATTAGCAACTCAAACTGGTATCAAATATCCAACTGTCACTAAATGAAGTAGTAAGATTAATTTCTATAACATTAATACCTAAAGTAGAAGTCGTACTTTGCTTCTTTTTTAGATCCTCCAAGTACTTCTTGCAGCTTCCTCCTCCAATGACTGCCTCTTTTCAATAGAAGCAAACAACATCTGTAGGCACAGACCCCTTTTTCCCTTCTTTGCCTTGGAAGTGTCACATCCAAATTTTTGTTTGGGATTACAAATCATTAAATAAATCATTTCCTTGAAATTAAATAAAATGAAAAATAAATTAATCAAGTAAAGGTATTAAGGAAATCAAATGTTTCTTTAAAAATAATGGTGGAAATATTTTAGGAATATTTTCTATGCCATAAATTACCCTCGAAATTTTCTATAAAATTAAGGAGCTCTAAAAATAATTTGAATAATACAAAGAGCATTAAAGTAATTATTCAAATAAATAAATTAATCAAGAAATGAGTGGTGATATTTTTATTAAATACTTTGAGTGTCCATATATTTTCAAAAATTTTCTTGGAATTATTTGAGTACTAGAAATATTTAAAAAAATTTGAAGATCATTTTATGGGATTAATTTAAATGGGAAACAAATTAAAAATCCTTTTCCTGTACTTGGGCCATCTTTCAGCCCATTCCTCGAAGTCCATCTTGCCTTCCTACTCTCTCTCATCCCGGCCCAGCTTGCGCTCGGCCTGTTTTCCATATGTACGCCAAAGTCCATTTCTCGTCCTCGCTCCCCCGAGCCACTGACCGGTAGGCCCCATCGGTCACCACTCCTCCCTTCCGAGCCACCGACGGTGGGTCCCATCTGTTGGGGTCATCCCATTCCCGCGCCGTGCCCGTCGCCACCGCACGCGCCGCGCCACCTGCGCATCCCAACCGTCCCCGTGCCGCCCCAAAACCGAGCAACGTCGCACCTCGCCCGTTCGCACCCACTTCGCCCGTATCCGAGTCCGCACCACACAAATCCTAACCGTTTCGCCGCCTCTCTCTACACGAGTCCGAGAAGAATGGCGACGAATCCGTGGTCATCCTTGCGCTATCTAGTCTCCCAAACCCCTATAAATGTAGCCGAGCTCCTCCTCTCCGGTTTCCCAGCTTCCCCAAACTCCCATGAACCTAACACTCTCACCGCGCATGTGCCTGCGATGTCAACCCTTGTCTTGCTGACATCATCCCGAGCCTTTTTCCTTTGAAAAATAATTAAAAGTTGTGCAATAACTTATTTTAATTTCAATTCATTTAAATGGTCCAAAACTTCTAAAATTCATATTTAATTCATACGGACTCCAAATTAGGCCATTCAAATTGCAAAATGCATCTAAAATTGAGCTATACATGTTTGTTTACTTTTTAAATACTGTTGTTTGGTTTTTATTAGGACTTTTTCCTCGTTTTGTGTGCGCGTGTAGATTCCGCCGTTTCGAGTTCGTGCACATGAGGAAAAGAGTCCAGAAGTTTGTTTGAAAAAGCAAGGCAAGTCACACTTCCCTTGAAGCATATTGATCTTGTTTTTTATAAATGTTTTACGTTTGCAAATAACATTGTGTGTTTTACTAATTAAATGAAATTATGGGATTACCTATCTGTTGCTTGTGCCATATTTACTTGTTATCCATTCCTTTGTCAGCCTTGGGTGATAATTTGACTAGCTTTAGTCACTCATGTTGATTTTTGCTGGAATTATATGCTTAGCCATGCTTAATTACCAGTAGCTCACTAAATGGGATAATTACACTATTTATTCTAGTCTCTGATCAGCTACAAGCTCAAAACACCTAGCCATGTCTTATTGGTCATAATTATCTCAACTAAAATATGACTTAATGGTGGGCTGTGGGTGCATGGTTTTGGATTGTCACACCCATGGTAATTAAGAACCGGTTCATACGAAACCCTAGAAGACAAACAACGCTTACCACAAGAAAGAATGGGCAACTGCTGAACCTGTAGTATAGCTTTCCTCTGGCCAACGTACCCTAGTGAGGGTGGGCGTGATGGAGTTTGGTCGGTCAGGGTGGTCGGTTGATCAGCTTCGGATTCACCGCAGCACGTGAGGGGCCTACCCATTGCCTTTCGAGGGGTGGGGACGAAACCTTGGTGTGATACGATTGGTTAAGTTATGCGAAAGGTCTTGTCACGATTTTCCCTTTGCGGTATCATGGTGGTATCGGGGCATGGTAACATGTGTGGAATAGTGTCTTATGGGTAAAGTTGCACACCTCGTCGATCGAATAAAACTATTCGAATAGTCGTGTGCGGTTATGCTCGATCGACCGAGATTCACTATGATTAGTCCCACACTACTTAATAATTGGGAATTAATGGAATTGATTAGTTCAGGTGGAATGGTTGGACCTGTTCAACATGGGATAGCGTTGTTCAGTGGAGGATAAAACATGACTCAACTTAATCAACTGTTTTACTGTTTTTAAATAGCCCAAGCCACTCTTTCTTTTTCCCCTTGCACGTCTGTATTTCTCGGAGTGGATTGTTGAGTACGGTGGTTGTACTCAGCCTTGCGATTTTTCCCCCTTTCAGAAGTTAGTGCTTCTAAGTTGAAGATGGTGTTAGAAGATCAAGGCTCGACCCTATTTGAGTTTGCCCGTGGAGTGGAGTTGAAGCTTCGCTAGGACCGTCTTTCTTTTTTTCTTGTCCTTTTTGGGTGGGAGGACTAAGTGCCTCTTTAGTAAGTATTTTATTTTACATTTTATTTTTACGTTTGGTTCTATGTATTAATTTGTCATTTTGTGTACTCTGGTTGATTCCTAGACATGGATTTAATACACAAATTAGTCTGAAAATTTGGGATAAATTTCCGGGCGTGACAGAAGCACTCGCGATCTCATCAAGAGTTTCCTTTTGGTGCAAAGTTTCTTGATAAGGGGCTTGTGCTTAGCATTCTGCATCATCATCATATGATCACTATTTTTTTATACTCTCCTCAACACTCTTTAGCATCCCATGCAATTCAGCTGAGGTTTTATCCATGCTGTTCATGTGATAATTTAATATGAATGACTCTAAGCTCAGAGGGAGCGACTAGAGAATCACATCTGTAGCCAACTATTGGCTAAGAGGAAAACCAAGTGTTTACACCCAAAATTGACACCTAGGAATAAAAATAGAGAAAATTACCAATATTTAGAAATCTGCCAGTTTCCTTCGGAGATGCCGGTTTGACTGTCGTGTATTGGCCGGTCAGACGAGGCAGTGGGGCCGGTCAGATCGAAGGCATGTGGCCGGTCTGACCGGCAGAGTCCGAAACCTAGCCAAATTCGTCGGTACTCGGGTTTCCTTCCTCCATACGGTATGTCTCGGGTTTCCAAACGTGTCTACCCTGATTTGGACATGGAGAAGGGTCTGTGGAGGGCAAGACCAACCCCTATTTAAGGGCCAAGGCCGGTTCAATTGGAACAACAACAATAACGAACAACCAACACAAACAAATCCAATCTAGCTCCTAGTTTTTAGCCAATTGAATCGTTCTTTTACTTTTTTCTACATTAGTTCGTCCATCTTTGTCGATTTGCGTCGTAAATCATCCGCCGCCGCCGCGAGAGTGCAACATCTCTTTGTAAGTTTGTCTTGAAAACTTTTCGTTCGCCCACGAGACGGGTGTTTATCTATCTTTTTATCTAAATCGGCTTTGCTAGCTGGTTTAATCTATAAAACCCATCTTGCTTTAGTTCTTTGCTAGATCGAGGTGGTTGGCGATTCCATATCACCGCAAGGCATTTAGGTGAATCGATCGTGCTCGTGCCTTTGGCAAAAAAGGTGCCAACACGATTTTTGGCGACTCCGCGGGGACTTCCGCTCGACGCCATCTAAACTTCGACGCCGCCATGACAAAGCAAGTTGCGCAAGAGGTAAGCCCATCTAACGTCGTCCACATCTCGTTGGATGACCTAGATGGGAAGACGCGCAAGATTATGGAGGAGCGGATCAAGGCGATCATGCGGGAGGTTTTGGACAAATCGTGTACCAAAACCCGTCAAGGTATCATCCTCAAACCCGGGAGCCCGCTCAAGGTCATCCACGATGAGGTAAGCACCGATGACCTAGCTCTTCCTATTCAAAGGCTCGTAGCAAGTACGGTGGATGAGTCCGTCACCGCCGTTGTCGGGCACCCGTGGCGTCAAAGGACAAGCTATAGCCAATTTTATCGTGGAGCACAGGAATGACTCAATGGCTCAGTAGAAATCATGCCTTGGACGTTGACATTCGATGGCTCGGTTTGCACCAATGGCTGCGGCATCGGCTTGGTCATTATTTCACCTAAGGGGGCAAGTTTTCAATTTGCTTTTGCTATTAACCCCCATGCTACAAACAACCAAGCGAATACAAAGCCGTACTTAAAGGATTGCATCTACTCAAGGAAGTTGAAGCCGACGCCATCAAAATAATGGGAGATTCACTGTTGGTCATCAGCCAGTTGTCAGGAGAGTACGAATGCAAAAATGATACGCTGATGATCTACTATCAACAATGCTAGGAATTGATGGAAGGTTTTCGGCTAGTCACATTGAAGCATATCCCCAGAGAACAGAATATTGAGGCCAATGATTTAGCTCAAGGGGCATCTGGCTAAAGGCCGATGATAATAGATATTGAAATCGAAGTTGCTGCCATTACAGCCAATGATTGGAGGTTTTGAAGTCTACAACTATCTCGAGAACCCCTCTCAATCGGCTACAAGGAAACTGCGATACGAGGCACTAAGATATGTTTTGCTCGATGAAGATCTGTATTATCGGACGATTGACGGTGTGCTGCTTAAGTGTTTGGGAGCCGATCAAGCCAAAGTGGCTATCGGAGAGGTGCATGAAGGGATTTGCAGCACGCATCGATCGGCTCATAAGATGAAGTGGCTACTTCGGCGAGCAGGATATTTCTGGCCGACAATGCTGGAGGACTGTTTCAAGTATTACAAGGGTTGCTAGGATTGTCGAAATTCGGCGCCATACATGAGCACCAGATCGGCTATGAATCCAATCATCAAGCCTTGGCCGTTCGTAGGATGGGGCATTGACATGATCGGCCGATGAATCCACCTTCAAGCAAAGGGCATAAGTTTATTCTGTGGCAACAGACTACTTTACAAACTGGGTAGAAGCGGTTCCATTAAAGAAAGTTGATTCTAAAGACGCAATCGAGTTTATTAAAGAACATATTATCTACCGATTTGGTGTCCGACAAACAATTACAATGGACCAGGGATCTATATTCATATATCGACGAATTTGTTCAGTTTGTCGACGGCATGGGGATCAAGCTACTTAATTCTTCACCGTACTACGCACAGCTAACGGGCAAGCCGAAGCTTCAAATAAAAGTTTGATTAAATTGATTAAAAGAAAGATCTCTGAGTACCCCAAGCAATGGCACAGCCGATTAGCCGAATCACTGTGGCTATATCGGATGGCATGCCATGGATCAATTCAAGTCCCTCCATACAAGCTAGTCTATGGACATGAGGCAGTGCTACCATGGGAAAGCGTCATCGGCTCAAGACGCATTCAACTACGGGATCAACTTACGGAATGATTATTATCACTTGATTGTGGACGAATTGAAAAACTTAGTTTTATCCAGATGAGGGCCTTGGAAAAAGTTACAAGGAATAAAGAACGAGTAGCCGACATTATAATAAAAAGTTGTGCCTAAATCTTTTGAAGATGACGAACTCGTTTGGAAATTGATACTGTCGATTGGATCCAGAGAGAATAAATTCGGCAAGTGGTCACCAAATTGGGAAGGGCCTTTCAAGATCCACAAATGCGTCTCTAAAGGTGCTTATATGTTAGAGGGTTTAGATGGAGATGTGTTTGGAAGGGCTCTTAATGGAATATACTTGAAGAAATACTACCCAAGCGTATGGATCAACTCGTGATTCGACCGTTTGTTTGGCCGATTCGTGCTAGCCGATGCCCCGTTTTAGTCGCATCGCCTTTAGGCCATTTTTATGGCACGTTTTTCCCCTAATTTCTATAATCGGTGCTATTGGCCGATAGCGACTACAACAAAGTGAAATTTGACTTCAGTTCATAATTTTGTCGACATCGAATACATCAACAAAATTAGGGGGGCATAGACACACACAATATTCGAGCCGATTGCAGAAAGGTGGACGTCAAAAATTTTCGGGCTTTGTAATCGGCATTATTACGGGAATCGAATGCTTTCGAGCGTCGTTGTTGGTGGTCATCGTAATCGGCATCAATAACGGTTTTGAAACGTTTCCGAGATCGGCCGGCACCATGTTGAGTACAAGATCTAAGCCGGTCATGAAAAGACAAGACATGCGGACTTAAGAATTTTGTGAGTAATTGGGATCGGCGGCCGTAATGCAAGTGTTGGGAACGATAGCCGCGATGCGATTTCGGAATCGGCAAACATGACCTAACGCACAAGGCCGAAATCCCTAAGTTTCGGTATAAGTGGTTTTGGAGTCAACGGTTAAATTAAAAACGATACATAAGGCCGAAGCCGATTTCATTCACAAACACCATTTCAGAAGTTAAAAAGTTATATTAAGCTATTACATCAGCTATTGAGCCAAAAATGTGTCTATGGCCGATATTGTCGCGGCCTTTATCGCATTGACTTCGTCGACGACGACTTGATCATCAGCATCGGAGCCGGCCAAAAATGTGTCTATCAACCATACGCTGCATGGCGCGTCCAAGCCTTGACCGATGTATATCAATGCAGACTGCGGCCAAGACCTTGGCAGCTAGGTCGTCTGGGAGTTGGCCCTCAATCTCAAAGAATCGGCTCTTGGCCGATCCACATTCCTCCACGAGCCTGTCGATGTTGATGTCCAGCCGATGGCGTATATCTTCGAGCCTTTCCTTGAGCTCATCGGTTGGGGCCTCGCTAGGATTGGCTGCCTCTCCCTCATCTTCACCAAGGAACTCCTTGATGTCGAAGGAAAGCAGATCGGCCAGAGACTGTGCAAAAGGAACAGCGAGATTAGATCAAATGGCTGATTGCTCAAGATATTGCGAGAAAGAGGGCAAGAGTGAACTTACCTTCGCCGTGGGCACTGGGTCGGCTTCTGCTATGCCTACTGCCAATACATGCAGGACCTACTGGTCCAGATACAACCAAAATCAGAGTCTAGGTGAGATAGCAGACGGAGGACCCCTATGCCTACTGCCAGGAGGGCGAAGAAGAAGAAGGCGCCTACTAGGTCTTAGTCCCCGGTCGTTGCCTGTGGCAATCGACATGCCGCTACCTTCCGTCTGCTATCTCACCTAGACTCGATTTTGGTTGTATCTGGACCAGTAGGTCCTGCATGTATTGGATATTGCCTTTGGGCCTATTATTGTAATATATTTGTGGTGTAATACTATTCGTACACTTTGCACCTGGTAATTCAATAATGTATTCGTGGGTACCACACTACTCGATCCAGGGAAATGGTACTATGAACACGAATTATTCCCGTCTTCAAAAGCAGAGGTCTACACTTTTGGAACGACACTTTCAATGCCTTTATGTTTCAGCAAGGCCCCATGACTATAACCTTAGCCGATGTAGTTATGACAACCGGGCTGGACATCTTGACATCGGCTAATCCTGGAGACCTGAGCAGAAAGGGCCAACATCAGTTCAAAACAAAGGCCATTGGTGGATGGAGTGGCTACATTGCCCAGAACATGAAGGATGGATCAGTCGGCCACAGGGAACACGCTGCATTCCCTATGATGTGGCTGGAAAAGTTCGTGTTCTGCGGTTCAAGCTGTGGGCCGACTGCCAACTGGCAGGTTGTAGCCGAATCCCTAGCCGAAGGAAGGAAACTTGCTCTGGGCAAATATCTTCTCGACTATTTGTACCAGACCCTCCATCAGGCCATCACGAAGATAGCCGCCAATGCTCCTGTCAACACTGGCGGCCCCTGGTGGTTCCTTCAAATCTGGCTTGTGTTGTTGACCCACAAGATAGCCGGTCGGCTACCCCTGACCGAAGCCCGTTCCCCCGCCTGGAGCCGATCGAAGATGACGACGGCAACGAGATCACCACCACCAGATGCATGAGCTATGGAGAAGCGGCAGCCACGCACGTGGGTTCAAGGCAATCACCGATCTGTGGCCGAGTGGTTCATCTCTCTGTACGACGGGCTCTCCCACGATAACCCGCACTTGGTACATCTACCGGGACCGAGCGCTGTTCGAGCTGCCGATCGACTTCAACTTGGAGGAGATCAACTCAGCCGACAACCCCAAGTGCATAGAGCTGTTCATTGCCGCTCTCACCCCTTGCATTCTGCGGACCGGGATTCACCAAGGCCGATCAGTGGCCAAGAGTTATGTGTTCTATTACCCCGTGGTCGGCTGCCAGGCAGTTTGGGTTTGGGCAACTGCCCATCGGCTGTTACTACGCCGATAAGATCGAGACCACGGGGTTTGTGGACCAGGCTCTCATCATTCATCGGCTGCTGAACATAGCCGGTCCCCTCCTCGGCAATATTGGCGAGATGGTGCTGGCGTAGAAGAAGACGCAACCTACAGCCATTGGTGGACTGAGATTAAACAGCACATCTTCCATCAACGGTCTTCTTACTACGTCAACTCGCTGCTGCCCGAAGAAATCCCTTCGGTGAGTTTTGAACTTCAAATCATTCTTCTCCTTGCATCACCAGCTGTCGTAATCGACTAACACTTGTCTCCTTTCGTTCGCAGAAACCGAAATAGAACGGCCGACGGTGAGCAACTCGGGACTCCCATCGAGTATCGCCTAGGCGTCCCGCCCGAATGGAGGTGGCCTCGCTCCATCGCGATCGGCTGGGACGGGCCAAAATTGGTGTCCTTACTACATGGGCAAACGCGTAAGCCGATATCCCAAAAGAAAAGAGCCGCGCGCCTCGCAAAGCCATCGGCCGCGCCTGTCCCAAAGAAGAAGAAACAGCCGATCGCGCCTGCCGACAACCTCCCTTCAGTGGATCCGAGAGTCGAGCAACACCTTGAGGAAGCCATGGCCGACGAAGAGATGCCAACGGCCGTCGGGCGTGCCGAATCGCGCTTCGAGCCATCAATCTGTCGCCCTCTAGCCGATAATCCGCCGGCTCCAACCCCTCCCACGAAGACACAACCGGTTAGTCTTCACCTTATCGAGCTTGGCTTCAATATGATATTACTCTATACTCAGCCGAATGTGTCTCTTCCAGGTTAAGAAATCGGCTGGCCGCATGCCGCGTCACGCTCCATCAGTAATTACTTCTTTCGGCTTGCGCCTCAGCCTACGAATTTCAGCCGACTTGACTGCTAATACTTGTCTTTCTTTTGCAGCCTCCTCGATCTCCATCGGCTACCCCCAATCGTCGAGCGAACGCACATCGTCGGCCATGGATGACCAAGGAGTTGGAGATACCCCAGAACCGGCCGCTCTATTAGAGCAAAAATCCACTTCCCAATTCTTCCTTTCAATACTGGAGCTGATAGCATGTACTTAACTACGTCGACTTTACAGATTATCATGCACTCGTTGGATAGTAGATAATGCCTTAACTTGGTACATGAAAAATATAGGCATAGGCATAGCTTCTCCACTGGTGAATACCTTGTTTCTGCGTCTAGTAGCCATCGGCTGAGATAGAAGATAGCCTTTTCCTTGCCCTCACCCTCTTGGATTAAAACTGAGCCGATTGACTTGTCATCGGCTGATAGGTATAGCTTGAATGGTATCCCTTTTTGTGGAGGCATTAAAACTAGAGGGGAGCTTAGATAATCCTTGATATTGTCCAAAGCCTTTTGTTGCTCTGTCCCTCATGTGAATGCTTGATCGGCCTTCAGTCGAAGCAGTGGTGTGAACGACTCCATCTTTTCTGAAGGATTTTCTATGAACCGCCTGATGAAGTTGATTTTGCCGATCAATGATTGAAGCTGCTTCTTGTCCTCGGAGGTTGTATCGTTTTGATAGCATTGATGCTTCTTGGTGTAACCTCAATTCCTCTTTCATGAACAAGAAACCCCAGGAACTGCCCGGCTGATACGCCAAACGCGCACTTTAACGGATTCATCTTCAGACCATATTTTCTTGTCCGCTCCAAAACCTACCTGAGATCGGCTATATGGTCCTCTATCTCCCTGGACTTGACAACGACATCGTCGATGTAGATCTCCATCGTAGAGCCGATCATATCATGAAAATGTAGTTCATGGCCCGTTGATATGTTGCCCCATCATTTTTTATCCCGAACGTCATAACGACCCATTCATACAAGCCAATTGCCCTGGACATCGAAAGGCGCTTTATGAATGTCCTCTTCGACCATGAAGATTTGATTGTACCTTGCATTGCCATCCATAAAGCTAATAATTTTGTGGCCTGACGCAGCGTCTACGAGCAAATCGGCTTGGGCATTGGGTATTCATCTTTGGGGGTAGCCTTATTCAGGTCTCTGAAGTCGATGCATACCCTGAGTTTGCGGTTCGTTTTCAACATTGAGACAATGTTTGAGACCCACTCGGCGTATCGGCAAGGCCGAATGAATCCAGCATCGTATAGCCGAGTTATTTCGGCTTTAATCGCGTCGTACATATCGGCTTTGAACCTCCCGGGAGGTTGTTTGAACGACCGATAGCCTCGCCTTGATTGGCGCTTGATGAACGACAATAGATCGGCTAAGACCGAGCATCTCGAAGTACTCCCAAGCAAAACAATCTTTATATTTTATTAACAAATTAATGAGCTGGGATCTATAATGAGAAGATAGATTTTTGCTAATATACGTCGGCCTCGGCTTGTCATCAGAGCCGATGTCAATTTCTTCTAACTCGTCGGTCGACGTAAAACCTTGTCCGAGCTTGCCATCGTCTTCGTCTGCGGTGTCCATGCCGAAGACGCTTGAGCTCTCCACTATGTCTTGTTCAAAGCAGCAGCTGCGGCTCGTCATCTCCAATCGGCTGTCGGCTGGTACGATCTTGATCTTGTCGCCGTCCCATTGGATCAGGCTCTGATGCATCGTGGAAGAAACGCAACAATTGGCGTGTATCCAGTCCCTTCCAAGCAGCAGGCTGTAAGACCCCTTCCTGTCGATGACAAAGAATGTTGTGGGCACGGTCTTATTGCTGATGGTCAGTTCGACGTTCAGGACGCCCTTGGTTTCTAACGGGTTGCCGCCGAAGTCCTTGAGAACCATATTGGTCCTGATTAGGTCTTCGGCCCCTTTGCCTAGTTTTCTGAATGTTGCATAGGGCATTAGGTCGACTGCGGCTCCCCCATCAACTAGCATCTTGGACATCGGCTTGCCGTTGACGAATCCTTTAACATACAACGGCTTCAGGTGCCGATTTTCGGTCCCCTCGGGTTTGTCGAAAATAGCTTGGTCTGGGGAGAGTGCTAGTTTCACCAAGTCGTCTTCGACAGTGTCTACATCGGCTTCAGGAGCATCGAATTCGGCCGGCAATATGAATACCATGTTGACCGATGCAGAAACTTTGCCTTTCCCTATGGCTGCCCTCCTGGCTTGATCGGCTGAACTCTCCTTGGCTTGCTCCTTGTCAGTTGTGACGGTTTTCTCTTTGGGGATCCATCGCCTTTTGATCTTACCCAGCCAACGATGTTGTTCTTGGATCATTTGCCGAACTTCTTCTTCCCTTCCTTCACGCTTTAGCCTTTGAATTCTTTGTTTCTGTGTTTTGGTGAAGAGGTCAGAGGGGCACCATTAGGGGTTGGCCGATTCTTCATCATCGGCCTCTTCTTCGTCGTAGTATTCGTCGTTCTCGTTTTCGTCGAAGAAGTCTTGATGGATCGGCCCTAGCTGATCGTGAACGGACTGTCGGTGTCGGTTGAGCTAAACGGGCCTTGGGACGAACCGAGTTGTACTGGTGATCAGCCGGCTTCTGTGTTCGTCCTCGGGGCACTCGCTGCAAGCCGGGCAGTTCTCTAGCGTTGGCAGCCTCGTCCTGGTCTCCCAGTAGTGCCTGAAAAATTCGCAATGCTAATGGGGATCGGCACCGCTGTGATTCCCGTCGTACCAGCGGACTCGTGTTTCTGGCTCTTGCCGATAAAACCTTTCAAACCGGGCCTCCTCCCGCCACGACTGCTGTTGGGGGCGACGTCGGCTGTTCGTGTTGATCGGCTGTCGATCAGCCGATCGGGCAACGGGGCACACCATGTTGATTGGCGCGGCTTAGCTTCTAGTCGGCTCACCTTCTGCATTGACCTCTTTCAATGTTTCGGCTAAGCTGTACGTCATTCTGCGCTGCCGAGCAGCTTGCCTAGGGCAGGCTTGAACCATATTGATTGGGAAGGGGTGGCAATCTACCTTCATTGGCCGATTGGAATCGACGAACTTGAGTTTCCCGGCTTCTATTGCCGACTGGATCTACTGTCTGAAGACTTTACAATCGTTAGTGGCATGAGATGTGGAGTTGTGCCACTTGCAATATTTTTTCTTCTTGAGTTCTTCGGCCGATGGGATCACGTGGTTCTCAGGAAGCTAGATCTGTTTCTCCTTGAGCAATAAGTCAAAATCCTATCGGCCTTGGTGATGTCGAAGTCATATCTCCTCTTTGGCCGTCTTCAGCAGCCACTGGCAGACGATGGCCTTTTTGTTCTTGGCCCATTCGGCTGCCGCCACCTCTGTGTCATCGTCGTTGGAATCAGACTCTGACTCAATGATAACTTGAGTTATGTTTTTGACGGCCTTCCTAGTGTCCTGAAATCTTTGTTCATGGGTTGTCACCTTCTGTGCCAGATGTGCTAGGCTGTCAAAGTCTTGAGCGGAGAAGCGCTCGCTGATCGACGCAATCAGGCCATGGAAGGCCAAATCGGCTAGCTGGGCATCCGACAACGCCAGGCTGTAGCATCGGTTTCTCATCTCTCTAAAGTGTTGGATGTATTCTTGAACCGACAACTTCATTTCATGGTTGCCAGAGTAGAAGTAGCTGTGAAATTGTTTTTCAAGATTGGCCCAGCTCTGAATTGAGTTGTAAGGCAACGAGGAGAACCAGGTAAAAGACGATCCCGAAAGAGACAAAGGGAACAACCGGACTCTCAAGGCGTCTGTAGCCGACGCTTCGCCGCACTGCGCCAAGAATCGGCTGACATGCTCGTAGGTTGACACGTTGTCCTGCCCTGAGAACTTTGAAAAGTCCGGGATTTTGTATCGGTTGGGCAATGGAATCCGCTCAAAATGCTCCTGATAAGGATACCGATACATGTTCCTCGAGTCTTTGGCTTGAGGCCGAATTGATCACGCATGACGCCTCGCAATCAAATCGCCCACGTCCGGTTGTCTCGTCAGACGGCTCATATGGATCATATGGTGCGGGTGCTTGCCGATACAGTGGTGGTGGCATCTGAGGCCTGTAGTGATGGTCTTGACGACCTCCTTGATACTGGTAGTAGAGTGGATGATTAGCGGGAGGCGACCGATTTGCCGGTGGTGGCGTTGGTGGACCCGGAACTGCTGTCGGCCACCGGCGTTGTACTGCTCTGTCCAGGAGCCAATCTGGGCAACCGGCTCTAACCTGTCGATTGTCATTGAACATGTTGGCGATCTGGTCCTTGGGCAGCGGTTGTTGTCGGTTCAGCATAGTGATCACTGGTCTAGCAGCCGATCCAGATAGATTCGGCTAGTTGAGGACCACTCCTGGTGGCCCTGGTTGTGCTGGCGATGGAATCGACCGATTCTGGGTGGCCAACGTCCTGTAACCAGGAAACTGGCCGTCTATGAAGTACGTCAGCCCCCGCTGCAGCTGGTAGGCTATCTTGGCATCGACCACAGTAGCGATCATGTTGTTAAGGGTGTTGACTAGGATGCTACTCTTGTTGACCAGCGCATGTGGACGACCGAATCAATTCGGTCTTGCAAAGTATGCAGGGCCGAATCGTCTTGTTCCTGAATCGGCTCCTCCACCTTTTGTTTTCCCTTTGATCCCCTGGAGGAGGACGCCTTGAGTTCGTCCATGCTGAACTTGTACTTTTGATGCAAGGCCCCGGATCTTGTCTGGGTGAATGATTGTAGGTAGTCGGCATGGAGCTCTTCTACCATCTTCTTGTAATCGGCTTGCTGTTCAGCCCTATAATTGCTCCATCTTCACAGGCACGATGTTGTCCTAACAAACACTGGGGCTCTTGGAGTCGACCATCTTGTCAGCTGCGTCGATGCGTCCTAGCCGAGTTGACAAAGAAAGTCCCACTGAGCGTGCCAAGAAGCGTGTTGACAAGAAATTTCTTTCACGCGCTGGCCTGGGAGATCTGCTTAACTCCAGTGCAGGTCCTTCTCGACTACCTATGTTGTTCAAGGCATGCCATTTGGTTTGATCTGTTAACCAACAAGAAAAAAAGAACATATATATGCTATTCCTACTGAAAAAAAGAGACATTGCCGGGGTTTGATCTGTTTTTTTCTTGTTGGTTAACAGATCAAACCAGCTGGCACGCCTTGAATAGCATAGGTAGCCAAGAAGGACCTGCACTGGAGCTAAGAAAATCTCCCAGGCTAGCGCGTGAGAGAAATTTCTCATCAACACGCTTCTTGGCATGCCCGGTGGGACTCTCTTTGTCATCTTGGCTAGGACGCATCGACGCAGCCGATAAGATGGTCGACTCCAAGAGCCCCAATGTTTCTCAGGACAACATCGTACCTATGAAGATGGAGCAATTATCGGCTGAGCAGCAAGCCGATTACAAGAAGATGGTGGAAGAGCTCTAGGCCAACTATTTACAATCATTCACCCAGACAAGATCCGGGGCTGTACATCAAAAGTACAAGTTCAGCATAGACGAGCTCAAGGCATCGTCTTCCAGTGGATCGAAGGGCAAACAAAAGGTGGAGGAGCCGATTCAGGAACAAGATAATTCGGCCCTGCATACTTTGCAAGACCGGATTGATTCGGTCGTCCATCATGCGCTGGTCAACCAGAGTAGCATCCTTGTCAACACTCTCAACAGTATGATCGCTACCGTGGTTGACGCTAAGATAGCTGACCAGTTGCAACAGGGGCCGACATACTTCACGTACGGCCGCTCCGGTTACGTAACGTTGGTCACCTGTAATCGGCCGATTCCATCGTCGCACAACTAGGGCCGCCAGGGGTCTCAACCACCGGATCCATCAGATCGGCCGCGAAACCGGTGATCACTATGCTGAACCAAGAACAACCGCCGCCAAGACCAGATCGCTAACATGTTCAACGACAATCGGCAGTTAGAACCGATTGCCCAGATTGACTTGGACAGACGATACAACGCCGGTGGCCGACAGCTGTTCCCAGGTCCACCAACACCACCACCAAATCGGCCGCCTCCCGCTGATCATTCACTCCACTACCAATATCAAGGAGGCCGCCAAGATCATCACTACAGGCCTCAGATGCCACCACCACTGTATCGGTAAGCACCCGCACCGTATGATCCATATGAGCCGATACAGCAGGACAACCGAACTTGGGCCGATTTGATTGCAGACGTCATGCGCGATCAATTCGGCCTCAAGCCAAAGGACTCAGGGAACATGTATCGGTATACTTATCCAGAGCACTTTGAGCGGATTCCGTTGCCCAACCGATACAAGATCCCAGATTTTTCGAAGTTCTCAGGGCAAGACAACGTTTCGACTTACGAGCATGTTAGCCGATTCTTGGCGCAGTGCGGCGAAGCATCGGCTACAGACGCCTTGAGAGTTCATTTGTTCCCCTGTCCCTTTCGGGATCGGCTTTTACCTAGTTCTCCTCATTGCCTTACAACTCAATTCAGAGCTAGGCCGATCTTGAAAAACAATTTCATAGCTACTTTTACTCCGGCAACCATGAAATGAAGTTGTCGGACCTCACCAGTATCAGACAAAAGCACAACGAGTCGGTTCAAGAATACATCCAACGCTTCAGAGAGATGAGGAACCGGTGCTACAGCCTGGTGCTATGGGACGCCCAGCTAGCCGATTTGGCCTTCCACGGCCTGATCGCGTCGATCCGTGAACGCTTCTCCGCTTAGGATTTCGACAGCCTGGCGCATCTGGCACAAAAGGTGACGGCCCATGAACAAAGATTTCAAGACACCAGGAAGGCTGTCAAGAACATAACTCAAGTTGTCGTTGAGTTAGACTCCGATTCCAATGACGATGACGCAGAGGTGGCGGCAGCCGAATGGGCCAAGAACAAAAAAGCCATCGTCTGCCATTGGCTGCTGAAGACGGTCAAAGAAGAAAGATATGACTTTGACATCACTAAGGACGATAGGATTTTCGACTTACTACTCAAGGAACTAAGAACCACGTGATCCCATCGGCCGAAGAACTCAAGAAGAAAAAATATTGCAAGTGGCACAACTCCACATCTCATGCCACCAACAATTGTAAAGTCTTCAGGCAGCAAATCTAGTCGCCGATTACAATCAGCCGATGAAGGTAGATGGCCACCCCTTCCCAATCAATATGGTTCAAACCGGCTCTAGGCAAGCTGATCGGCAGCGCAGAATGACGTACAGCTTAGCCAAAACTTTGAAAGGGGTCAATGCAGAAGGAGAGCCGACTGGAAGCCAAGCCACGCCGATCAACATGGTGCGCCCCGTTGCCAGATCGGCTGATCAACGGCCGATCGGCACGAACAGCCGATGCCGCCCCCAACGACAATCTTAGCGGGAAGAAGCTCGGTTTGAAAGGTTTTACCGGTAGAAGCCAGAAACACGAAGCCGCTGGTATGACGAGGATCACAGCGGTGCCGATCCCCATTGGCATTGTGAATTCTTCAGGCACTGCTGGGAGACCGGGATGAGGCTGCCAACGCTCGAAAAATGCCTGGCTTGCAGCGAGTACCCCGAGGACGAACACAGAAGCCGGTCGATCGCCAGTCCAACTCGGTTCGTCCCAAGGCCCGTTCAGCTCAACCGGCACCAGCAGTCCATCCACGATCGGCTAGGGCCGATCCATCAAGACTTCTTCGACGAAAATGAAAACAACGACTACTACGACGAAGAAGAGGCTGACGATGAAGAATCGGTCAACCCCCAATGGTGCCCCTCTGACCTCTTCACCAAAACACAGAAACGAAGAATTCAAAGGTTAAAGCGTGAAAGAAGGGAAGAAGTTCGGCAAATGATCCAAGAACAACGCCGTCGGCTGGGTAAGATCAAAAGGCGATGGATCCCCAAAGAGAAAGTCGCCACACCGACGAGGAGCAAGCCCAGAAAGTTCAACCGATCAAGCCAGGAGGCAGCCAAAGGGAAAGGCAAAGTATTTGCATTAGTCAACATGTTCATATTGCCAGCCGAATTCAGTGCTCCTGAAGCCGATGCAAACACCATCGAAGACGACTTGGTAAAACTAGCAATCTCATCGGACCAAGCTATTTTCGACAAACTCGAGGGGACCAAAAATCGGCACCTGAAGCCGTTGTACGTTAAAGGATTCGTCAACGGCAAGCCGATGACCAAGATGCTAGTCGATGGGGGAGCCGCAGTCGACCTAATGCCCTATGCAACATTCAGAAAACTAGGCAAAGGGGCCGAAGACCTGATTAGGACCAATATGGTTCTCAAGGACTTCGGCGGCAACCCGTTAGAAACCAAGGGCGTCCTGAACGTCGAACTGACCATCAGCAATAAGACCGTGCCCACAACATTCTTTGTCATCGACGGGAAGGGGTCATACAGCCTGCTGCTCGGAAGGGACTGGATACACGCCAATTGCTGCATTCCTTCTACGATGCACCAGAGCCTGATCCAATGGGACGGTGACAAGATCGAGATCGTGCCAGCCGACAGTCAGTTAACATCGCCAATGCTATTTGCCAGTGTGGGAAATCGAAGGCATTGATTGTTTGTCCGGGAAAATCTGGCAAGCCGATTTTCTAAACGTGTCCGATTCTACAATACAACTGATTGGAGATGACGAGCCGCAGCTGCTACTTTTAACAAGACATGGTGGAGGGCTCGACCGTCTACGGCGTCGACACCGCGGATGAACACGATGGCAAGTTAGGGCAAGGTTTCACGTCGGCCGACGAGTTAGAAGAAATTGACATCGGCTCTGGTGACAAGCCGAGGCCGATGTATATTAGCAGAAATCTATCTCCTCATTGTAGATCCCAGCTCATCAATTTATTAAAAGAATATAAAGATTTTTTTGCTTGGGAGTATTTCGAGATGTCTGGCCTTAGCCGATCAATAGTTGTCCATCAACTGCCGATTAAGGCAGGTTATCGGCCATTCAAACAGTCTCCTAGGAGGTTTAAGGCCGATATGTATGATACAATCAAAGCCAAAATCACTCGGCTATACGATGCGGGATTCATTTGGCCTTGCCGATACGCTGAATGGGTCTCAAACATTGTCCCGGTGTTGAAGAAAAATGGTAAACTTAGGGTATGCATCGATTTCAGAGATCTAAATAAGGCTACCCCCAAAGACGAATACCCAATGCCCATAGCCGATCTGCTCGTAGACACCGTGTCAGGCCACAAAATTATCAGCTTTATGGATGGAAATGCAGGCTACAATTAAATCTTCATGGCCGAAGAGGACATCCATAAAACTTCCTTTCGATGTCCTGGGGCAATCGGCCTGTACGAATGGGTCGTTATGACGCTCGGGCTAAAAAATGCTGGGACAACATATCAACGGGCCATGAACTACATCTCTCATGATATGATCGGCTCTCTGGTGGAAATCTCCATTGATGATGTCATTGTCAAGTCCAGGGAGATAGAGGGCTATATAGCCGATCTCAGGCAGGTTTTGGAGCGGACATGAAAATATGGCCTAAAGATGAATCCGTTAAAGTGCGCGTTCGGCGTATTGGCCGGGCAATTTCTAGGGTTTCTTGTTCATGAAAGAGGAATTGAGGTTACACCAAGGAGCATAAATCCTATCAAAACAATTCAGCCTCCGAAGGACAAGAAACAACTCCAATCTTTGATAGGCAAAATCAACTTCATCAGGCGATTCATAGCCAATCTCTCAGAAAAGATGGAGTCGTTCACACCACTGCTTCGGCTGAAAGCCGATCAAGCATTCACATGGGGGGCAGAGCAACAAAAGGCTTTGGACAATATCAAGGATTATCTGAGTTCCCTTCCAGTTTTAATGCCTCCATAGAAAGGGCTGCCATTCAAGCTGTACCTATCAGCCGATGACAACTCAATCGGCTCGGTTTTGATCCAAGAAGTCGGCGGCAGGGAAAGGGCTATATTCTATCTAAGCCAACGACTATTAGATGCGGAAACGAGGTATCCACCTGTGGAAAAGATGTGCCTATGCCTATATTTTTTATGTACAAAGTTAAGGCATTATCTGCTATCCAACGAGTGCACCATAATCTGCAAAGCCGACATAGTCAAATACATGCTATCGGCTCCGGTATTGAAAGGAAGAATTGAGAAGTGGATTTTTGCTTTGACAGAATTTGATTTGAGGTATCCAGCACCCAGGGCAATCAAGGGACAGGCCATAGCCGATTTCATCGTCGAACACAGGAACGACTTGATTGGCTCAGTGGAAATTATGCCTTGGACATTGACATTGCTCAGTTTGCACCAACGGCTACGGTATCGGCTTAGTCATTATTTCGCCCAGGGGGGCAAGTTTTGAGTTTGCTTTCGCTATCAACCCCCATGCTACAAACAACCAAGACGAATACAAAGCCATCCTTAAAGGAAGTTGAAGCCGACGCCATCAAAATAATGGGAGATTCACTGTTGGTCATCAGCCAATTATCATGAGAATATGAATGCAAAAATGATGTACTGATGGTCTATTATCAGCAATGCCGGGAATTAATGGAAGGTTTTCGACTAGTTACTTTGGAACATATCACCAGAGAGCAGAACACAGAAGCCAATGATTTAGCTCAAGGGGCATCGGGCTATCGGCTGATGTTGAAAGAAATTGAAATAGAGGTTGCCGCCATTACAGCCGATGATTGGAGGTTTGAAGTCTACAATGATCTCAAGAACCCCTCTCAATCGGCTACAAGGAAATTACGATACAAGGCGCTAAGATATGTTTTGCTCAATGAAGATCTGTACTATCGGACGATTGATGGTGTGCTACTCAAGTGTTTGGGAGCCGATCAGGCCAAAGTGGCTATCAGAGAAGTAAATGAAGGGATTTGTGGCATGCATCAATCGGCCCACAAAATGAAGTGGCTACTTCGCCGAGCAGGATATTTCTGGCCAACAATGCTGGAGGATTGTTTCAAATATTACAAGGGTTGCCAGGCGAAGGGTTACGAGGAAGCTACGATAGCTAATAACGAAAAATTTTCTACCGCGCAAACCAGGAACACTTGCAAGTAAGGGTCGATAGATCGTTACCGATTGGAGTAGAGTGCAGCGGACTAGCCAATCAGGGCTATCCGATCTGGAACAATGCTAGCCGATGACAGCTGATTTGCCGACAGCCGATTCATCAATCAGCCGATTTGTCGATGCCGCAGTCGATCCGAGTCGTCCGTCCGCGTTCTCACGCCTCGCTCCGATGCGCTCGACCTCAACCGATTCCACCAAAGCCGAACGATCCGCCGCAGCCACGCTTGCTCCTATTGCAGCCGATTCGTAGCCGTAACGTAGCAGCGCCTCTACCGGTATCCACACGTCCGGGGACAGAACACCGAACACCCGTGTGCTAGCACGCGATGCAAGGCTAGGGTTTGGCTCAAAAGTGGGGAGGGTTTCCATGGACATTGATCTCGCCGACTTCTGAATACACGCATGATCAAATTGATTCGGTTCCAAAAACATGCAGCAGCTCTCCACCCCTCCCCCTTTATATAGAGTTGTCGGTTGGGCCTAGAGGCCCATTGGGACTCTATTTTGAATCGGATCCTATCCGAATCTCATAGAGGTTGCCGGCCGGACTTCGTAAGCCCATAGGACTCTATCCGATCGGATCCCTATCTGATCGAGTCGTAGTCGAGTCCAACTCGAATGCCTGTTCTTATCCTCTTAAGCGTGCGACCCTGTAGGTTCAGGTATACTCGATTTCGGCTATAGTCAACCTCAGCCGACCATCGGCCCGAGTTCAACTCAGCCGATCTGTCAACAGCGGCGCCTAGTAGCACATATTGACACCATAGTATACAAGAATATAATATTGGCTCTGAACTTGTAATGTGTATACAAATCCCTTTGCCTCACGATAGCAATTAAGCTATAGGAAAGATGTGTGCCAACCCTTCAATAGCTTAACCATTCACTCGAACCGTATTGGATTATCTGTCTGTTGATTGACTCCTCAATCAACTTAGCATGGCCATGTATTTCCATAATCCATTACCTCGAGGGGCCCATAGATATCTCTCCAAAGGAGGGGAAAATTCCATCTTGATCACTCACATCCCACTCCATGTTTCATAGCAAACCCGAAAACTACTTTTATAACTACCCAGTTATGGAATAGCGTTTGGTAGTCCCAAAGTAGGCTACTACACACGTTGGAATCCATGATGATCTCAGGTCTAAGGACTTTGCACCAACACTACTTGAGACCAACTAATGGCACATTAATTCCTGTAGTGTCTCATGGTGGGTCTATCCAACAATGTGTTCTCTAACACATGTGTCCATGTTTATTGATTTTGTATCTCCATACCCATGATCTATGAGACATGATCATCAATCAATAAACATGCCGATCTCAGAGTCATATTTGTTCCAATAATATGACATGTGATCAGAGATCATTTAGAAATAGATTCATGCATAAAGAGTCTCATAAATAAGTCACATACTTATTGATCAATACAAGATGTCTATTTCATGGAACTGAATAACACTTTATTCATTTATACATAAACATTGACCATGATATCCAACATCTCCATATTGCCTCTAGGGCATATCACTAACACCAGGATTGTCAGAAATTTGGTACCATACAACGAGCACCAGCGTCGGCTATGAACCCAATTATCAAGCCTTGGCCGTTCAGAGGATGGGGTATTGATATGATCGGCCAGATCAATCCACCCTCAAGCAAAGGGCATAAATTTATTCTGGTGGCAACATATTACTTGAAAAAGTGGGTGGAAGCAATTCCTCTGAAGAAAGTACACTCTAAGGATGCCATTGAGTTAGTTAAAGAGCATATTATCTACCGATTTGGCGTCCCACAAACGATTACAACAGATCAGGGATCTATATTCATATCAGAAGAGTTTGTTCAGTTTGCCGACGGCATGGGGATCAAGCTACTTAATTCTTCGCCGTACTACGCACAGGCCAACGAGCAAGCCGAAGCTTCAAATAAAAGTTTGATTAAGTTAATTAAAAGAAAGATCTCTGAATACCCCAAGCAATAGCACAGCCGATTAGCCAAATCACTGTGGGCATATCGGATGGCATGCCATGGATCAATTCAAGTCCCTCCATACAAGCTTGTCTACGGACACGAAGTAGTACTACCATGGGAAAGCGTCATCGGCTCAAGGCGCATTCAACTACAAGACCAACTCACAACCGATGATTATTATCATTTGATGGTAGACGAGTCAGAAGATTTAGTTTTATCCAGGATGAGGAGTTTAGAAAAAGTTACAAGAGATAAATAACGAGTAGCCAGACATTACAATAAAAAAGTTGTACCTAAATCTTTCGAGGAAGGCGAACTCGTTTGGAAATTGATGCTGCCGATTGGATCAAGGGATAACAAATTCGGCAAGTGGTCACCAAATTGGGAAGGGCCTTTCAAGATCCACAAATGCGTCTCTAAAGGAGCTTACATGCTAGAAGGGTTAGACGGAGAAGTATTTGGAAGGGCTCTTAACGGAAAATACTTGAAGAAATAGTACCCAAGTGTATGGATCAACTCATGATTCGGCTCTGTTTGCTTAGCCGATTTATGACAGCCGATGTCTTGTTTCAATAAGGCATCATCTTTAGGCATTTTTATGCAACATTTTCCCCTAAGTTTTCTACGGTCGCCTAACGATTGGCCAATAGCGACGACAATGAGGTGCAAATGGCTTGGATTCACAATTTTGTCAACACCGAAGCTATCAACAAAATTTGGGGGGCATATACATACATAAAGCCGATTACAGAAAAGATGGAAGTCAATCTAGAGGTGTGGGAGCAAGATGTCGGAAGGTTTTTGGAATCGGCGCAACAGTTGGGTTAAGTATGAACTATAAGCTGATTTCGGGGAAGCGAGAGATGTGGCCCTAAGTTCGTTTCAAGCGGTTGAGATCGGAGGTCGTAATACTAGGTGTTGGGGTCATTAGCCGCGGCGTGGTTTCGGAATCGGCAAACCTAGTGCAGCACGTAAGGCCGAAGCCGATTTCAGCACACCTAATTTAGAATTGACAGTCGTATCAAGACAGTACATGCGGCCGGAGCCGATTACATTTACAAGCACAATTGCAAAAGTTGACAAGCTATTTTAAACAAGCCAAGGGCAGAAGCCGATTATGAAATTTGGGCAGTTGACTACGTTCATTACAAAATTCGGCGAATGTGTTACAAGAGGCATCAGCCGATTTCATAATACTAAGATGTTACAAGGAGTGAATTTGTTTCTTCAGGTAATCGGCTATAGCCGACAACGCCGTCCACCTGATTTGATCCACCTCCTCGAGGGCCTTCGTGTCGTCGGCTTCGGACTGAGCCACCGGTCGAATGCCTTTCACCAAGTCACAGAGATGCACCACAACCGCCTTGATACTTTGACGTTGGGCGTCGATTTCGGCTGGTAGGCTGATCATATACTCCTTGTGGACGTCGATCTCGTTCATAACTTGAATGAGATCGGCCATCAGCTGGTCCTGGCGTGAAAGGAGTTGCTCGATCTTGGCCACCGGCTCGGTTTTCAGGTGGTCGAAGGCAGCTTTCTGACCCTCGATGGCCTCTTTGGTCGACTGGAGGGTTGCCGACCACGTTTGGTTTTCACGACGGTCGGCTATTCGCTGCTGGGCCCGCTCGTACTTGAGTTGGTGCGCCTCCAAGAAGGTTGCTGGCACAATGGCGTCGGCTATCGCCTCCGGCAGCTGGCCTTGGATCTCCCGGAAGCGCGCGTGGATCGAGCTGCTGTCGGCTACCAGCACGTCCAATGAGGCCTCCAGCCTATTGCCGATGTTCGGCTAGACTGGCCCTCAGGTCCTTGTCCGGCGTCACCAGCGCCTCCTCGTCGATCTCGCCAGGCTATGTTCTACAAAGGGAAGATGATGATTAAAGGAATTGTTAAGTCGACAATGCCGATTATGAAACTCGGTTGGCTTACCTTGGGCATTGGGGCCGGAGCACCCTGTTCGGCTGGTTCGTCGCCTATGGCCGATGGGGCCCCACCGCCCGCAGCAGTCACGGTGCGCTCGCTCGATGCCTGGGGGCAACCGACGGTGACCAAGGAGGCTGCAAAAGAAGACAAGTGTTAGCAGTCAAGTCGGCTGAAATTTGTAAGCTAGGATGCGGGAGATGGTTACCATTGGAACGCGACGTGGGATATGGCCGGCCGACTTCTTAATATGGAAAGGGAATGATTGGCTAAGTATATAGTGATGTCATACTAAGGTCAAATTTAGTAAGGTGAAAGCTTATCGATGGTCTCTTCGTTGGAGGGTTTGGTACCGGTGGATCGTCGGCCGGGGGATTGATGGAGTTGTGGCTTGAGCTGCTAGACTCAGCCGCTGCCTCAACAGCCGCCGATATCTCTTCGTCGGCCATCTGGTCGTCAAGGTATTGAGCGACACTCCGATCTCGCGGGGGGAGGCTGTCGGCCGGCGCGATCGGCTTCTTCTTCTTCGGCTTCTTGGGGGCAGGCGCGGCCGATGGCTTTGCGGGAGGCGCAACTCTTTTCTTCTGAGCTATCGGCTCGCGCACCTGCCCGCGCAGGAGGGACGCCAGTTTCGGCGTGTCCTAGCCGATCGCTAACGAAGCTAGGCCGTCTCCGTCTAGAACGCCCAGACGGTACTCGATGGGGATCTCGGAGTTACTCACCGTCGGCCGTTCCGTCTCGGTCTCCTGCAAAACAAAGAGGACAAGTATTAGTCGGCTGCATCGGCCGATGAAGAGAAGAGAGGAATCGTTTGGAGTTTAAAACTTACCAAGGGGATTTCTTCAGGCAGCAGCAAGTTGACATAATAAGACGACTGCTGATGGTAGATATGCCGCTTGATCTCGGTCCACCATTGGTCGTAGGCTGCACTCTTCTTCAACGCCAGAACCATCTCACCGATGCTATCGAGGGGAGGTCCGGCTATGTTCAGCAGCCGATGCATTATCAGTTGTTGGTTCACAACTCCCCTCGTCTCGATCTTGTCGGCATAGTAGCAGTCGACGGGCAGTTGCCCAAGACCAAACTGCCTTGTAGCCGATACCGGGTAGTAAAACTCATAACTTTTGACCACTGATCGGCCCTGGTGGATCCCGGTCGGCAGGATGTAGGGGGTCAGAGCAGCGGTGAACAGCTCCCTGCATTTTGGGTTGTCGGCCGAGTTGATGTCTTCCCAGTTGAAGTCGGCTGGCAGCTCAAAAAGTGCCTCATCCCAGTAGAAGTACCAGGTGCGGTTCTCGCGCGACAGCCCATCGTACATGGCGATGAACCACTCGGCTAGCAAATCGGCCGATTGCTTGGAGCCCGCATGCACAGCTGCCGCTTCTCCATAGCTCATACATCTGGTGGTGGTGATCTCGTTGTCGTCTTCATCTTCGATCGGCTCCAGCCTTGGGAAAATAGCCTCAGTCAGGGGCAACCGACCAGCTATTTTCTGAGTCATCAACACCAGCCAGATTTGGAGGAACCACCAGGGGCCGCCGATGTTGACAGTAGCATTCGAGGCTATCTTCGCAACGGCTTGGTGCAACGTTTGATACAAATAGCCGAGGAGGTACTTCCCTAGCACGAGCTCATTCCCGTCGGCTAGGGATTCGGCTACTACTTGCCAGTTGGCAGTCAGCCCGTAGCTTGAGCCACAGAACAGGAACTTCTCTAGCCACATCATTAGGAATGCGGCGTGTTCCCTATGGCCGACTAACCCATCCTTCATGTTCTAGGCAATGTAGCCGCTCAATCCACCGATGGCCTTGGTCTTGAACTGGTGTTGACCTTTTCGGCTCAAGTTTCCAGGGTTAGCCGATGCCAGGATGTTCAGTCGGGTTGTCATGTATATGTCGACTAATGTGATCGTCATCGGCCCCTGCTGGAACATGAAAGCATTGAAGCTATCATTCCAGAAGTACGCCGCAGCCAACATCAGCGGCTCATCCTTCTCCATGCTGGCCACAGATAAAACTAGGCACTGGGCTATCCCGGTTTCCTCCCACTGAGCGTACTTGCCCGATTGCACCCTCTTATACCACTCAATCCAAGAGGCGTCTGTGGTCGGCCATGACTTAAAAGTCCCATTCCAGTGGGCTAGGGATGGCTTCCTAGTGTTGTAAGGGATTCTGTTGGTCTCGGCTATGATCATATCGGCTGGGTCAGTGTTACCGATAGGGCCGAGAAAGTATCTTTTTTCTTGAGTCAGACTCGGAATGAGTACTTGATATGACAGATACTATAGTTTGGAAAAGAAAAAGAAAAAAAATTGCTGCTCAAAAGCAGCTGAAGGCATGACGAACGCAAGAACACTAGGAGGCATGGCAGGAAAGGAAATCTGAAGAAGAAGAGTTTTGAGCCGATGGGCGTACCTCGGGGAACTCGGCGGCAGCGGCGGCCAGTGCGGCGGCTGTTAGTGATATGCCCTAGAGGCAACATGGAGATGTTGGATATCACGTCAATGTTTATGTATAAATGAATAAAGTGTTATTCAGTTCCATGAAATAGACATCTTGTATTGATCAATAAGTACGTGACTTATTTATGAGACTCTTTATGTATGAATCTATTTCTAAACGATCCCTGATCATATGTCGTATTGTTGGAACAAATATGATTCTAAGATCGGCATGTTTATTGATTGATGATCATGTCTCATAGATCATGGGTATGGAGATACCAAATCAATAAACATGGACATATGTGTTGGAGAACACATTGTTGGATAGACCCACCATGAGACACTACTGGAATTAATGTGCCATTAGTTGGTCTCAGGTAGTGTTGGTACAAAGTCCTTAGACTTGAGATCACCATGGATTCCAACATGTGTAGTAGCCTACTTTGGGACTACCAAACGCTATTCCGTACCTGGGTAGTTATAAAGGTAGTTTTCGGGTTTGCTATGAAACATGGAGTGGGATGTGAGTGATCAAGATGGAATTTGCCCCTCCTTTGGAGAGATATCTCTGGGCCCTCGAGGTAATGGATTATGGAAATGCATGGCCATGCTAAGTTGATTGAGGAGTCAATCAAATGACATGATAATCCAATACGGTTCGAGTGAATGGTTAAGCTATTGAAGGGATGGCACACATCTTGCCTATAGCTTAACCGGTATCGTGAGGCAAAGGGATTTGTGTACACATTACAGGTTCAGCCGATATTATTCTTGTATACTATGGTGTCAATATGTGCTGCTAGGCGCCGCGTTGACGGTCGGCTGAGTTGGACTCGAGCCGACGATCGGCTAAGTTAGACTATAGCCGAAACCGAGTATACCGAACCTACGTGGTCGCACGCTTAAGGGGATAAGAACAGGCATTCGAGTTGGACTCGGATACGGCTCGATCGGATAGGGATCCGATCGGATAGAGTCCTATGGGCTTAAGACGTGTGGGCGGCCAACTCTATGAGATAAGGATGAGATCCGATTCAAAATAGAGTCCTAATCGGCCACTAGTCCCAGTCGGCCAACTCTATATAAAGGAGGGAGGGGTGGAGAGCTGCCACATGTCAATTGCATCGCGTGCAACAGAAGTCGCCGAGATCAATCTCCACGGAAACCCTCCCCACTTTCGAGCCAAACCCTAGCCTTGCATCGCGTGCTAGCACACGGGTGTACGGCGTTCGTCCCCGGACGTGTGGATACCGGTAGAGGCGCCGCTACGTTGCGAGCCGTTGATCGGCTTCGGATCGGCCGCACCGGAGCGATCGGCCGTGGTGGAATCGGCCGCGGTCGGGCGCATCAGAGCGAGGCGTGAGAACGTGGCCGGACCACTCGAATCGGCTGATTGGCGAATCAGCTGTCTCCGGGAATCGGCTACACAGTTCCAGATCGGATTGCCCTGATTGGCTATTCCGCTGCACTCTACTCCAATCGGTAACGATCTATCGACCCTTACTTGCAAGTGTTCCTGGTTTGCGCGGTTAAAAGTTTTGTTTTCGGCTAGCGTAGCCTCCGCGTAATCCTTCACTGAGATCACCATGGATTCCAACATGTGTAGTAGCCTACTTTGGGACTACCAAACGCTATTCCGTAATCGGGTATTTGTAAAGGTAGTTTTCGGGTTTGCTATGAAACATGGAGTGGGATGTGAGTGATCAAGATGGAATTTGCCCCTCCTTTGGAGAGATATCTCTGGGCCCTCGAGGTAATGGATTATGGAAATGCATGGCCATGCTAAGTTGATTGAGGAGTCAATCAACGACGGATAATCCAATACGGTTCGAGTGAATGGTTAAGCTATTGAAGGGATGGCACACATCTTGCCTATAGCTTAACTGGTATCGTGAGGCAAAGGGATTTGTGTACACATTACAGGTTCGTAGCCGATATTATTCTTGTGTACTATGGTGTCAATATGTGCTAGGCGCCGTTGTGACGGGTCGGCCGAGTTGGACTCGAGCCGACGATCGGCTAAGTTAGACTATAGCCGAAACCGAGTATACCTGAACCTACGTGGATCGCACGCTTAAGGGGATAAGAACAGCATTCGAGTTGGACTCAATACGGCTCGATCGGATAGGGATCCGATCGGATAGAGTCCTATGGGCTTACGACGTATGGGCGGCCAACTCTATGAGATACGGATGAGATCCGATTCAAAATAGAGTCCTAATCGGCCACTAGTCCTAGTCGGCCAACTCTATATAAAGGAGGGAGGGGTGGAGAGTTGCTACATGTCAATTGCATCGCGTGCAACGAAGTCGCCGAGATCAATCTCCACGGAAACCCTCCCCACTTTCGAGCCAAACCCTAGCCTTGCATCGCGTGCTAGCACACGGGTGTACGGCGTTCTGTCCTCGGACGTGTGGATACCGGTAGAGGCCCGCTACGTTGCGCGCGTTGATCGGCTTCGGATCGGCTGCAATCGGAGCGATCGGCGTGGTGGAATCGGCTGCGGTCGGGCGCATCGAGCGAGGCGTGAGAACGCGGCCGGACGACTCGAATCGGCCGATTGGCGAATCACCGTCTCCGGAATCGGCTACAGCCCAGATCGGATTGCCCCGATTGGCTATTCCGCCGCACTCTACTCCAATCGGTAACGATCTATCGACCCTTACTTGCAAGTGTTCCGGTTTGCGCGGTTAAAAGTTTTGTTTTCGGCCAGCGTAGCCTCCGCGTAATCCTTCACCGAGATCACCATGGATTCCAACATGTGTAGTAGCCTACTTTGGGACTACCAAACGCTATTCCGTAATCGGGTAGTTGTAAAGGTAGTTTTCGGGTTTGCTATGAAACATGGAGTGGGATGTGAGTGATCAAGATGGAATTTGCCCCTCCTTTGGAGAGATATCTCTGGCCCTCGAGGTAATGGATTATGGAAATGCATGGCCATGCTAAGTTGATTGAGGAGTCAATCAACGCAGATAATCCAATACGGTTCGAGTGAATGGTTAAGCTATTGAAGGGATGGCACACATCTTGCCTATAGCTTAACCGGTATCGTGAGGCAAAGGGATTTGTGTACACATTACAGGTTCGAGCCGATATTATTCTTGTGTACTATGGTGTCAATATGTGCTGCTAGGCGTCGCGTGACGGGTCGGCTGAGTTGGACTCGAGCCGACGATCGGCTAAGTTAGACTATAGCCGAAACCGAGTATACCTGAACCACTGGGTCGCACGCTTAAGGGGATAAGAACAGGCATTCGAGTTGGACTCAAATACGGCTCGATCGGATAGGGATCCGATCGGATAGAGTCCTATGGGCTTACGACGTATGGGCGGCCAACTCTATGAGATACGGATGAGATCCGATTCAAAATAGAGTCCTAATCGGCCACTAGTCCTAGTCGGCCAACTCTATATAAAGGAGGGAGGGGTGGAGAGTTGCTACATGTCAATTGCATCGCGTGCAACAGAAGTCGCCGAGATCAATCTCCACGGAAACCCTCCCCACTTTCGAGCCAAACCCTAGCCTTGCATCGCGTGCTAGCACACGGGTGTATGGCGTTCTGTCCTCGGACGTGTGGATACCGTAGAGGCGCCGCTACGTTGCGCGCCGTTGATCGGCTTCGGATCGGCCGCAATCGGAGCGATCGGCTGTGGTGGAATCGGCCGCGGTCGGGCGCACGAGCGAGGCGTGAGAACGCGGCCGGACGACTCGAATCGGCTGATTGGCGAATCAGCCGTCTTCGGGAATCGGCTACACGCCAGATCGGATTGCCCCGATTGGCTATTCCGCCGCACTCTACTCCAATCGGTAACGATCTATCGACCCTTACTTGCAAGTGTTCCTGGTTTGCGCGGTTAAAAGTTTTGTTTTCGGCTAGCGTAGCCTCCGCGTAATCCTTCACTGAGATCACCATGGATTCCAACATGTGTAGTAGCCTACTTTGGGACTACCAGACGCTATTCCGTAACTGGGTAGTTATAAAGGTAGTTTTCGGGTTTGCTATGAAACATGGAGTGGGATGTGAGTGATCAAGATGGAATTTGCCCCTCCTTTGGAGAGATATCTCTGGGCCCTCGAGGTAATGGATTATGGAAATGCATGGCCATGCTAAGTTGATTGAGGAGTCAATCAACGACGATAATCCAATACGGTTCGAGTGAATGGTTAAGCTATTGAAGGGATGGTACACATCTTGCCTATAGCTTAACTGGTATCGTGAGGCAAAGGGATTTGTGTACACATTACAGGTTCAGAGCCGATATTATTCTTGTATACTATGGTGTCAATATGTGCTGCTAGGCGCCGTCGTTGACGGGTCGGCCGAGTTGGACTCGAGCCGACGATCGGCTAAGTTAGACTATAGCCGAAACCGAGTATACCTAAACCTACGGGTCGCACGCTTAAGGGGATAAGAACAGGGCATTCGAGTTGGACTCAAATACGGCTCGATCGTATAGGGATCCGATCGGATAGAGTCCTATGGGCTTACGACGTATGGGCGGCCAACTCTATGAGATACGGATGAGATCCGATTCAAAATAGAGTCCTAATCGGCCACTAGTCCTAGTCGGCCAACTCTATATAAAGGAGGGAGGGGTGGAGAGTTGCTACATGTCAATTGCATCGCGTGCAACAGAAGTCGCCGAGATCAATCTCCACGGAAACCCTCCCCACTTTCGAGCCAAACCCTAGCCTTGCATCACGTGCTAGCACACGGGTGTACGGTGTTCTGTCCCCGGACGTGTGGATACCGGTAGAGGCGCTGCTACGTTGCGCGCTGTTGATCGGCTTCGGATCGTATACAATCGGAGCGATCGGCTGTAGTGGAATCGGCTGCGGTCGGGCGCATCGGAGCGAGGCGTGAGAACGCGGCTGGACGACTCGAATCGGCTGATTAGCGAATCGGCTGTCTCCGGGAATCGGCTACACTGTTTCGGATCGGATTGCCCTGATTGGCTATTCCGCTGCACTCTACTCCAATCGGTAACGATCTATCGGCCCTTACTTGCAAGTGTTCCTGGTTTGCGCGGTAAAAAGTTTTTGTTTTCGGCTAGCGTAGCCTCCGCGTAACCCTTCAGCGGCGGTGTTGGAGGCCATTGAGGTCGTCGGAGCTAGATCTGGGTCCTGGTTCGCCGGAATCGCTGGGATGCGGTGAAGGGTGCCGGTGAGTCGCCGGGAAGGAGAGAGGAAAGGACTTGGGTTGCGAGGTGCTCGAGTGCGGTTTGAAGGCGTGATCGCTTTGGTCGAGGTAAAGGACTATTTAAAGGGCATTTCGGGCAGCCGAAAAGGTTTACGTCAGAAAAGAGCGGGAATTTGAACAGGCAACAAATCCGCAACACTTCGTATCACGGACTTGGGGGCATGTGTTAATGACTAAATTTGGTAACCGAACCCCTAAGTTCTAGCGAGGTTAAAATATAATCGGATCGGCTGGCTTGGTGGAGAAGCAGAGGCTGCGTCGGCTATGCTCAAATCGGCTGAGTAACGATCAGCTACGGGGTCAATCGGCTGAGGTTGGATCGGATGAGGTTAGCCGATAGCCCATGCTGAGTCAGAGAAGATAAAACTGTTTCCGATGAAAGTGCTTCGAGATAAAGTGAAGGATTTAGTTATTAGTTTGTGCGTTAAAAGATATTGCCATCTATGGATTGATTCCTGTAACGCCAATTGTATCTGTAAATTAGGAATTTGTTTAAACTGTTTATTGTAATGCGGCATGGGTCCTTCCCGGGATGTCGTCGTATTTTAAATAGTAGTTTAGATAGAGTCTAGGGTTTGTACAGATAATGTTATCTTGGGTATAAATAGGACCCAAGACTCCCTGTAAACATGATACAATCATAATCAATAAAAACAACTTTTGGCGCATCGCCAAACCTTTTCTTCAGACGAGCAATTGATTTGGCTCCGAGCTGCATCGTTTCGATCCCCAAATCCAGGTAAATGCTTGTCATTAGTGGTATGTTCTACTGATTCTAATGCTTCCATCGTAATGACACATTAGATTCAGGGGTTTATACTGCGCTATTTACCACATATAGCATATCAACTGGAGCAATGTTTAGATCTATCCTGCCATCGGCCAGTTCTATCAAGAACCCACAGCCGATAGAGCTAGATCTAAAGGTTGAACTAGTTTATATGCGGTATCCACCGTCTCGAGAGGTATAAATCAGCTATAATATATTAGGTTGTTCTTTTTATACTTAATGCTGCATCAACATTGAACTATTAAGTCATTTTTAGAACTTCCAATGATCTGTTTAGTTAAATTTATATGTTTAGAGACAGTGCCGGGGTTTCAGCCGGCCTTACCTGCCCTGATATATTTTTAGTATATTTATTACTAGAATTATGTTAGTGCTACCTCTTATATTAAGATCTCATTCTTGTCGGACATCGTAAGCCGAAATCGGCCTGCTAGCAATAGCCGACATCCGATTTCCTAGGCTAAATATATCTGGTTCAAGAATGATATCTTTTCATAAGAATCATCGGAGTACTAGCCGATCCATAGTTAGCTTTCCAGTATCGGCTAGGTTATCAATACATATATTCATTATCCGTTACTGTATTTGGGTTAAGCGGTTGATGCTGTCTCGGCATAGCCGATCCATTCCATTCACTTGGCTTAAATATATTTTAGGATAGCATATATATGCTCATGGATTCCCTCAGCCAATCGAGTGGGGATCTAACCTAACACTTAATACATATATCTTGTTTTTCTTGTTGGTTAACAGATCAAACCAGCTGGCACACCTTGAACAGCATAGGTAGCCAAGAAGGACCTGGACTAGAGCTAAGCAGATCTCCCAGGCTAGCGCGTGAGAGAAATTTCTCGTCAACAACATTCTGTCAGGGAAGGTTCTAATGTAGTTTCCTCTTCGCGAAAAAACAACGGGAGACATTACTTGCCTCCCGGAACAGAGCCGAATCAAAGGTGGATGCCTAAGGATTTGACGGCTACACAAAAGAGGAGATTATAGCGTCTTCGGGCTTCCGAGCTAAAGGAAAAGGAAGCTGAAGAGCGGAGAGATAGGGAGTTTGAGGAGTTGCGGCCACTACCGATGAAGGAATGGAAGTCCAAATCGGCGAAAGGTAAAGAGCCGGTGGTTGTTCGGGAAGAGGATGAACAATCGGCTGAGGAATCATCACTAGGAGAGAGCATGAACATTAGTATGGTGTGCATGTTGCCCATGGAGTTCTGTGCCATGGAGGAGGCTGAGGTAGCTCAACTCTCACTAGGTCCAAGAGACGCGGTTTTTGAAAAACCCAACGAATCTAACCGTCGTATGAAGCCTCTTTATCTTAAGGGCCATATTGATGGAAAGCCGGTCTCTAGGATACTAGTGGATGGAGGCGCTGCTGTGAACCTGATGCCCTATTCACTGTTCAAGAAGTTGGGTCGTGAGGAGGATGAGTTGAAGAAGACCAACATGTTGCTCAACGGCTTCAATGGTGAATCAACTGAGGCTAAGGGGATCCTATCTGTGGAGCTCACGGTGGGTAACAAGACATTTCCTACCACCTTCTTCATCGTCGATGTGCAAGGTAACTACAGTCTTATCTTGGGGCGTTGTTGGACTCATGCCAACTGTTGTGTTCCTTCTACCTTGCATCAATGTTTAATTCAATGGGACGGTGATGATGTTGAGGTGTCCAAGCTGACACATCGGCTGAGGTTGCAACGGCTGATGTTTCAGTAGGGTGGAAACATGGAGATATGCAGTGTTTGTCAGGGTTAAATCTTTCTAGATTTGATTTTATTAGTGTTTCCAAGGATGGTTTTGTACCTATTTTTACAAAGCCGGCTAGTTTAGCATGGCTAGGTGATATTACTTTATATGATGAATAAAACAACAAATTTAGAGTGGTTACCGAAGAGGGTACAAGAATATCGGTCTACAAAGAACGATATTGGAGAGACAATAGAGGATTTTGACGAAGTAGAAAAACTTGGTCAAGGGTTTACATCGGCTAATCGATTAGAAGAAGTGGACATAGGGGATGGAAGTGTTCCAAGGCCGACTTTTGTAAATAAAAACATGAAAGCCGATTATAAGATTAAGATAATCGAGTTGCTTAAAGAATATGTTGATTGCTTTGCATGGGAATACCATGAGATGCCGGGACTTAGCCGTGAGCTTGTTGAGCATCGGCTTCCGATAAAATCAGGGTTTAGGCCTTATAAACAACCCCCTCGTCGCTTTAACCCTCTCATATATGATCGTGTCAAAGAAGAAATAGACTGATTATTGATGGCGGGGTTTATTAGGCCATGCCGGTATGCAGAGTGGGTGTCCAACATTGTTCCGGTTGAGAAGAAAGGGAGCGGTAAGATTAGAGTATGCATAGATTTTAGAGATCTAAATAAGGCCACTCCCAAAGATGAATATCCTATGCCTATAGCCAACATGTTAATAAATGATTCCTCGGGTCATAGAGTAATTAGCTTTTTAGATGGTAATGCCGGCTATAATCAAATCTTTATGGCAGAAGAGGATATGTATAAGACGGCTTTTAGATGTCCGGGATTTGTTGGGTTGTTTGAGTGGGTCGTCATGACATTCGGGTTAAAGAATGCCGGCGCAACATATCAGAGAGCGATGAACTTGATTTTCCATGATTTGCTAGGTTTCATCCTAGAAATTTATATTGATGATATTGTCGTCAAATCGGATGACATGGAGGGTCATATAGCCGATTTGAGATTAGTTTTTGAGAGGATGCGTCGGTATGGTTTGAAGATGAATCCACTCAAGTGTGCTTTTGGTGTGTCGGCGGGGAAGTTCTTGGGATTCATGGTACATGAGAGAGAGATTGAGATTGATCCTAAGAAGGTTGAGAAGATTCAAGATTTTAAAGCGCCGACATGCAAGAGAGACGTTCAAAAGTTGCTAGGTAAGGTGAATTACTTGAGGAGATTTATATCTAACCTAGCGGGTAAAATCGATGCTTTTGTTCCTATTTTGCGTTTGAAAAAGGAAGCCGATTTTACTTGGGAGCAGCACAACAGGAGACATTTGAGGGTTTGAAAAAATATTTATCTACTCCACCTGTGGTGCGAGCTCCTAAAGCCGAAATTCCGTTTCGGCTGTACATTGCTACTTAAGACAAACTTATTGGAGCCGTTTTGACACAAGAGGAAGATGGCAAAGAATACATAATCACATATTTGAGCCGTCTTCTTTTAGATGCCGAAACGAGGTATGTTTTTGTAGAGAGTCTTTGTCATCATTACTTGTTATCTAATACATGTATAGTTGCTTGTCAGACCAATGCCATTAAGCACATGTTGCAAAGGCCAATTCTAAGTGGGAGAATTGGCAAGTGGGCGTATACATTAATTGAGTATGATTTGGCTTATGAATAGTTAAAATCTATGAAAGGCCAAATTATAGTAAATTTTATAGTAGATCATCATGTAGATATTGCTTATGAAGATGAGGTCTGCTTGCTTAGTGTTACACCTTGGAAGATTTATTTTGATGGCTCTTCATGTAAGGAGGGTCAAGGTATAGGTGTAGTTTTAATTTCGCCCAGTGGTCAATATTTTGAGGCATCGGTTCGTTTGGAGTATTATTGTACAAATAATCAAGTCGAATACAATGCTTTGTTATTCGGTTTACAAGTGATGGAGATCATTGGAGCTACACACATAGAAGCGTTTGGTGACTCAGAGTTGGTGGTGCAACAAGTTGTCGGGGTTTACAAGTGCTTTGATGGGTCTCTAAATAGTTATCTTGATCAATGCTTGGATATTATTGCCAATTTTGATGATTTTGCTATTAGGCATATTGCTAGAAGTGAAAATTCTATAGCAAATGATTTGGCTCAACAAGCATTTGGTTATAGTATTATGAGGGGAGTATTTTTCATACTAGAGAAACCGGTGCTTGATTTTTATTCTTTGAACAAAATTGGCAAGCATGCAGATCGCAGGTGGTCTGACCGGCGCACTGTTGTCGGTCTGACCGAGGATGGCTGGCGATCTGACCGGTGCTCTGTAGCCGGTCTGACCGTGGATGGTCTGACCAGCGTTGCTTGGCCGGTCAGACCGGCTTCACAGAGGATGCTAGGGGCATGATTTCAGTGATGCAGAGATCAAATTTAGTTTAAATTTGGACTTTTGTGCCCTAGAAACAGCAGAGGATTGGGAGAGTACCTTTGATCCAATATTTAATGGATCCTAGCCTTAAGGTTGATCGGAAAATTTGGTGGCAAGCATTTAAGTATACTTTGCTCAATGGAGATTTGTATCGCCGAAATATAGATGGGGTATTATTGAAGTGCCTAGATAGTGATCAATCTAAAGTGGCTATGGGAGAGGTACATGAGGGTATTTGTGGAACACATCAATCGGCCCATAAGATGAATTGGTTGCTTAGGAGAGCAGGGTTCTATTGCCCGAGAATGATTAATGATTGTTTTAAATATTATAGAGGATGCGAAGCCTGTCAACGGTTCGGCAATGTTCAACTGGCACCGGCTACGGTGTTGAACCCTATTATTAAACCATGGCCATTCCGAGGTTCGGCTTTGGACTTCATTGGTCAGATTTATCCTTCGTCATCAAAAGGGCATCGGTTCATGCTAGTTGCGATGGATTACATTACTAAGTGGGCCGAAGCTGTGCCGCTCAAGAATATGACTCATATAGAGGTAATTGACTTTATTTTGAAGCATATCATACACATATTCGGCATTCCTCAAACGTTGACTACGGATCAAGGAGCTTCTTTCATATCCAAAGAGGTAAAGAATTTTGCCGAATCTTATGGTATTAAATTGTTGAGTTCTTCTCCTTACTATGCTCAGGCTAATGGACAAGCCGAGTCTAGTAATAAAACTTTGTTGAAATTGGTTAAAAAGAAGATCGAGGAGCATCCCAAGAGGTGGCATGAGGTGCTTTCTGAGGCATTATGGGCGCATCGCATATCTAGACATGGTGCTACCAAGGCAACCCCTTTTGAGCTAGTCTATGGGCAAGAAGCCATTTTACCGGTTGAGGTAAATCTTGGCTCTATTCAATGTATAAAGCAAAACGATTTGTCAGCTGAAAATTACAAGTTAATGATGGGAGATAATCTCGACGAAGTGGTTGACAAACGTTTGAAGGCTTTGGAAGAGATAGAGAAAGAGAAGAAGAGGGTGGCCAAAGCATACAACAAAAGGGTGAAGGCGAAGACATTCCAAGTGGGAGACATGGTATGGAAGACAATTTTCCCTTTGGGTTCTCGATCTAAAGAATTCGGTAAGTGGTCACCAAGTTGGGAGGGACTTTATCGGATATGCAGAATCGTTCGCAGGAATGCATATTTTCTGGAAACGCTTCAAGGAGAACGGTTTCAGCGAGCTATCAATGGTAAATATCTAAAGAGATACTTCCCGAGTGTTTGGCAAGATGCTTAGGAAGCTCTATGGCCGGTAATTAGATTATCGCCTTAAGATAAACATGTTCCACGCTTTTAGATTCACGATGTTCATCGTAAAAGGCAGGGGGCATGTGTTTACACCAAAAATTGGCACCTAGGAATCAAAATAGGGAAAATTGCCAATATTTGGAAATCGCGGTTTTCTTCGGAGAGGCGGTCGGCCGTGTGTATAAGCCGGTCGGCCGGGCGATGGGCCGGTCGGACCGAAGGCATGTGGCCGGTCGGCCGGCAGAGTCCAAAACCTATCCGAATTCGTCGGTACTGGGGTTTCCTTCCTCCATACGGTATGTCTCGGGTTTCCAAACGTGTCTACCCTGATTTGGACGTGGAGAAGGGCCTGTGGAGGGCAAGACCAACCCCTATTTAAGGGCCAAGGCGGGTTCAATTGGAACAACAACAATAACGAACAACTAACACAAACAAATCCAATCTAGCTCCTAGTTTTTAGCCAATTGAATCGTTCTTTTACTTTTTTCTACATTAGTTCGTCCATCTTTGTCGATTTGCGCCGTAAATCGTCCGCCGCCGCTGTGAGAGTGCGACATCTCTTTGTAAGTTTGTCTTGAAAACTTTCCGTTCGCCCACGAGACGGGTGTTTATCTATCTTTTTATCTAAATCGGCTTTGCTAGCCGGTTTAATCTACAAAATCCATCTTGCTTTATTTCTTTGCTAGATCGAGGTGGTTGGCGACTCCATATCACCGCAAGGCATTTAGACGAATCGATCGTGCTCATGAAGGGTTACGCGGAAGCTACGCTAGCCGAAAACAAAAATTTTTCTACCGCGCAAACCAGGAACACTTGCAAGTAAGGGCCGATAGATCGTTACCGATTGGAGTATGCAATGGAAATAGCCAATCGGGCTATCCGATCCGGAACCGTGTATCCGATTCCCGCAAGACGACACCGATTCCCGGGACGCCGATTCGCCAATCAGCCGATTCGCGGAGTCGTCCGGTCACGTTCTTGCGCCTTGCTCCGATGCGCCCGACCGCAGCCGATCCGAAGCCGATCAACGCCGCGCAACGTAGCAGCGCCTCTACCGGTATCCACACGTCCGGGGACAAAACGCCGTACACCCGTGTGCTAGCACGCGATGCAAGGCTAGGGTTTGGCTGGAAAGTGGGGAGGGTTTTCGTGGAGATTGATCTCGACGACTTTTGTTGCGGATTCGGTTCAACGCGATACCGAAACTCTCCACCCCTCGCCCCTTTATATAGAGTTGGCCGACTGGGACTAGTGGCCAATCAGGACTCTATTTTGAATCGGATCTCATCCGTATCTCATAGAGTTGGCCGCCCACACGTCGTAAGCCCATAGGACTCTATCCGATCGAGCCGTATCCGAGTCCAACTCGAATATCTATTCTATCCCCTTAAGAGTGCGACCCGGAGGTTCGGGTAATACTCGGTTTCGGCTATAGTCTAACTTAGCCGATCGTCGGCTCGAGTCCAACTCAGCCGACCCGTCAACGGGCGCCTAGCAGCACATATTGACACCATAGTATACAAGAATAATATCGGCTCGAACCTGTAATGTGTACACAAATCCCTTTGCCTCACGATACCGTAAGCTATAGGCAAGATGTGTGCCATCCCTTCAATAGCTTAACCATTCACTCGAACCGTATTGGATTATCTGTCTGTTGATTGACTCCTCAATCAACTTAGCATGGCCATGCATTTCCATAATCCATTACCTCGAGGGGCCTAGAGATATCTCTCCAAAGGAGGGGCAAATTCCATCTTGATCACTCACATCCCACTCCATGTTTCATAGCAAACCCGAAAACTACCTTTATAACTACCCAATTACGGAATAGCGTTTGGTACTCCCAAAGTAGGCTACTACACATGTTGGAATCCATGGTGATCTCAGGTCTAAGGACTTTGTACCAACACTACTTGAGACCAACTAATGGCACATTAATTCCTGTAGTGTCTCATGGTGGGTCTATCCAACAATGTGTTCTCCAACACATGTGTCCATGTTTATTGATTTGGTATCTCCATACCCATGATCTATGAGACATGATCATCAATCAATAAACATACCGATCTTAGAATCATATTTGTTCCAACAATATGACATATGATCAGGGATCGTTTAGAAATAGATTCATACATAAAGAGTCTCATAAATAAGTCACGTACTTATTGATCAATACAAGATGTCTATTTCATGGAACTGAATAACACTTTATTCATTTATACATAAATATTGGCGTGATATCAAACATCTCCATGTTGCCTCTAGGGCATATCACTAACAGCTCGTGCCTTTGCCAAAAAAGGTGCCAACACCAAGCTTTTCCAAACTCTCAATATAGCCAATCATCTTTATAACATTAGGGCTGATGGGATTTCCCTCTACAAGCCTACACGCAAACAAGGACTCTGAAGTATTGAACCTCTCAGCCCTAGCTTGGTTCTCAAACATGCCATGCAGACCCTCAATAATACTATGAGCATCTGTGCCCTCATATTGCTTCTGAAGCTTAGAGAACATCGTGGCAAGCATGAGACAACTTACATCTCGGGAATCATTAGTCTCCTTCTCATAAGCCCTCCTTGCAGCAGTGTTAGCACTATTAGGCAAATCATCAGGATAAGGAACTTCAATAACGTACTCCTTTTGCTCTTGCTTGAGAACAATTCTCAAGTTTTGATATCAATCCATAAAGTTTGTCCCATTCAATTTTTCTTTGTCAAGAACAGATCGCAAATTAAAAGAACTGGATGCAGTGTTAGCTACCATGACCGATAACATAAAATATACGCAAAGTTTATCACAATGTTTATGTTTTGTGTTCTATTAAACAATTTAACAAATAGACTCCCACTACGTGTTTTAAACCTTCCCTCTCGGTCACGTAGTGAGTCAAGATCCACATGTTTACTAATTTCTAGTGAGCTTTGGCATCACTGCTAGAAAATTAGTGACATGGGTAAGCAACATCTTGCTAATCACATCCCTATGTGACTCTTGTTCGTTGGGTGGCATCACTATGCCCCAGCCCCAACCTATGCTCCAAGGGCCAAAAATGTTTTGATAGCCTTATTAAGTAAACCAAATGCTCTTGCATGTATTTGTCTAACATATACCCCATCCAGTCATGATAGCCAATGGCACTCTGCTTTGGTAGACCCATCAATTGACGATCACAACCATGACAGGTGCAACATTTGGAAGGGTATCATTACTACCTAATTTTTTGAAGGATACTATCCTATCAAACAAACATATCACATATATGAAAGCAAGAAGAATAGCAATTAATAATGAAATAGTATGACCCTTTCACATGGTGATCTCCATCTCCATGTTGGTGTAAAGTGTCTCCATCTTCAACACTGTTCTCCAGAGTGCCTGATGCTTACTTTCTTCAAACCAAGCTACTACTATAAAAGCCATATATTGAAGATTAAATCGACACATAGGTCATGAAAGAATATTACATGCATCAAATACATGAAAGAATATTACATGCATACAAGAATATTACATGCATCACATACATACAATAATATTACATGCATTACATACATACAATAGGGCCATACCATCTTAAACATTCTCTTCAAAAACAAGTTAGACGTAGAACCGTATTCTACCCAACACATAGATATGATACCGAGAAGCTATAGAAGGGCGCAGCGCCCGGAACACCACATGAAAATCATATATCTAATCTATGAAATCGCTTATGGAAACCATGTCGGCATAATCTCATTATGCCAATCCGAGACACTCTCAAGGGACATGATTTGCATAGGCACAAGGCAGCAGCCATAGTTGGACTACAAAAACAGCATCAGCACAATCATATTATACCAATCCGAGACTATCTTAAGGGTCATCTTCCCGAGTTCAACTCATACTCATCCCGAGTACTATGGAAACTACATCGACACAATCACATTATGTCGACCCGAGACTATCTCAAGGGACACAGTTTCCATCAGCAATCTATACTACTTGATTCTTTCCTCTACCGACCCCTTATATCGATTGATCTAATCAACCTGTGTGCCAAAACATGTAAAAGATCCAATCTATTACAACATTATATCAACATATGAATCAATCTAAATCCCAGACTACGCAAGTCTAGCTCTGATACAATTGAAGGAATACGCGTAGGCTACAAAAGAATAAATTCAAAATTTTCTAACGTGCACTCCATGATAGCATGCGAGTAAAGGACTATAGATTGTTACCAATTGACACGCAGGATAGCAAAAAATTACATTGGAGAAGTTGATCAAATGTACACGCGTCGGAGTAGTTGCGGAAGCAGCCGATCACCATGATCTGATCACCCGACCGTCGACTCGCCTCGCCGATCTACACCACAATGTAGTAGCGTTTCTACTGGTATCCTTACATCCAGGGGTGGAACGCTGATCTCCTGTACGCTAGCACTGGGCACGCAGCTAGGGTTTGGCTCGGAGTTGGCGGCTAGGGTTTACTCGTGGCAGATCTCAACTCACATTTGATGTGAATTGCTTTTCACACGATCTCCACCGCATGCCCCTCTATTTGTAGAGTTAGCCGACTGGGCCTAGATAGCCCATCGGGACTCTATATCTAATCGGATCCTTATCCGAACTGGGCCATATTCGAGTCCTCATCTGAGTCAAACTCGAATAACTGTTCCATCCCGTTAACTGTGCGACCCTGTAGGTTCATGTATACTTGGTTACGATCTGAGAACACTTCTCGACCGACTTATCAACAACGGCGCCTAGCAGAGCGTATTGACACCAAAGTATATATAATGATCATATTGGCTAAACCTGTAATGTGTGAACAAATCCCTTTGCCTCACAATATCAATTAAGCTATAGACAAGACACGTGTCATCCTATCAATAGCTTAATCATTTACTCAATCTCATATTGGATTATATATCTGTTGATTGACTCCTTAATCAATTCGACATGGCCATGCACTTCCATAATCCATTACATCGAGGGGCCCAGAGATATCTCTCCCATAGGAGGGGCAAATTATATCTTGATCATTCACATCCCACTACATGTTTCATAGCAAATCTGAAGACTACTTTTATAACTACCTAGTTATGGTGTAATTTTTGATAGTCTCTAAGTAAGCCATTACATATGTTGGAATCCATGATGATCTCAGGTCTAAGAACTTTGCACCAAACTACTTGAGACCAACTAATGGCACATTAAATCCATGTAGTGTCTCAAGGTGGGTTTATCCAACAACATGTTCTCTAACATGTGTTCACGTTATTGATATGGTATCTCCATACCATGATCCATGAGACATGTTCATCAATCAATAAACGTGTTGATCTTAGAATCATATTCGTTCCATACATATGATATATGATCAGGGATCATTTAGAAATAGATTCATATCACATAAAGAGTCTGATGAATAAGTCACATACTTATTAATCAATACAAGTTGTCTATTTCATGAAACGAAACAACACTTTTTTCACTAATACATAAACATTGACTGTTATATCCAACATATCCATGTTGCCTCAAGGGAATATCATTAACAGAATTGGTACTTAACGACCATCAACAAGGACCCGAAGTAGGACCTCCTTTGTATAAGTGCTAGTCCAGGATCAACCTAGCACACACAGACCCAAAGATAATATCACAGCCAACATCACAAAGAAAACCTAATATTAATAATAATGTGACCGTGATAAGCCTTGTGGCCTATGAAAAATAAATTACACTTTATTCATTAAAACATAAACATTGACCGTGATATCCAACATATTCATGTTGCCTCTAGGGCATATGACTAACACGGTTGTGCCCCGCCAATTGGTCGGGCAACGACGCCGGCCCGATGATTGCCGGTGGTGGCCACCGCGCCATGACGTGCACGGGAAAGCAGCGAAGGAGGGCAGAGAAGGAGAGGGGTCCTCACCGAGTGTGTAAGGTGGGATAGGTGGCGCAAAGGCGAACGACGGCAAGGGACGACGGCGGAGGCTCTCGAGAAGGTGATGCGGGCGGCGGTCCACCGGTGTCCATTGAAGGCAGAGGGGCGGCCGAGGTGTGGCTTGGTGTCGCGGAGTCGGAGGAGGGGTTGGTGATGCCCGGCGGCTGGAGATGAGGGAGGCGGCGACGACTTGGGGCGCACGGTGATGGACCGGCTCCGGTAGTGGTCTGGGGAGCGAAGTGGTGACCGGGGTACGGCACGGAGCAACGACGCTAGCGATGTTGTCGGACTGGCGCATTGGTGGCTAGGGTGACAATGGCGTGCGGCCGAAGATGGCGAGATGGCTTCAGGACTCGTATCTGGGTGGAGAGGATGACTTGGAGGCCTTTGGGCTCGAGGAAGGAAGGCCTGGACACGGCGAAGCCAGCGGCAGTGGTTGCGTAGCACGGGAGTGGCTAGGGCGGCGGCGGTTGCCAGCCGCAGGGCGACAATGGCGGCAGTGACTCAGGTTTGGGTGGACGAGGGGTTCTGGCGGTGACAAGCAAGAAAGAAGCAGTAGACGTGGTGCGGCATGGAGGGGCAAAGCCGACGGTGGTAATTGCACAGTGCGGTGGTTGTTCTAGCGGCAATGGTGCACGGCCATAGAACGGCGGCGAGCAGCGAAGGCCGAGAGCGGCTTGGGGAGCACAAGGAAGAGTGCAGTGAGCTCGCACAAGTTGGGGGAGATGACGAGGGGAGCACATGAGAGGTTTTCATAGGTTCGGGAGGCGGTGAGGAGGCCAGGAGAGGTGGATTTGTCGGGCGGAGTGGGAGCGCCGACTGTTGACGATCGTTAAGCACGAATTTCAACCATCACGTATGCTAGTTTGTTAGTTATATGTTTCATCAATGGTTCATATGATAATTATATCATGGGTAGACGAGTAACTCTATTACCACGGTCACGGTCCAATGTGTAATTAGGATATAGTTATGCTTTTGTCTTAGTCATTGACGCCTGGGGAGGCAAGAGTATCGATGATAATGTAGCGCAATGCTTAGATTGTTTCATAGACATTGTTTATGATCATATCCCATGTGTTGTAGAGGTAGGCGGCAGGTGGTGACAACCCTTTCCATCCTTTGTAATCCTCCACGTTCGAGTATGGCGTAGGGCAAACAGTAAGAGATCGACTCTTGGTGGCAGGTCGGGCCACTAGAATTGAATACAAATGACAAGTTGGGGTTTCGTAACGAGAAACCGTAAAGGGGTATCTAGCTATTTAAGGAGGTAAGAGGATGATCTAGGGGTCCCTAGGGTCATGCTCCACCAGGTTGGGTGCAAGAAAGATGCCAATTCAGACCTCATCCATGGGCATATGGCCATGGGACTCCGCTTGCTCCTGACTCAGCGTGTGCTCATTGGATGGGCACGCGCTCGAGCTGTGGGAATGGTGTCGTGAGCTCGAACATGTTGCCCTCTTAATCATGTTGAGGAAACGCCTGGAGTTCTTTTTCATCCTATAGACATAAGCAAAGAACACACAAGAAAACTCAAGAACGAGTTATGTTAATAAAAACAAGTTAGTTGTCCGAGAGTTAGTATTTCTTGTGGAGCTTGGTTGCCACCACAAAAATCCTCCTTGTGGGTAGTAACACTCCACAAAATCGTTCTTGTGGGTGTGGCCGCGCCACAACAATTGTTCTTGCAGGGTAGTAGTGCGACCACAACATGTTCATGTAGCTCAACACATGAGGTGAACTTGAAAGTGCAAGAGAAGAAAGAATCAAATATTTTTTGTTCAAACTTCAGACAAAACACAAGAGGAACCTTAGGAGAAAGAGAGAAATCCAAGAGCAAACAAGTGCAATATGGTTTGGGGCAATGAGAGCATGAGCCATTTAGTGGCTTTTATAGGGGAGGAGCTGCCCCTGGTTTGGCCGAACCAGGGGTCGGGCGACCCCCCTAAGCCCCATGGTCCTCTTTTTTAGGTCTGAAACAATGACATCCTCCATGAAATAAAAGCGAATGGATGGGTGCAGGAAAGATGTTAATTCAGACCTCTTTAAATCCCCAAGTGGTCCCATTTTGTTTTTCAATAAGATAAGGTTAGGGGACCACCTTACATGACTCCAAAGTTGCATCTAGTGGACTTCCATTTCAAAAATATTTTCCCTCAACTCATGGTCAAATCCCAAATTTGGCTTTTCGTAAATGCATGGGTTGAACAATCAAATATGATTTGAAAAGAGAATATGCAAATGCAAGTTGAAAAATCGAATATGGTATTTGAAAAATTAAATATGAGATAACTATCAATTTTACCTTTCGGTGGAGGACTCACCATTTTAAGACCGATGAGCTGAACTTTTCTCGTGACATCCGGCTCCAGAGATGACGAGACGAATGACTGTGTTTGCTTGACTCATCACATCTTCTTGGTCATATTTGGTTTTGGTAGTGTGGACAATTTTGTGGACTTCGGGGGCTGCTGCTTTGGCGTTGCACCCTGCCTTCTGGTCGTCTTGACATTATGCTATTGGAGAGAGAGTTCCCTCTTCAACACCTCCTCCATAAATGCCACAAGGCTGTCCTTTTTTGGGGGTGTCACTTCGACCTCTTGCATATCTGCTTGTTTGGCCTGTACTTGATCTTGATCATGAAACATTGCTTCTTCTGGGGTTAGAAGTCAAACTTCTCCTCCTTGCCATTTATGTGGAGTTAGATTTCTCTAGCCCCCACATTGATGCATGCATCCGCGGTGCTTAGGAACGGTCGCCCAAGGATAAGTGTTGTATCCTTGTCGATGTCCATGTCTAGTAGCATGAAGTCGACGAGGACGAAGCAACCTAGATCCTCATCGGAATATCTTCAGCGATCCCTGCCAGATAGCAGACCATTGAATTGGTTAGCTGCATCATCATGGGTGTAGGTGATAGAGTAGTGTAGTTCAGCTGATCAAAGACTACCTTGGGCATGATGCTGACGCTTGCTCCAAGGTCGCACAGAGTGTGATTGAAATGTTATGTCCCAAATGTGCACTTGATAGTGGGACACCCCAAATACTTCGTCTTCTCAGGAAGCCGGGTGAATATAGCAGTGCTACACTCTTCTGTGAGCTTCACAATCTCCATGATGAGCATCGGCCATTTGTTACTAATGATGTCCTCAATGAATTGGCTAAATTGCTCATCTACAGTCGGCTTCCTATTGCAACGGGGAATGACATGATGTTTGTATCCCCGAACTCTTGTGGAGCCCTTCTCCAATCATGTGCCTTGTCGAAGTCGTTAGAAGAGGGATCTTCCTCCTAGCTCTCCTTCCCCTTGTCTGCCTGAGTTGGGCACGGCGGATCACGAGTGGTCTTGCCTCTCTTCATGGTCACCGCCCTAACATTCTCCAGAGATAGTTCTGGTTGCCCCAAATCTTACCTGTCTCAGCATAGGGAATTACAGCTGCGCTAAGCTAATTGAGTCTCCAACATCTTGTTGAAGCATAGATGGTTCTTCATAGCCGAGGGAAGGCCTTCCATCTTGGTATGGATGCTTTCCAGGGTTTTGTCATTGACCGCCAGCTTCTTACACATCGTCTCATTGATTTTGGCCTGGCTGAAGACAAGATCTTTCAAGGAAGGCTAGTTAGGATTGAAGTTACCGTTGTTCCCTCCTTGATAGTATGGGCTGAAGGGTTACGCGGAGGCTACGCTAGCCGAAAAACAAAATCTTTTAACCGCGCAAACCAGGAACACTTGCAAGTAAGGGCCAATAGATCGTTACCGATTGGAGTATGCAGTGGAAACAGCCAATCAGGGCTATCCGATCTAGAACTGTGATGGCCGATGACAGCCGATTCCCGCAAGCCGACAGCCAATTCCTCGCACCGATGCGCTCGACCGTAGCCGATTCCACCACAGCCGATTCATAGCCGATCAACAGCGTGCAACGTAGCAGCGTCTCTACCGGTATCCACACGTCCGGGGACAAAACGCCAAACACCCGTGTGCTAGCACGCGATGCAAGGCTAGGGTTTGGCTCGAAAGTGGGGAGGGTTTCCGTGGAGATTGATCTCGGCGACTTCTAAAGCCACGGGTGATCAGATTGATTTCGGCGCAATTGACTTCAATTGACGTACATCAGCCCTCCACCCCTCACCCCTTTATATAGAGTTGGCCGACTGGGACTAGTGGCTGATCAGGACTCTGTTTTTAATCGGATCTCCTCCGAATCTCATAGAGTTGGCCGCCCATACGTCGTAAGACCATAGGACTCTATCCGATCGGATCCCTATCTGATCGAGCCGTATCCGAGTCCAACTCGAATGCCTGTTCTTATCCCCTTAAGCGTGCGACCCTGTAGGTCCAGGTATACTTAGCCGATCGTCGGCTTGAGTCCAACTCAGCTGACCTGTCAATAGGGCACCTAGCAGCACATATTGACACCATAGTATACAAGAATATAATATCGGCTCTGAACCTGTAATGTGTACACAAATCCCTTTGCCTCACGATACCAGTTAAGCTATAGGCAAGATGTGTGACATCCCTTCAATAGCTTAACCATTCACTCGAACCGTATTGGATTATCTGTCTGTTGATTGACTCCTCAATCAACTTAGCATGGCCATGCATTTCCATAATCCATTACCTCGAGGGGCCCAGAGATATCTCTCCAAAGGAGGGGCAAATTCCATCTTGATCACTCAAATACCACTCCATGTTTCATAGCAAACCCGAAAACTACCTTTATAACTACCCAGTTTTGAATAGCGTTTGGTAGTCCCAAAGTAGGCTACTACACATGTTGGAATCCATGGTGATCTCAGGTCTAAGGACGTTGTACCAACACTACCTGAGACCAACTAATGGCGCATTAATTCCTGTAGTGTCTCATGGTGGGTCTATCCAACAATGTGTTCTCTAACACATGTGTCCATGTTTATTGATTTGGTATCTCCATACCCATGATCTATGAGACATGATCATCAATCAATAAACATGCCGATCTTAGAATCATATTAGTTTCATTAATATGATATATGATCAGGGATCATTTAGAAATAGATTCATACATATAGAGCCTCATAAATAAGTCACGTACTTATTGGTCAATACAAGATGTCTATTTCATGGAACTGAATAACACTTTATTCATTTATACATAAACATTGACAATGATATCCAACATCTCAATGTTGCCTCTAGGGCATATCATTAACATGGGCGTGGCTAGTTCCACCCCTGGCTTCCTTTTGGACGGTACCCGCTGTTGTTGTTCATGAAGAATACATCCTCATGGTTTTGAGGCAGTCATTCCCCGAGTGTCCAGCATTGCTACAAGTTTCACATCTCATCTGGACTTCCAGTGCTTCGATAGTAGCGTACATCTTTTCCTTATTACAAGCGTGTTCATCTAAGCGCTTCATGAGGATGTCCGTCTTTGTGACGAGCATGTCCATCTCCTTGATGGTGTGCTTGCCTCACTGACGAGGTTGGAGTTGTTCATCGCTCCATCCTAGGTTGGAGACCATCTTCTCAATCAAATCTGCTGCGCAAGCAATAGTCAAAGAGAAGAAAGCTCTTCAAATAGCAGCATCAATGTGATCACGAGCCGATGATATCAACCCGCTATAGAAGTTCTGGATAGTGAGCCAATCATCGATCCCATGGTGAGGACAAGCCAGGATGAGTTCCTGGAGTCTTTCCCATGCCTCCAGAATCGACTCATGTGCTGCTTGCTGGAAGCTCGATTCTGGAAGGGCGTTGGTTTTGCCCATCGGGAAGAACTTCATGAGGAACGCAGTTGAACACTTCTTCCAAGTGTCCACGACACTTCTCTTAGAGTACAACCACTACTTTGATCTCCTGAGCAGAGAGAACGGGAATAGTCGAAGCCTGATGGCATCCTGGGTCACACCCTTGATGAAAATGGAGTTGCAGAGCTCAAGTAATTGTTGGAGATGAGCGTTCGCATCCTCATTGGCTTTCCCATAGAATGGGGTAGCCTCTAGCATAGTGATAAGACTCGTCTTGATCTCAAAGTTGGCATCCCCAGTGTTAACAACCGGCCCAACGGGCACGTTGGCAGCAAAGGGAGCCGAATAATCTCAATGGGTCTTGTAAGCCATCGCTTCAAGCTTGATGGTGTAAATGTGATTGGTTTGGGTGCCGAGAGAGTGATTTGTAGAGGAACGATGCGAGGTCAGACTCTTCTCGCAAGATTTTCTGGGTTATTGGTGAAGTTTGTCGGTAGGTCAAAACCAGTCATACACTACATGTTTTCACACGAGTAGAAAACAAATCAAGGTTAACCTGTTTGGACAATGGTTATTAACAATAGTTATGATCATGAATATGTGTAGTCCATTCTATAACTAGTGCCTTCCCCGACAACTGCGTCAGAAATGCTTATTGGTATTTGATATGGTCACAGATAAATCCACAAGCGCATGTACACTGTTGTTGCATTTCACCCAGGAGTATTCCAAGGGTATCATATTTGTTTTTTCGCACGGAAGGCGACGGTGTCAAGAATTGGATTATATATTGTAATCAAGCTATAATTAATATACCCAAAGTCTAAACAGGGGTTAACAATAATAATCATATTGGGACAATGTGACACAAAGGAGATCAACTCTATAATAATAGAATGGATAGTTGAGAAGGACAATAAAGAACTATGGTTTGTATGTACTACTATATTAATCGTGTTTAGTATAGACTTAACAATTAAAAGTTTATGAAGCTAGGACATAGTTCTAGGCACCCATGTACTACCGAGAGACCACTCCCTGCTGGTCTGCTAGCATGGTTATGGCATCTTATGAACTCTTACGTCATACCCGGATGTGGAGGAATACAGATTACGGACAAGGTTGTCACAACCTATCACCTACCTCATTTTTTGTGCAGCATACCCACATCCAACGATATTTAACTAATCTAAGCACCATGCTTATGTTACAAAAGAATGCCACTAATTTTCCAGGGACTCCCACCCTTCAGATGGAGAAGTTAAAACTAGTGCCACCCGTTGAGATCATTGGACTATTCCGTAGCATAGATCGGCTAGCCTAACCAAGTGAAGCGAAAATTGAAGTATAAACTATTCATAGAACACATAACTATTAAAGTAGTATATGTACTATGAACATAATTAAATAAAGAAGATAATTCTATCAATTCAACTATAATCTTACAAGAAGAGTGAACTACTAAAGATATACCAGAATCTTCGAGAAAATTATAAAACCGAAGACTACTCTAAGCCTAACTCCACTAATATTATAGAGAATACTATGTAGGATAGAGAGAATTGCTCCTTGAGTGTGTGTTGTCAAGTGAGAAGGACTCCTCTATTTATATCCTTGTAATGATGGTTGTATGGCCATGGCAGTTTGGCCGAGCCAAGGGTTCAGCCGACCCCTGGGCCTAGCCCCCTCAACTGCCTTTCACCAGGGACTGACATGTGGGCCTCTACGACAGTTTAGGATGGTTTGGCCCCACTTTAGGTCGGTTTGAGCTGACTTATGGGACCATCGATCCATGTGCTTGCACATGATTCGCCGGAGGTGTATTTCTTTGCATGCCAGCTCATTTCTCCTCCACTTTAGTGTATAATCTCTACATACATAATATTTCTCCAGGACAAGTGGAACTACATTATTTAATAGTAATATACGTGTAAGAAATGTTAGTTCTTTCTTTATTTTTTGGGGTAGTTGGCAGTCAAAATCGATACTTAATGACCGTCAACACAAGTTAAGTTGTGCCTCTTACGAGGCCAACGCCTAAGAGCAACATTCTCTGGATTACTAAAGACCAGCACATGATCACCACTTTCTAAGGTTGAGGAAGTGATGGGAGAGCTCTACACAATAGCGAGGTTGGTCGATCATCTGCCTTGCTAGACGACCGTGGTTTCCTGTTCAACACATCTACAAGACGATACAAATCAAATACAACATGTTATCGCGTCACTACAAAACACAGTTTGGCAATGTTGTTCTGAAAACACATAAGCTAAGATTGTTTTATAATACAAAGATAGAGCAGGGAAAATTTACTCTTCAAAATAACTCATAACAGATTCCCTGGCGTCCTCCACATCGACCATCATGTGCTCATGCTGTTCGTCAGCTTCACCCCTGTTGAGCATATCCTCCATGTCAATCTCCATGTGTGTGAGCTTCAGGCATGCAAGCATGTGGCACACGTCGATCTTCATACCAGTCTGTGGAGCCTCGACGACCTGAGTGTAGTGCTCGAGTGGGACGTTCTCGAGCTCCCCAATGATTCCCCGCAAAAAAGATAAAACAGTTGTTTTGTCAAAAAACTGGGGGATGGGCATGACCTTACCCAGGCTCAAGGCAACTTCATTGAGGCGACTGAGATTCTGCTTCAGCGATTTGCGTAGAGACGCCAGTTTGTCCTTCTCCTCCAGCAGTGCCTGCTCGTCCCGCATTTGGATGATCTCGTTCCCCTGGATGTCTTCCCTGAGTTTGGTGTTGTCGGCCTTTGTCTCCTTCATCTTGGCCTCTAGTGCAATCACCCAGGAGATCGCTGAGGTTGGAGATGTTCAATCCGACGACGTACAAAATCTTGAATGATTTTGTACCTGATTAGACCACGCTCTCGATGTTCATGGATCTTCTTCTCGACAAAACGCACTAAGGATTCGGTCTAGGGGGTTTGAAGGTCCCTAGCTTGGATTGAGTTGGCTTCTCATCAGGAACGACCAAGCAAAGAGAGGTTTTGTCAACATGGAGAATGAAGCATTTTGTTCTCCAATGAATCTTCGAAGTCGGCAGTTGAACAGGATTTACTCGTCCCTCATACCATCCCGGAGGCAAAGCCCACAACAACCAGAGATACTAGAAGACTACATAAACCTAACTACATAAATATCTAAACAGATCATGTCGATGGGATGGTCGGCAATCCTCCGAGGGGGCTACCCAAGAAGGTAAATCAAGATGGTCGGGGCATCTCACCGATGGATCTGATGGTCGACTGAAGTATCAAATGAGCCAAAGACAAGGAGGTTTATACTGGTCAGCCCTCCCAAGGGATAATAGGCCTAAGTCCAGTGTGTGGTGTTCTTTGATGGGGTGGAGTATGAACTGGGGTGGTGTTCTTGTGGCTTAGAAAGAAGCTGGCCAACAATAGTCTAATAGATTCCTCGATCTCGGCCCATCCTGCCCTCCCTTTTACTGTCCAAGGGGGGCAGTTACAACAGGACTTGGGGGCCAAAAAATCTAAGACTAAAGATCTAAAAAATAAGTACAAGCAACATCTGAAAAAGTACATAGAGATCCCTCTGCGTCTTGTGCGCCGTGGGCATCTTGTGTCTTATCCTGCCTTGGGATCCATCCTTTGTGGGTACCACCTGTTCAGCCTTGTTGGGTGATGTCATCTTCTGCCGGGTTGTCCCCTCCTTGCCTCCTCTGCAAGCCTTGCAAAGCAAGCCTTCCTTCCTGAGGAGACCTAATGTCGGGCCGATGAGTTGAGGTCAAGAAAAAGGATGCCAAGGTCAGACCTTGGGGGAGGTCGGGGCGTCCGACCCCAAGATGAGGTCGGGCTGCCGACCCCGTCCGAGGACTTCTGATCCGACATTAGTTACCCTTGAGTCTGCTCTGTGAGGTACCCCGAGGAGACACCCCCAGAGCAGCCCCCGAGCCTAAGGGTGAATGAGACATCAATCCTTAGGGTCCAAGTTCTTCGTGGCCGCCGTCTTTGGCGATTCCCAAAGTGCTTCGACGGGCTTGGGCAGTGCATCGCCTAGGTGCACTCGCCAGTGCACCGAGCCTAAGAATGAACTGGATATCCATTCTTCGGGTCCAAGTTTCTTCCTGGTCATGGACTCCAGCAGATTTTTGAGGCCCACCATACGGCAGGGCACCCCCTAGGTGCACCTGCCAGGTGTAGCCCCCGAGCCTGGGGCCGGATGAGACATCCGGGACCTAGGGTCAAGTCATATGTACTATTTTCCTTCATTCGTTCTTCGACTACATCTACGTCCAAAGACCGATGGTAGTCGGTGCAGTCGGCTCGTCATATCTCAGCGGCAGGTGATAACTTTGGCATGGCCATAGCCCGGAGGGTAATGATGGCTGGTAGGCTCGGCGAGCCCACTGCCCAAAGGCTGAAAGTGGGTGCCGAGGTCGTTGGGACTATGGCTCGGAGGCTTATGATAGTCCCGAAGCCGACTTAGTCATATCCCGAAGGCTAATGACTGAGTCAGCGAAGCCGTAGCCCGGAGGCTGACGGTGGTCAGCGAGCTCGGCAAATTCACTGCCGAAAGGCCGTTGGTGGTTGCTAGGATAGTGTGAAGGGTTACGCGGAGGCTACGCTAGCCGAAAACAAAACTTTTTAACAGCGCAAACCAGGAACACTTGCAAGTAAGGGCCGATAGATCGTTACCGATTGGAGTGTGCAAATGGAAACACCAATCGGTGGCTATCCGATCCGGAACAAGCTGTAGCCGATTCTCGCAAGCCGATGCCGATACGCCAATCAGCCCGATTTGCATGTCGTAGCCGATCCGAGTCGTCCGACCGTGTTCTCGCGCCTCGCTCCGATGCATCCGACCGCACCGATCCGAAGCCGATCAACGCGCACGCAACGAGCGCCTCTACCGGTATCCACACGTCCGGGGACAAAACGCCGTACACCCGTGTGCTAGCACGCGATGCAAGGCTAGGGTTTGGCTCGAAAGTGGGGAGAGTTTCTCCGGAGATTGATCTCGGCGACTTCGTTGCACGCGATGCAATTGACGTGCCGCAGCTCTCCACCCCTCCCTCCTTTATATAGAGTTGGCCAACTGGGATTAGTGGCCGATCAAGACTTTATTTTGAATCGGATCCCATCCGAATCTCATAGAGTCGGTCGTCCATACGTCGTAAGACCATATGACTCTATCCGATCGGATCCCTATCCGATCGAGCCGTATCAGAGTCCAACTCGAATGCATGTTCTTATCCCCTTAAGCGTGCGACCCGTAGGTTCGTGTATACTCGGCTCTGCTATAGTCCAACTTAGCGATCGCTCGGCCGAGTCTAACTCAGCCCACTTGTCAACAAGGGCGCCTAGCAGCACATATTGACACCATAGTATACAAGAATATAATATCGGCTCAACCTGTAATGTGTACACAAATCCCTTTGCCTCACGATACCAATTAAGCTATAGGCAAGATGTGTGCCATCCCTTCAATAGCTTAACCATTCACTCGAACCGTATTGGATTATCCGTCCGTTGATTGACTCCTCAATCAACTTAGCATGGCCATGCATTTCCATAATCCATTACCTCGAGGGCCCAGAGATATCTCTCCAAAGGAGGGGCAAATTCCATCTTGATCACTCATATCCCACTCCATGTTTCATAGCAAACCCGAAAACTACCTTTATAACTACCCAGCTACGGAATAGCGTTTGGTAGTCCCAAAGTAGGCTACTACACATGTTGGAATCCATGGTGATCTCAGGTCTAAGGACTTTGTACCAACACTACCCGAGACCAACTAATGACACATTAATCCTGTAGTGTCTCATGGTGGGTCTATCCAACAATGTGTTCTCAACACATGTGTCCATGTTTATTGATTTGGTATCTCCATACCCATGATCTATGAGACATGATCATCAATCAATAAACATGCCGATCTTAGAATCATATTAGTTCCAATAATATGATATATGTTTAGGGATCATTTAGAAATAGATTCATACATATAGAGTCTCATAAATAAGTCACGTACTTATTGATCAATACAAGATGTCTATTTCATGGAACTGAATAACACTTTATTCATAAATACATAAACATTGACGTGATATCCAACATCTCCATGTTGCCTCTAGGGCATATCACTAACATCGTCGGGACTACGCCCAGAGGCCCGTGGTAGTCCCGGAGCTGACTTAGTCATAGCCCGAAGGCTAATGACTAACGGCGGTCCGCAAGCTCAGCAAGTCCACTGCCCGAAGGCCATTGGTGGTTATCTAGGTTGTCGGGACCACTGCCTGGAGGCGCGCCAAAGACCATTGGTGGTCGCCGAGGTCATCAAGCCTACTACCCGGAGGCCCTCGGTAGTCCCGAAGCCGACTTAGTCATAGCGCAAAGGCTAATGACTGAGTCAGCGAAGCCATAGCCCGGAGGCTAACGACGGTTAGCGAGTTAGCAAATCCACTGCCCGAAGGCCGTTGGTGGTTGCCGAGATCATTGGGACTACTACCTAAAGGCCCGTGCTTAGTCCCGGAGCCGACTTAGTCATAGCCCAATGGCTAATGACTGAGTTAGCGATGCCGTAGCCTGGAGGCCGACGGCGGTAGGAGAGCTTGGCAAGTCAACTGCCCGAAGGCCATTGGTTGTTGCCGAGGTCCTCGGGAGTACTGCCCGGAGGCACATGGTAGTCCCGAAGCCGACTTAGTCATAGCCCGAAGGCTAATGACTAAGTCAGCGAAGCCGTAACCCGGAGGCTCACGGGGGTCGGCGAGCTTCGGCAAGTCCACTCCCCGAGGGCCATTGGTGGTCACCGACGTCGTTGGGACTACTGTCCGGAGGCCCTCGATAGTCCTGAAGCCGACTTAGTCATACCCCGAAGGCTAATGACTGAGTCAGCAAAGCTGTAGCCCAGAGGCTAATGACGATCGGCGAGCTTGGCAAGTCCATCGCCCGAAGGCCATTGGTGGTTGCCGAGGTCATCGGGATTACTGCCCAGAGGCCCGTGGTAGTCCCGGAGCCATTTAGTCATAGCCTGAAGGCTAATGACTGAGTCAGTGAAGCCATAGCCTGGTGGTGGACGGTGGTCGGCGAGCTCGGCAAGTTCACCGCCCGAAGGCCATTGGTGGTTACTGAGGTCATTGGAACTACTGCCTGGAGCCCCTCGGTAGTCCCAAAGCCGATTTAGTCATAGCTCGAAGGCTAATGACTGAGTCAGCGAAGCTGTAGCCGGCTGACCGTAGTCGGAGAGATTGATGGAAGGCTTTAGAAGGGAAATCGTCGGGCGATTACCTGACCCCGGGGTAGGCGTCACGCACGTGGGTCCTTGTTGGTCTTGAATTAGAGATCCAATCACGTCTCATTAAGGTCGTCGAAACCGAGAACACGTAACAGCTCATCAAAACCACAGATTCCCCACTTTCCCCAATGGCTCGCCGATCCGACGATCGAGATTCACTGCTCAGGTTGGGTGGTGGGCTCCATAACGGCTTCCCTGGGAGCGCGTCGGGGACCACGCGGTTGCTCTTAATGGCACCACGCATTTGACGGCTTCAATTCACCAACAGGATGACGTGGCCACCAGGGAGATGGATAGGCCGAGGCGCCTCGACCGCTTCGCGTGCACCGATAACGGCGTCGCGCGCTTTCTGAAGATTGCGCTGCCAAGCCCATCATTCTCCCCTTTAAATCTTTGTCGTTTCACCCTCCTCCTTCTTCACGCCTTCACTTTTCCACAAAAATTCCCAAAAGTTTTTGCATCCAAGCTCTCGCGCCTCTTCCCTAGCTCCACATCGCTTCAGCTCTCTAGGCCACCACCCCCACTGCCGGTGCGTCGTTTGCTACCGTAAAGGTCAGTGACTCTTCCGGTTGAAGCCCATCGAGCCCAAGAAGTCATCGAAGAAGGCGGTGAAGTCCTTGTCGGCGGGCAGAGACGAGACTGAGCATAGCTCGGCCTTCATTCCCTCTTGCATCGGGGAACAGATGATGGTGGATCTGCAGCAAGCTGGTGTCCTTCCCCCACAGGAGCTCGCGATGTGGCGCCTGGCGCGGGGAGAGCAGTTCCTGACCCCTGACTCCGTTGAGTTGGTTGTTTTTGCTGCTTTCCTCATCTGCAGGTTTGGAGTGCCGGCCCACCCCTTTGACCGGAGCCTGCTCCATTATAATGACATTGCTCTCTGCAACCACAATCCAAATTATGTTCTCCAAATTTAGGTCTTCATTCACATGTGCGAGGTCTATCTTGGGATAAACCCGCACTTCAACCTCTTCCGCCACTACTTCTGTCTCCGACGATGGGTGGTAGCGTGGTCAACGGGGCCAGAATACAATTACAGGAAAAGATGTCTCTGCGCTACATCCCCATCAACCTGACGACCTCGAACAAGGGCTGGCACGTCGAGTGGTTATGCATCGGGAACCACGAGCTGGCGATCTCCCCTAAGATCTACAAGGAGCCGACCCCAACGACCACCTGGACGGCCACCTGCTATGTCAGCGACCAGGACCAAGTTGACGAGCTCATCGCCATGGTGGACCAGCTGCGGGAGCAGGGCCTGACTAGCCCGAGTAGCGCTCAACTTCGCCCTCCGAGAAGTCCAACCCTGCAAGAAGAGGGTGAGGCCGTAACATCCCGAAAATCGGAGAACCGAAATCGGAGCGTAAAAATCGAACTTTCAAAAACCTTGGTTTATTGCTATTTCTCGGGTTTGTTGTTTCTTATTCGCCAGCTCAGTTGCATAAATTTAGTCGTGATCAATTCCCTTTTTGGCATGTTTGGAGTTTTCGGAGTTGACAAAATGTCGGTGCGAAAGTCGCACCAGGGTTTTAAAAAGAATCCGGGAAAAAGTGCGGATTTGTGAAAACGCATTTCGAGTAATATAAAATAAAAATTTTGGTTGGGAGAAGATAAATTAAAATACAAAATAAATAGTAAAATTTTCGGGAGGCGTACTCCGAGATGTGGGAATTTGATTTTGTTAAAAATGAGTGAATTATGAAAATTTGGAAAAAAAATTTAAATAAGTATGAAAAATAATTGTGGAAAATAAAAGTCAAGAAAAAGTTTAAAATATAGAGTTAAAAATTATTTTTACAATATTAGGATTTATTTTGGAATTTTTAGAAGGAAAGAAAATGGAAAATGGGAAAAGAAAATAGAAAATCGGGAAATTAACAGATCGACAGCTTCATTGGTCACAAGATGCTCGACGCCGCACGCCCGGCCGCGCGCGCCGCGCGTCGCCCGGCCGTACGCGCCGCGCCCGCGACGCGCCACGCGCCGCGCAAGCGCGCGCGCCCGCGCCGTGCGCGCCACGCGCCGCTCCGCCGCAGCGCCAAGCGCTGACCCCTGCCGCGCCCGCGCCCGCAGCCGCGCGCCCGCACCTGGCCCCTTGCCCCGCGCCCGCTCGTCGCGCCACGCGCCCGCCGCCGCGCTGACCAGCACGCGATTCGCGCCCTCGCGCGCGCCCGCGTCCCGCCGGACCCCGCCGCACCCGTGCGTTCGCCCACGCGTTCGATGCCGTACGCGGCCCCGTTCGCGCGCCGCGCCCCTCGCGCCGCGCGTCGCCAACCCGCGCCCGCCCGGCCTTCCGCGCCGCGTGGAGACCGCCGTACCGCGCCCGCGCCGACCCCCTCCCCTCCCATTTCCGTCCCGCCGCGCCTATAAATGGGCCGAGGCTCCCCGCCCTCTCCCGCACCGCTGCGCCTCCTCTTCCATCTCCCGAGCACCAACGCCGCTCTAATCACCGAGCACCACCGTCGCCGCGAGAACCGGGAGCCACCGCTGCCCGCCGTGCGCCGAAGCCGCCCGAGCCTCGCCGTACCTCCCCGAGAGCCGCCGTCGCCGGTAAGCCCGCCGCCACCCCTTCTTCCCCCTGCGCTCGCGCCCGGTCGGCCTCTGTTTTCGCCTGGACCTCGGTCGAACATGTTAGCGAATGAACAAAGGCGCAGTGAATAGAGAAAAAAAAAAGAAAAATAAGGAAAAATTAGGAAAAATTTTGGAAAATTTGGAAAAATATTTTGGGATGATTTGAGTAAAATTTTGGGGAAAAATAAATTATTTTCTCGCATGTTTTCTCGGTGCAAAGTTTGAAAAATCGAATCGGACGTTTTCCAAATTCTATTTCGCATCGTTTTTCAATCCGGATTCCGTTTAATTCTTTTCCGCCATCGAAATGAGTTTTCGCTTTTGTGCTCAAACCCTCAAAGTTCGAGAGCACGAATTTTCTTCGCTGATATTTTTAAACATAAGCTCTAAATTTAATTGCGATCGACGACTCATGCGAAAACCCTAGGACACCAACTCGATTCCAAAAAAAAAACCCGGATTTTTCCTCGCAACCCTTGTCCTAACTCGAGTAGAATTCTCGGCAAAACTTTTTGAAGTGGTTTTCAAGGTTTTTGTGGTTCTTTTCGATCTCTCGGTGTTTAGTTGAATTCTAACTGAATTCAATTGATCTCTCGCACGTACGGGTAGCGTCTCGAAGAACCCGCATCAACACCGCCGAAGATCCCACCCCTCAAGTGTGCGAGCAAGGCAAGTCTTCACACCCTTTGAACATATCGATCCTAATTGCGAAATGATGTTATTTTAAACTCTAAACCTGCATGCTTTACAGAGTTACCTATACTTGTTATGCCATGCCTTGCTATTGTTTACCTTTAGAATTACTCCTTGTAACTCGCGATGTGATACAAATAACCGAAGCATAACTTCAAACCGCTTAGCCCTGCTAAACTTAGACCATGCATACTCATGACTTTATGAAAAGCTTTGTGCTTGGGCAACTACCTTAGGGGAGGTAGTTGAGCTTCGGCATGTGGAGACATGAGCGCCACATGGCCCCGATGAACTAAGTTTGATGAAAATTGAAAGTACTATACAAATGTTTTAGACTCGGGGCGGCTGGATGATTTGGGTGGATTCCGGAAAAGGCAAGTGCCGACCCTGGTCAATTAAGGACCGAGCCATGAGATAGCCGGAAACGAGCCGCATAAACCGCACTTCTCGAATGGGTATAGACCTAGCCGACTAGATAGCCGAGCGGAGGCGTATCCTTGCATAGATGGTTCTCTCGTGGTGTGGTTATGGGATGAGGATGAGGCTGCGGCCTTTGTTATAAATGGTGGAATTAAACTACCGTTAATTAAACTTAAAGATTGGAAATGTCTTCCCTTACCCCGGTGCGCCTGTAACTCCTCTCACTGCTAGAAAAGGACGGCTAGAGTGCATGAGGGCATAAGTTCATGGAGCGGGTACCGCCAAAGTGAGGTTATCGAAAGGCTTTGCCGTGACCGTCTCATGTGTTGAGGCGTAGGCTCATTTGTTGGGCTGTCGCGGAGTACGGGTAAAGTGTACATCCACCGCAAAGTGTGAATGAATCAATCTATTCGAATAGCCGTGCTCGCGGATATTGAGCATCGTGACAAGACTTTCGCTTGGCTAGATTTTAAACTTAAAACTGGGGATGGGTTTGCATGATGATTTTGTTCATTGGTGGATCAACTTCTCGAGAATGCGAGAAGGGGTGGACTCCCGTAAAATCATGACGAACCGGAGACGGGAAGCCATCCTTGGAATCACGATGGATGGTAGAGAACCGTCGCCGGATTAATGAACCATGAAATTAAAACTTGATTTTGGCTAGTCGGTAGGCTTGTGAAAAGAATTGAAAAACGGCTTTACGCAAAAATAACCCTAGCCGTGTCCTTTGAATATCCCTATCATATGCATCAATTCTGTGTTGACTTGCCGAGTACGGTTGGTACTCACCCTTGCTATACGCACAAACCTCCAATTGATGGAAATGAAGAGCGGGGAAGACCCCTACGCGTACTACGCGGAGGCGAAGGAACCGACGGCGCATATTAGACCTTAGTCCCGGTCGTTGCCTGTGGCAATGGACAAGCCGCCGCCTCTTTCCGCCGCCTTACCTAAACTCTGTTTTTATGTTGTATTCGGACCATAAGGTCCTGTGGATGAACAATGCCTTCGGGCCTATTTATGTAATAATGGTATTGTAAGACTATTCGTGCATGTGCACTTGATTATCCAAGATCTTGCATTCGTGGGTACCAACTACTTGATCCAGGAAATGGTACTATGAACACGAAAGGTTCCCGACTCAAAATCGGGGTCCACAGAGCGGTATCGAGCCATGCGACCGTAGGCTAAGACCAAATGGCGCCCTACCCCTAACTAGATGGCTAAAGGGAAATATCCCTACAGTAGGATCAGTTTTAAACTATTATTTCCGAAAATGCAAATATATCTTTTCTACATCTGTATTTCTTTTTACCAAATGATTATGATAGCTCCCTCTCGCTAACCCTAAGTTGCCTGTAAAAGCAGATGTCAAACCACGACGGAACCTGGGAAGTCACTATCCCGCGAGACGAGGGGTTCGTGGTACAACTCCAGTCTCTACTATGGTGCTTGAGATACCCGGAACCGCCCACTTATCACACCAAGAGACATGGCTCCGAGATGTATCCAGCCTGGGAGGCAGCCGTATCCATAGAAGCCCGCATGGGGAGTGAGACATCCTACTGCTTCCACACTCGCTACCACCGGGACCTAGCAGAAGCAGCTATTCAGGATGCAGCTCGCGAGGCCTTCCTTCGCCTTAATGCGGAACACCGTGCCGAACTCACAATGACAGAGTTCGTGCATCATCCTTACCGCGAAGAGGGCAACCCGGTCTGCACCGTGGAAGCTACCCCCTGCTGCTACAACCCGATGGTCACGCGTTTATCGCGTTGGGCGGAGACAGCAGACGACTGTTACGAGGAGGCCCTGCTCGAAATCAACGATCAGCAGTCACGCCTCAATGATCTGGTCGACAGCCACCAAGGCTGTGGAGACCAGATAAGCATGCTGCAGACACAGCTGCAGGCCAATGGTGCTCAGTATGAGCAACTCTCGGACCGCTATATGGCCCGAGGGAGGCTCGTGGAGCTGGAAGAGCAGGCTCGGGAAAAGCAAGCAGCGAGATCAACCACTAGAGGAACAATTGCGCACTCGTCCCGTCTACGCTGCAGTACTTCCACTGAGCCTCGTACCATCACATCCCGCCCCGTGCCCGACCACTATTACCACATGACTCCAGCAAGCTTTGATACTTTTCAAGCTATGATGGGGCAAGCTTTCATGTTGAGCACGAGCCGCACCCTACCCGGTCGACCCCACTGCGCTACATCCATGGGACCCACCCGAGCTCCGTACCGCACCATCCGAGCCGGGATCCGGAGAGGGTAACCCCATCCAGATCTGCACCGATACGGAGTCCGAGGCGTAACCCATGGAGATCAAATGGGAGTCTAGCGACACCGACTCAATGGAGGAGGAAGTTCCCCCTCGTCGCTTGACTCACACGGGAGGCCCCCTCACCCGCCGCATCGCTCGCAAGAGTACGCGGCCACCGAGTCGGAAGATTCGGCGTGACTCCAAGGCCACCACCTCCGAGCCGTGGGGACTTCGGTTTGCTTCAGCGGAGACCACCCACTTCCGGCGCCCGGCTCTTGCGGATGGTTGGATGACTAGGCGGAAGGACCTTCTCGGCCCGGCAGCACTTCCTATTTACCCTTAATTAGTTGATCTAGTTGAACGATATAATTATTATCGCCATCTGGCATGGAGGACTGTGTGTGTACAGTCCATGTACCCCTTTATGTAATATGATGAACCTAGGCATCGCCTTGAGACGTATTGATTCGTATGCTTATTATTTCACCCCGTCGTTGATGGAAGATCATTCGAAGGAGCTTGAAGAAAAATTCCCTGTGTACTATGACATAAACTAGTCCGATCTCTTGATTCATCTCTCTTCTTCGGATGGCACATCGCCGAAGGGCCGCAGCAACCCACGAGAACCCGCTGAACCTAACCCCTCCACCTGGCGGAGGTCATGGCTATGCGAGACACAACTACTCCAAGCGATTGCCAATAATCAAGGAGGTCGAGGAGGATCGAGTCCGGGAGAATTCATGAGAGCTAAGCCGCCCACTTTTCCACGGCCGAGGAACCTATGGACGCTGAAGATTGGCTAAGAGTGATAGAGAAGAAGCTAACCCTCGTCGAGTCCGAGAAGCGGATAGAGTTGTCTTCGCTACTAACCAGTTGGAGGGTCCCGCGAGTGACCGGTGGGACACCTACAAGGAGACACGAGCGAAGACGCCGGCGAGCCAACATGGGAGGAATTCACGGCTGCGTTCCGTGAGAATTTCGTGCCACTGCGTAATGAGGATGAAGAAGAACGAGTTCCGCAGATCTGCGTCAAGGGAACACCTCAAGACAGAGTATCGAACAAGTTTACCCAGCTTGCCCGTTACGCCACCGGTGACTGCGACGAAGAAGAAAAGATAGACAAATTCATTGAGGGACTAAATGACGAACCGAGGGGACCAATGATCGGGCGGGATCACACCGGTTTCCAAAGCCTCATCAACAAGGTCGTCCGACTTGAGCATGACCAAAAGGTGGTAGACAATAACCGCAAGAGGAGGCTCGCTATGGCTCGCCCATTTCGTGGAACGCCACAACGCCCCAAGGGAGCCACCCGGCCTGGATGGAAGCCAAACGTCCCGGCAACCGGACGTCCTCTCGCTTCCGACCATGTCAACAGTCAGCTACACCACAGCTTCGTACACCCACACCAACCCTAGCCGCTCCGGAAGAAGGAATGTGAGTCAGTTTCAAGCTGCGGAGAATACGGGCATTACTCCAATAGCTGCCCAAAACCACGCAACACCCCCGTTCGCACTAGCGCCAATGCAACACCCGTCCGAGGAACCCCCACTCTCGGCGGGACGAGGTCTGCTCAGGACCCCGCTACCCAACGAGGCTGCCACCGGGTTTCGACGTGGCCAAGTGAATCATGTGAGGCGGGAAGAAGCACGGGAGGACCGGAGCGTATTGATGGGTATGTTCTCTATCAACTCTACACCGCTTAAAGTTTTATTCGATTCGGAGCCTCGCATTCATTCATATCTTCCCAAGTAAGCAAACAACACCACCTACACCAAGTAGCACTTAAGAGGCCTATGTTGGTACACTCACCGGGGGAGACATAACCGTACCCCATGCCTCGCATTAATGTGCCCATACGGATTAGAGACGTGGTGTTTCTCTCAAACCTTATGGTGTTATCGCCCCAAACCATAGATGTCATACTCGGAATGGATTGGTTGACCAAAAATAATGGAATCATAGACTCAATCGAAGGGAAGTCACGGTATCCACCCCGTGGGATCACCGATGAGCATAACTATGGATCAAAACCCAAAGCTATGCGAACAAGCTGCGGGAGTGTTCACCATGCTACCTCTAGGCGGAATGCCGGTAGTACAAGAATACCGGACGTGTTCCCGAGGAATTGCCCGAATGCCCCGGATCGCGACATAGAGTTTATCATCGATCTAATGCCCGGCACCGCCCCCATATCCAAGAGGCCTTATCGAATGCCGGCCAATGAGTTGGAGGAGCTCAAGAAGCAAATAAAGGAACTACAAGAGAAGGGATTCGTTCGCCCGCTCTTCTCCCAGGGAGCTCCAAGACTCTTCGTCAAGAAGAAGGATGGGAGCATGAGAATGTGTGTGGACTACCGATCGCTGAACGAAGTCACTATCAAGAACAAGTACCGCTGCCCCGAATCGATGACCTATTCGATCAACTTAAGGGTGCGCAGTGTTCTCCAAGATTGATCTACGGTCGGGATATCATCGATTGAAGATTAGAGCCGGAGATATTCCTAAGACGGCATTCTCTACACGATACGGCTTATACGAGTTCACGGTGATGTCCTTTGGATTGACCAATGCCCTGCGTACTTTATGAACTCCGATGAACAAGGTATTCATGGAGTACCTGGACAAATTCGTAGTGGTGTTCATCGACGATATACTTATCTACTCCAAGAACGATGAGGAACACGCGGAGCATCTACGATGCTTGGAAAAGCTACGAGAGCACCGGCTGTATGCCAAGTTCAGCAAATGCGAGTTACGGCTCAAGGAAGTCGCTTTTCTCGGCCACGTGGTTTCAGCCGAGGAGTAGCGTGAGACCCCGCCAAGGTCGAAGCCGTTATGGAATGGAAGGCACCCAAGTCGGTGACGGAAGTTCGGAGTTTTTGGGCTTGGCCGGTTATTACCGACGGTTTATCGAAGGGTTTTCAACGTAGCCCGACCTATGACTCAACTTCGAAGAAGGAAAAGAAGTTTGAATGGAATGAGAAGTGCCAAAAAGCCTTCGACCAATTAAAAGAAAAGTTAACCACGCCCCAATCTTGACCTTACCCGACAACCGGAAGGACTTCGTGATGTCTTGTGATGCATCCCGGCAAGGATTGGGAGGAGTGTTGATGCAGATGGAAAGGTCGTAGCGTATGCCTCTCGGCGATTCACGACCCCACGAAGAGAATTACCCCACACATGACTGGAATTAGCCGCGGTGGTACACGCATTGAAGATCTGGAGACACTATCGATCGGAAACCACCGTGATGTGTATACCGATCACAAGAGCTTGAAATATTTCTTTACTCGGCTGATCTCAACCTACGACGGGCGATGGTTGGAGTTGATCAAGGATTACGATCTAGGAATCCATTACCATCCCGGCAAGGCAAATGTAGTGGCCGATGCGCCGAGCCGCAAAGCCCAATGCAACCACATGGAATTGGGAGGTGTGGCTAATGAGCTCCAGGAAGAAATGGCTCGCTCAATCTCGCACTGATTCCTCACGGAGAAGTGAACTCACTGGAAATCCAGCCCCTACGAGAACTCAAATAGAGGAAGCCCAAAGAGGGAATGAGGAAATCCAGGAAATTAAGGAACGTATGGCGCTGGACGCGCTCGGGAGTTTTCGTAGATGACAAGGGAATCTTGTGGTACAAGAAGAGAATCGTGTGCACGAACGAGGCGGTTTGAGGGGATTGATCTTAAAGGAAGCCCACGAATCGGCATATTCGTTACATCCCGGAAGCACGAAAATGTACCAGGATTTAAAAGGAGAATACCGGTGGCCTAATATGAAGAGGGATGTAGCCGAATACGTAGCCGTGTGCGATGTGTGCCAAAGGGTGAAAGCCGAACATCAACGCCCGGTGGCTTGCTGCAGCCACTCAAGATTCCGAATGGAAATGGGACGAGATAGGCATGGATTTCATAGTAGGATTACCCAAGACTGCGATTGTTACGATTCCATTTGGGTAATAGTAGATCGGCTCACCAAGACCGCGATTTATTCTGTGAAAACCAACTACAACAGTGCCAAGCTAGCGGAATTATATATGAGTAGGATTGTGTGTCTCACGGTGTACCAAAAAGGATTATATCGGATCGTGGTACCCAATTCACATCTCATTTTTGGAGCAAGGTCCACGAGGCACTCGGCGGTCACCTTGCCTTTAGTACCGCTTATCACCCGCAGTGGCGACGGGCGGGCGAGAGGACGAATCAAGTGCTAGAAGACATGCCGAGAGCTGTGCGTTGGATTTCACCAAGGATTGGGAGAAATGTTTGCCGTACGCCGAGTTCTCCTACAACAACAGCTACCAAGCCGGTTTGAAGATGTCGCCAAACGAAGCTTTATTTGGTCGCCGATGTCGAACCCCATTAATGTGGTCGAGACCGGTGAACGAACCATATTCGGGCCCGACATAATTAAGGAGGCGAGAGGAAAAGGTTCGCCGATCCGGGACCGACTACAAGCTGCTCAATCACGGCAAAAGAGCTACGCGGACACCGTCGAAGAGAATTGGAATTTAAAGAAGGTGACTACGTGTATCTAAAAGTCTCACCACTACGGGGAACCCGGAGATTCAAAGTCAAGGGAAACTCGCACCACGATACGTGGGCCCATTCTTGATAAGCGCTAGGAGAGGAGAAGTGGCTTACCAATTGGAACTGCCCGAGAATCTCTCCGATGTCCACCCAGTATTCCACGTATCGCAGCTGAAGAAATGTTTGCGGGTACCGAAGAGCAAGCTCCTTTAGAAGCCATCCACGTCCACAGTGATCTTACTTACCGGAGCATCCAATCAAGATATTGGACGAGGCGTAAAAGAAGACACGGACCAAATCTTGGCGCATGTACAAGGTACAATGGAGCAATCACACGGAAGAAGAGGCTACCCGGGAGAGCGAAGAGTTCCCGAGGACAGAATATCCACACCTACTCAGCAACCGGTAAGAAATCTCGGGGACGAGATTTATTGTTAGGGGGGTAGGTTTGTAACATCCTGAAAATCGGAGAACCGAAATCGGAACGTAAAAATCGGAACTTTCAAAAACCTTGGTTTATTGCTATTTCTCGGGTTTGTTGTTTCTTATTCGCCGGCTCGGTTGCATAAATTTAGTCGTGATCAATTCCCTTTTTGGCATGTTTGGAGTTTTCGGAGTTGACAAAATGTCGGTGCGAAAGTCGCACCGGGGTTTTAAAAAGAATCAGGGAAAAGTGCGGATTTGTGAAAACGCATTTCGAGTAATATAAAATAAAAATTTTGGTTGGGAGAAGATAAATTAAAATACAAAATAAATAGTAAAATTTTCGGGAGGCGTACCGAGATGTGGGAATTTGATTTTGTTAAAAATGAGTGAATTATGAAAATTTGGAAAAAAATTTAAATAAGTATGAAAAATAATTGTGGAAAATAAAAGTCAAGAAAAAGTTTAAAATATAGAGTTAAAAATTATTTTTACAATATTAGGATTTATTTTGGAATTTTAGAAGGAAAGAAAATGGAAAATGGGAAAAGAAAATAGAAAATCGGGAAATTAACGATCGCCTTGTTCATTGGTCACAAGATGCTCGACGCCGTCCGGCCCGGCCGCGCGCGCGCGCCGTCGCCCGGCCGTACGCGCCGCGCGCCGCGCGCGCCACGCGCCGCGCAAGCGCGCGCGCCCCGCGCCCGTGCGCGCCACGCGCCCCCGCCGCGCGCCCGCCGGACCCCCGCCGCGCCCGCGCCCCGCAGCCGCGCGCCCGCACAGCCCCTTGCCCCGCGCCCGCTCGTCGCGCCACGCGCCGCCGCCGCGCGGACCCCGCACGCGTCGCGCCCTCGCGCGCGCCCGCGTCGCCGGACCCCCGCCGCACCGTGCGTTCGCCCACGCGTTCGATGCCGTACGCGGCCCGTTCGCGCCGCGCCCCTCGCGCCGCGCGTCGCCAACCCGCGCCCGGCCGGCCTTCGCGCCGCCGCGTGGAGACCGCCGTACCGCGCTGCGCCGACCCCCTCCCCTCCCATTTCCGTCCACGGCCGCGCCTATAAATGGGCGAGGCTCCCCCGCCCTCTCCCGCACCGCCGCCGCCTCCCTCTTCCATCTCCCGAGCACCAACGCCGCTCTAATCACCGAGCACCACCGTCGCCGCGAGAACCGGGAGCCACCGCCGTCGCCGCCGTGCGCCGAAGCCGCCCGAGCCTCGCCGTACCTCCCAGAGCCGCCGTCGCCGGTAAGCCCGCCGCCACCCCTTCTTCCGTGCGCTCGCGCCGGTCGGCCTGTTTTCGCCTGGACCTCGGTCGAACATGTTGCGGCGAATGAACAAGGCGCGCAGTGAATAGAAAAAAAAAGAAAAATAAGGAAAAATTAGGAAAAATTTTGGAAAATTTGGAAAAATATTTTGGGATGATTTGAGTAAAATTTTGGGGAAAAATAAATTATTTTCTCGCATGTTTTCTCGGTGCAAAGTTTGAAAAATCGGAATCGGACGTTTTCCGAAATTCTATTTCGCATCGTTTTCAATCCGGATTCCGTTTAATTCTTTTCCGCCATCGAAATGAGTTTCGCTTTTGTGCTCAAACCCTCAAAGTTCGAGCACGAATTTTCTTCGCTGATATTTTTAAACATAAGCTCTAAATTTAATTGCGATCGACGACTCTGCGAAAACCCTAGGACACCGGCTCGATTCCAAAAAAAAAAAACCCGGATTTTTCCTCGCAACCCTTGTCCTAACTCGAGTAGAATTCTCGGCAAAACTTTTGAAGTGGTTTTCAAGGTTTTTGTGGTTCTTTTCGATCTCTCGGTGTTTAGTTGAATTCTAACTGAATTCAATTGATCTCGCACGTACGGGTAGCGTCGAAGAACCCGGCATCAACACCGCGAAGATCCCACCCCTCAAGTGTGCGAGCAAGGCAAGTCTTCACACCCTTTGAACATATCGATCCTAATTGCGAAATGATGTTATTTTAAACTCTAAACCTGCATGCTTTACTGAGTTACCTATACTTGTTATGCCATGCCTTGCTATTGTTTACCTTTAGAATTACTCCTTGTAACTCGCGATGTGATACAAATAACCGAAGCATAACTTCGGTAAAGCGCTAGCCCTGCTAAACTTAGACCATGCATACTCATGACTTTATGAAAAAGCTTTGTGCTTGGGCAACTACCTTAGGGGAGGTAGTTGAGCTTCGGCATGTGGAGACATGAGCGCCACATGGCCCCGATGAACTAAGTTTGATGAAAATTGAAAGTACTATACAAATGTTTTAGATGGGGGCTGGATGATTTGGGTGGATTCCGGAAAAGGCAAGTGCCGACCACTGGTCAATTAAGGACCGAGCCATGAGATAGCCGGAAACGAGCCGGTACAACCGTACTTCTCGAATGGGTATAGACCTAGGCGACTAGATAGCCGAGCGGAGGCGGTATCCTTGCATAGATGGTTCTCTCGTGGTGTGGTTATGGGATGAGGATGAGGCTGCGGCCTTTGTTATAAATGGTGGAATTAAACTACGTTAATTAAACTTAAAGATTGGAAATGTCTTCCCTTACCCGGGTGCGCCGAACTCCTCTCACCTGCTAGAAAAGGACGGCTAGAGTGCATGAGGGCATAAGTTCATGGAGCGGGTACTGCCAAAGTGAGGTTATCGAAAGGCTTTGCCGTGACCGTCTCATGTGTTGAGGCGTAGGCTCATTTGTTGGGCTGTCGCGGAGTACGGGTAAAGTGTACATCCACCTGCGGTGTGAATGAATCAATCTATTCGAATAGCCGTGCTCATGGATATTGAGCATCGTGACAAGACTTTCGCTTGGCTAGATTTTAAACTTAAAACTGCTGGGATGGGTTTGCATGATGATTTTGTTCGCGGTGGATCAACTTCTCGAGAATGCGAGAAGGGGTGGACTCCCGAGAAAATCATGACGAACCGGAGACGGGAAGCCATCCTTGGAATCACGATGGATGGTAGACGAACCGTCGCCGGATTAATGAACCATGAAATTAAAACTTGATTTTGGCTAGTCGGTAGGCTTGTGAAAAGAATTGAAAAGCGGCTTTACGCAAAAATAACCCTAGCCGTGTCCTTTGAATATCCCTATCATATGCATCAATTCGTGTTGACTTGCTGAGTACGGTTGGTACTCACCCTTGCTATACGCACAAACCTCCGGTGATGGAAATGAAGAGCCGAAGAAGACCCCTACGCGTACTACGCGGAGGGCGAAGGAACGACGGCGCATATTAGACCTTAGTCCCGGTCGTTGCACTGTGGCAATGGACAAGCCGCCGCCTCTTTCCGCTGCCTTACCTAAACTGTTTTTATGTTGTATTCGGACCATAAGGTCCGTGGGATGAACAATGCCTTCGGGCCTATTTATGTAATAATGGTATTGTAAGACTATTCGTGCATGTGCACTTGATTATCGATCGCATTCGTGGGTACCAACTACTTGATCCAGGAAATGGTACTATGAACACGAAAGGTTCCCGACTCAAAATCGGGGTCCACGAGGCCGAGGTGAGTACTCGAGCGGCCGAGAACCTACCCGGGAGGCAACGATCCCCCTCGACCGCGTGTGCCAAAGGCTGACGAGCTTCTTCCAAAGCTCAGCAAACATCGGCGATGGGGGCCGCTCAGCTACAGCCTCCATCACCCTCGGCCCGAGGCAAGTTTGGCTTCCTTTCTTCATTTGATCTGTTTTCTTCTTCTTCGTTTGCTCAGTATCTCACCTACCAGGGGCTAGCGTTGGCAGGGGCGGGAAGCGTATGTGTCACTCGCCCCGCTCCCCGAGACGGCCAAAGGTGAGTTGCCGAGAATCCACATTCCTCGGCCAAGGTCGGATGGGAAGGGGAAGAAGCCCATCCTCCCCTAGAAAAAGCCCAAGGTGAAAAGGGCAGCGCCGGGGAGCCTCAAGATCCCTGGCACGAATCAGAGGCTTGTGGTTACCTTTGACGATGAGGAGTAGGGGAGATTGAAGCATGTCCCGTGTCCCCGTCGTCCGGCTCGAACGAGGTGCCACAGCCAGAGGCATCCAGGTGCCCGAAGAAGGCGGTCAGGCACGTTCGAGTCTCATTTTAAGTAAGTGATTGATCAGGAGATCTGTCTTGATTTTCTTCCACCTTTGTATGCTAATAAATTACCTCAAGCAAGGTCACCAAGGACATGGATCCTCGTGCCGAGGAGCCGCTGAGGGAAGCCGAACCGACCGCCCATGTTGAGAGGCGGGATCCGACCAGCTCTCACCAGCTCTTGCTGGCTCAAGAGCCAAAGCACCAGGCGGCTGACAAGTAGAGGAGCACCCGACGGTGAAGCCAGAGGACAGGCCGACACATCAGCCATCGGGCGGCCAGGGCAATCGAGCGAGGCGGCTCTGGAAGCCGGGCCCGAGCCGACGGTTGAGGAGGAGAGGGCTCTCTCGAAGCTGCCCGAGATCAATTGGGACCTGCTCCCCCTCATCGAGGTCAGCAACAGCAGAGCCCCAAGGACCGAGTCAGGCGCAACAGGGGTCATGGAACCGCATGCCTCGATCTTCGATGACCAGAAGGCCGAGGACGCCGAGGACCAGCCTAGGGCAAGGGGAAAGGAAGCCGTCATCACGGGGCAGCGGGTGGTGAAGCGTGCACTGTGATCGAGGAACCCTCGGCGCCGAGGCCGAGGAGTTGTCTCGAGCTCAAACGCGCTTTTCGCCCCGTCCAGAGACCTATTCCGGGTAAGGGTCATCCTCCTATTTTCTCCCCTGGCTCCCCCTCTGATTGCTTCAAAATTTGTAGGACACCGCTCGCTCATTGCAATCAGCCGGGAGAGTGCGGGAGTTGGAGGAGAGGCTAGCCAAAGCTTCCCACCGTAAGTCCGCTACCTCATTGCCTCGATTCCTTTCCTTGAGTCGTGAGATGACCCCCTCCTCTTTTTGTCATGCAGAAGATGACGAGGCCACGGCTTACACCGAGAGGCTCAAGGAGGTCACGAGGGAGGCCAACTTGATGGCCTCGAAGCTCCAGCTACAACGGGACAGTGTCCAAAGGCTCCTCAAGCTCTGAGGCACCGCCCATAGGGAGGCCGAGGCAGCCAAGGCTACGGCGGAGGAGAAGCTGGCCGAGTCCGGCGGCCGGACCACCGTGGGGGAGAAGCTAGCGACCTCGGTGGCGGCGAGGGATGCTATCGAGAGTAAGTGTCGGTACCGACATCCCCTTTTACCTTTTTCTTCTTCCTACCTGTCCTGACTGGCTCCCGACCTCCTTTTGCTCAGGTCGTCTGTCGGTTTTTCGCCGGTAGATTGGGGACCTCAAGACCCGCCTGGAAGCAGCCGAGGCTCGGTCGACCCGGTTCTAGGAAGGGGCTCAGGCACTCTTGGACTCAGTCGACAATGAGCCCCCGCCGACTGAGGATACGGAGGCGGCATTCCTTGACCGGCTGCAGGATGGGCCCTGACGCCTTCAGGCGCTTGTGCGTGATGCGGCGAAGTTGGTCGTGTCCCATACCCTTGGCATCCTGCACAAGCTCTACCCATAGGTCAAGGTCGAGGAGATCGCTGAGGGGTGGCCCATCAGCGTGGCGGAAGGCGACGTAGAGGGCATCTATGCTGAGGTCGAGCCCACCGCCGAGAAGATAGTCAGAGACCTAGTCTTGTAAATAATCCCGATGTAAAAAATTTAAATTAGATCAGTTCAGAGCCCATAAACTTTTGGTTGTAATGGCCAGATTTAGAGAACAGTTTATTAAACTGCAGCGAGGTTTTAGGTCCGTCTATTCGCATTGCATCTAACTACCGCACGTCGGATCGCAATCTTAGCCCGCGACGATGGGGAGAAAACTCTAACCAGGCCCCAACGGGTTTCAGACCGAGCCTCAGCACCATAGTCTTTTATTTGCGAATAGGTGGACCAAGAGGTCGCTAGCGACCGAGCCCCCCGAGTAATTTTGGCTTTACACCTAGCTGACTTGCATTGGAACCCGACCCTAGCCGAACCAAGGAGGGGACTAGCCAATTCTCTGACCGGTGGGCGGCGTTACACCTAGCTGACTTGCATCGGAACCCGACCCTAGCCGAACCCAGGAGGGGACTGGCCGATTCTCTGACCGGTGGGCAATCAGGCAGAGCCATTGCGTTAGGCTAGGGCACATCGACTAGGTATTCGGGGGAACCACCAAACCGTCGGGGAACACAAACACAGTCGATAGGCCTCCTTCTAAGGAACCTCGACCACAACGGGTCGGGGCCACGTAGCCCAGAGTGGATCATGAGCGCGACGTGGAAGCTATCGGGCATACAAATGTTACCCAACGGTCGGGAGAATCCACCGAGCTCTCGAGCCGCTTGGGAGCACTCATTAGACATCTACCGGGGAACCCTGACCAAAGTGGGTCAGGGTCACATGGCTCAGGGCTGACCGTAAGCATAGCGCGGAAGCTATTGAGTATAGATAGCATGCTCAGCGGTGGCACGGAGAGCAACAAGCGATAAAAGGAGAGATATCAAAAGCTCCTTTATAAAAAGAGCTGAGTGAAGAGTACTTAGCTATCCTAAAGTAGAATCTGCATGAACTTGTCCTGCACACAAACGAACCCCAGCACGCCCAAGGTCTCCTGAGAGAGGATGAAGCGACCAAAGTCGTCGGTGTAGGAAACTAGGCCCCCAAGGACGAACATCGTCCCTGTAGGGGCCGTGAAGTTGGTCGTGTTAGTGATATGCCCTAGAGGCAACATGGAGATGTTGGATATCATGGTCAATGTTTATGTATTTATGAATAAAGTGTTATTCATAAACACAGTCGGGGGAACCACCAAACCGTCGGGGAACACAAACACAGTCGATAGGCCTCCTTCTGAGGAACCTCGACCACAACGGGTCGGGGCCACGCAGCCCAGAGTGGATCATGAGCGCGACGTGGAAGCTATCGGGCATACAAATGTTACCCAACGGTCGGGAGAATCCACCGAGCTCTCGAGCCGCTTGGGAGCACTCATTAGACATCTACCGGGGAACCCTGACCAAAGTGGGTCAGGGTCACATGGCTCAGGGCTGACCGTAAGCATAGCGCGGAATATCATGGACTCGAGCCAACGATCGGCTAAGTTAGACTATAGCCGAAACCAAGTATACCTGAATCTACAGGGTCGCACGCTTAAGGGGATAAGAACAGACATTCGATTTGGACTCGGATATGGCTCGATCGGATAGGGATCCGATCGGATCGAGTCCTATGGGCTTGCGACGTATGGGCGGCCAACTCTATGAGACACGGATGAGATCCGATTCAAAATAGAGTCCCGATCGGCCACTAGTCCCGATAGGCCAACTCTATATAAAGGGGCGAGGTGGAGAGATGCCGCACATCAATTCAATCGCAATTGAACCGAATCAATCTGATTTGGTGCAACATGTCGGCGAGATCAATCTCCACGAAAACCTCCCCACTTTCGAGCCAAAACCCTAGCCTTGCATCGCATGCTAGCACACAGGTGTTCGGCGTTCTGTCCCCGGACGTGTGGATACCGGTAGAGGCGCTGCTACGTTGCGCTGTTGATCGGCTATGAATCGGCTGCAATCGGAGCGAGGCGACTGCGACAGATCGGCGACGAGAACGCGGTCGGACGACTAGGATCGGCTGCGACATCGGTGACTCGGCTGATTGGTGAATCGGCTGTCCCTAGGAATCGGCTGTCGGCTTGCGGAAATCGACTGTCATCGGCCAGCACAGTTCAAAATCGGATAGCCCTGATTGGTTGTTTCCGCTGCGTACTCCAATCGGTAAAGATCTATCGACCCTTACTTGCAATTGTTCCTGGTTTGCATGGTAGAAAAGTTTTATTTTCCGGCTAGCGTAGCCTCTGCGTAACCCTTCAGGTCGAGAAGACAACAGTCATCAGATCGCTTGGAACAACGAAGAAGCGCCCCTACCTGGCACGCCAACTATCGATGGGATGATCGGCAATCCTCCGAGGGGGCTACCAAGGATGTAAATGAGGATGGTCGGGGCATCTCACCGATGGATCTGATGGTCGACTCAAGTATCAAACAAGCTGGTCGGGGCGTCTCACCGATGGATCTGATGGTCAACTCAAGTATCAAACGAGCCAAAGACAAGAAGGTTAATACTGGTTCAGCCCTCCCGAAGGATAATAGGCCTACATCCAGTGTGTGGTGTTCTTTGAATGGGTGGAGTATGAACTGGGATTACAATGGCGAGTGTTCTTGGGGCTTAGAAAGAAGCTGGCAAACAACAGTCTAAGAGATTCCTCGATCTCGGCCCGTCCTGCCATCCCTTTCATTGTCCAAGGAGGGTAGTTATAAGAGGACTTGGGGGCCAATAAAGCTAAGACTAAAGATCTAAAAAGTAAGTACAAACAACATATGAAAAGGTACATAGAGATCCCTCTGGGTCTTGCGCGCCGTGGGTGTCTTCTGCCTTGTCCTGCCTTGGGATCCGTCCTCCACGGGTACCACCTGTTCAACTTTGTCGGGTGACATCATCTTCTGCCGGGTTTTTCCCTCCTTGCCTCCTGTGCGAGCCTTGCAAAGCAAGCCTTCCTTCCCGAGGAAACCTGATGTTGGGCCGATGAGTTGAGGTCGAGAAAAAGGACGCCAAGGTCGGACCTGGGGGAGATCGGGGCGTCCGACCCCAAGATGAGGTCGGGCTGCCGACCCCGTCCGAGGACTTCCGGTCCGACTTCAGTTACCCTTGAGTCCACTCTATGAGGTACCTTGAGGTGACACCCCCCACAGATCTATTGACCTGTGAAGAACCATTAGGTCTCCTTTTGCAGCTTTCACTTGGATGTTGACAGATGTGGTGCACATGAACCGTAGTATACATTGTGCTGAAAATTCCTTGGCAAAATAATGGTCCGTATATAGTTATTTTAAATAATGATATGACAATTAAATTAATGAACCACATGAGGTTTTTGGTATGTCAAGCATGTATAGGTGAGATGCATGTTTATAAGATTCTGACCATTCTAGCTCAATTGATGTCCTGATCATAGCAATGATGTATAACTTCTCAAGATAGTTTATGGAGTGCGACGATGTCTTGCCTTGATAATGGACTAAAGAAAGGCCGGGAGCCCGTGGCATATTTTATCTCCTATAGTAGTTCTTCCTTTGAAGAAAACAAGGACCAGTCTAATATTATCTTCAAGCTGCTACCAAATCATTGTATGAACTACACACCTGTCATGCCCAAAAATTCACAAGTAATTTCTAAACTAATTTATGCATTAAATCCAAATCCAAGAATCAACCGAGGTACACAAATCGACATTTTGAATGTACAGTTACAATATAACTAAAACGATAAATACTTACAAAAGAGGCTCTTAGTTCTTACCATGAAGAAAACTGCAGCGGAAAAGAAAATCTAGCAAAACTTCAACTCTGCTCCCACAAGCAGCTCAACTGGGGTATAAGCCAAATGTCGCCTTGTTCGGAATCCTTTTTCAACTAAGGTGATGATTATTGCAAGATGAGTATATGAAATATTCAGCAAGCCACATAGCAAATATGCAAATGCACGAAATAACAAAGATCGGCGATATAGGGCTTATATGCAAAAGCATTATTTAGAAAATAGTTAAGAATTTGTAAAACAGTAAAGCGATTAAATAACAATATTAATCAACATTGAACAACACATTAATGCTGCATTGGCCCAAGCCCAAGCCCAAACAACCAATCCCAGTTGCACAAATCCAACCCCTCCAAACAGGAACTAGCTATTTCATACACAATAGGAGCTTATAAATTATCATCAATTAGCAAATTATTATAATTAATGATAGTGTGATACTAATCATGAAAAATATTGTTAGGCTTGCCCATAACTGTGGGCACGGCTATTCAAATAGTTTTACTTTGGTTAGAGGTATACAAATTTACCCACTAGACACAAGCTCAAAATCATGTCAACCATGCGTCGCGATACTGGAAAGTACCCAAATAGAGACTGTGACAAGACCCTTGTCATAATACAACTCAAAGCAGTTCATCGTTCCCTGATCATCGTCTTTTGATATCTCGGAATAGACTCCCTAGTGACCCTCATGGGCTTATCTCCTCCACTTCTCTGTCTGGTGCCACATAATGAATCATGTTATACAAACAGCCTAGCCGTTGTCCACGTTGGCTTGTGGTTAGTACGATTAGTGCTTCACAGCAGTAGCTCATGAACCCGTCTTTAATTGTCATGAGCACGACCATCAAAACCATATTCTAACAACCCACCACTAGTCCAATTTTAGTTGACATATTATTAATCAACCATGACCAACCGTCATGAGCTACCATTACTTAACCATCATGAATCAATAGTTTTCCCACATAAAATGATACTAAAGTTTCTAAGCATGCCTAAGCAATCATGCTAAATATCTAGCTGAACCAATATAGAAGGTCCATGCTAGTCAAATTATATCCCATTGTAACAAGGAATAAAGAGAATCAATGCAAATTGGCCATAACAAAGGAATATGTTCGCACCACACGATGACATTCGAAAGTAAATGCACATTTGAAATAAAGCCAGCATTTAAATATAGGATCAACATGTTAAAAGGGATTGTGTGGGATCTGTGTGACTTGCCTTGCAATCAACCGTCTTCAATTTGTCTTTAGGAACTTCTCCAACGAACAAGTGATCCTCCAAAACGACAAAAACTACACTCTAGCATGCAAAACAAGAAAAAAAATAAAAACCAAAGAACAGAACAATTAAAGTTCATAAATAGTAGAGATTGAATTTAGATGTATTATAAGACTTTAAACGACCCTCTTCCGAGTCCATATGAATTAGTTATGAATTAATGAAGTTTTAATCAATTAAACCTAAAAAACAACTTAATAATTTATTGCATCATATTTAATTATTTTAGTACTAAAAAGAATATTTATGACGTCGGCCAGAAGAGAGAAGGCCAAAATCAATGACAGGTGGGACCCACTTGTCATAGAGGGAAAAGGCTCGGGCCTATGATAGACCTAGTCCATACAGAAGGTCCACGGTGAACCACAAAGATTAACGGCTAGGATTGATAGATTATATTGACCAAGATCCAACGGCTCAAGATCAAACCCAATCTAGGGTTTTGGTGAGGCTCCACATGGCGTCCGCTGTGCACAGGACGACGGTGCGACATCGAACTACGGCGCACCAGTGAAAAGCAAGAGCATGTGGACGACAAGTGCGAGACAGTAGTCCTTACCAACACTTAACACGGGCAACGAAGAACGGCAGTCGACGACGAGCTTCAAGCAGCGACAAGGTTTGGGTCAATAACAATGACAGTATTCTAGTGACCTTTGGCGGAGGAGAGATGACGGACAGGGCTGCGATGCCAACAACGGCAATGGCGACGTACGACGACGACGGGAACGGCAGTGGGGCATGGTGGCGGCTAAGGGCTCGGGTGCACGGTGACGAGGGGCTTTGGGGGAGAGGAGGCCGGGGTTTCCCTCGTCGATGCGAAGCTAGAGGTGGCGGCACAGAGCAGCAGCGACCAAGGCGATGACGCACGGCGGCTGGAACGGTGGTCAACGACGGAGAGAGGAGGCGGGCATGGAGAACGGTGGCTCGGGAAAAGAGTGGAAATAGAAGAGGAGACCAAGGAGTTTGATTTATAGGCTCGGGAGGAGGAGTCCGAGCTCTACACGGGAGGATTTGGCGACGGAAGAAACTAGGGTTCGCGAAAAAACGAAGCTCGAAACCGCGTCGAATCTACGCGATATACAACGGGATAAAGGGGGTTTCTTGGGAAAAAAAGAAGAGGAAGAGATAAGGAGCAGAACCCCTCAACCAATTTGGAAAACGAAGCAATGGAGCGGCCGGATTTAGCGGGAGAAGCGACGGTGTCGGGCTCGGCTGGGAGACCGAACGGAGGTACGGGATGGGTACGACATGTGGGCCCTGCATGTCGGAAGGTGAGGAGAGGAGGTGCGGCTGCCTTGCGGGCTGGTGGGCTAAGTAGGGAGAGAGGGAACGGGCCGGAATCATCCCAAGGCTTTGAAAAGGATTTTTAATTTCATTTTTAATTTAAATAAATCCTTAAATGATGTTTCATTTATGAAAAATACTTTCGATGCATAAATAATTGCAAGAAAAATCTCAAAAATACTTGGCAACGAAGGCATTTAATAAAATTTTATCTAGCTCAATTCGATGTTTAATTTTTTAGAGATTTTTATTATGCATTTTGTTTAATTATTAAATAAAGTATAGAAATTTCTTTTTCATAATAATTTATATTTAGGCGATTTTTAGGGTGTGACAACGTGACCATCTTGGATTGTAAAATCACTCTATAAAAGCGAGGGAAAATTTCAGCTCTAGATAGACAACACCGCATGAAAGATATACTACTGTATCAACTTCACATACACTACCATCCTTCATTGTTCTCCTCAAGAAAGAGCAAGAGAGCCATCCAATACTCAGGGTAACATTACTGTGGAAAAAAATGTGTCATCGCACTGACAGTTGCAGAAATTCAAAATGCCATGAATTCTTTAGGAAAAATAAATAAAGAATCACTTAAATTAATGAAGATATTTACCTCACTGTTTTCATCACCACCGAGTCTCATTGTGCTTGTCTTAAAGCCATTTCCATCTGTGTTGTAGATAACGGTGCAAAATGAACAGCCAATACTAAAAGGAAAAAAATTTGAACTAAATAACTCAGGACAGTTTGAGATTATAATTGCACAAATAGTGCACATATAAGAACTGCAAAATTGGTGACAAAAGTAAAGACCATTTCCATTTTGTGCGTGAGCCTATAAACAGTACACATATTAACAATTGACGATCCTCAAAATCCATTTACTAATTAGGGATCGATCCATCTTTTGGATCCAGAAAATTATATAACTATATTTAGACATCTTCCAGCTGCCAGCCTACCATCAGACTTGAAACAAGCTAATACAAAAAGAACTGCATTTATATGGTAAAAACAGGCTAATACAACAAGAACTACATTTATATGGTAAATCATGAACAGTACAGTAAAATGTTGTGTGACACTTGGCTCTTAATTTCTGAAGTGCTAAATTAGTGCAGGTAAACAATTTATATGAAGTACTTATTAACTACCTCATCAAGCATATCGAAAAGATTTTGCTCTTCTTCATCTGCAGCTGCTGCCACTCTGCCGTGCACATCTTGGAGGCTGATAAAGAAAAAAAGAAGGCAGAAAAATATTTCTCCTCTATCAGTTTTTCCAACAAATAAAATAGAGCAGAGAACTGTCATACTTATCAATAACCACTCTGCTGCTAATGAAGCCTGAACTCATGTTCTCTATTGAGACTAGATTTGGTTTAGTGTCGTACATATCACACCCAAACATTGTTCCCATTCTTCCAAATGTTGTAATGACCTACAAATGGATAATGACATAGAATTTTACACCAAGTAAATATTGCACCATTCAGAATCTCTCTACCAGAAAGAAACATTCAAGTACCTCGTCTGCTATTAATAAGGGAATGTTCAAATTACTGCAAAAATAAATCTTTTTGAAATTTGACAATGCCAAAATTTGGCAAATTGGTACCATTGTCAAATTTTACTAGGATAGCTAAATGTGTTGTTGCCAAAATTTTGTAGGCATTACCAATATTTGGTAAAAAAATAAATGCATCCATATGTTTGTCAGTTTTACCAAAAGATGGTATGGTTCAAAACACCAATCTGAACGGGCTGTAAGATATCATCTTAAGGACAACATTCACATTCTTAAGAGGACAAAAAATATTAGGTGCAGAAACATCAGTACTCGTGTGTGCAGTCAGCAACACCATGGAAACAATAATGGAGGGGCTACCCTCTTTTCACAACTTTAAAACGTGTTAAAATTTCGGAGACAACAAAGAATTTATCGTAAATATCAAATTAGAGATTTTTAAGGATCCCTAGGACAGTTATATGAAAAAAGGGATTAAAATAGTCCAATTTTTTTTGTTCAAGTTTGATAGAAATACTTCTCTATAGTAGTCATCTAAGAACTGTCTAATACTACAAAGTGAAGGATATGATGGATGTAATATTGTAGTATGTTCAACAAAACAATAAAGGAAATTGTTTCTGGAAGTCTGGGGATCATTTTTAAGGGCTCAGGAGGTGGGCTCGAGACCGGGGCGAGGCGGATTTGTCGGCGGAGTGAGGGCGCCAACGTGGGTGAAGGCGCCTTAGCTTGGCGCCAATTTCCGCAGGGGACGTGGGGACGCAGGCTCAAGATGGAGGAAGTGGGCGGCAACCGCGTCCACGCACGTGCGAGCAAGGTGGAAAGGCACGAGGATGGCGACGACATGGGGTGGCGGCGGTTGTTGGCTTGGGACAGAGGTAGCGGATGAGCCCGACAAGTAGACCCTACTAGTCGATGGCTCGGGAAGGAGTAGGAAGGGGAAGCGGACTTTGCAAGAGGGAGGGACGAGCAGGCTGAGCGAAGAGAGGGCGAAAAGCTGGCACGGGAAGAGAAAAAGGACTTGGCCGGAAGGGGGAGGGGAGTGAGGAGGATAGGCCGTGGCCGAGGGTGGCAAAATGGGCTTCCGTCGGATTTAGCCCGAACCAGAGGAGGATTTTTAATTTGTTTTTTCAATTTATTTAGTTGATTAAATGAACTTTGTTTTATTAAAATTACTTCTTGAGCTTCGAAAATTCACGTAGAAAGTATTTTAAGGCATGTAGAATATTAAAAAATATTTCCAGCAACGATTTTTGAAGGAAATTTTTATTTCCCACATTAAATCCATTTGATAAATTACTTTAATTTTAATATAAATTCTAAATCTTAATGAAAAATTGGGAAATGACAATAAAGCCAACTCATGTCCTCTATTGAGACAAGATTTGGTTTAGTGTCATACATATCACACCCAAACATGGTTCCCATTCTTCCAACAAATGGATAATGATATACAAAATTTTACAACAAGTTAATATTGCACCATTCAGAATCTCTCTACCAGAAAATTCGAGTACCACGTCTGCTATTAATAAGATGTCATCTTAAGGACAAATTTACATTCTTACAATAATAAAATAAAAAACATTAGTACTTGGTGTGTGCAGTCAGCAACACCATGGAAATAATAATGGAGGGGCTACCTTCTTTTTATAAGTTTAAAATGTTTTAAAATTTCGCAGACAACAAAGTAAGAACTTATCGTAAATATCCAATTACAGATTTTAAGAATCCCTAGGACAGTTATATGAAAAAAATGGGATAAAATAGTCCAGTTTTTGGTTCAAGTTTGATAGAAATACTACAAACTGACTTCTCTAGAGTAGTCATCTAAGAACTGTCTAATACTACAAAATGAAGATATGATGGATGTCATATTGTAATATGTCCAACAAACAATAAAAGAAATTGTTTCATGAATTCAGAACCTACATCAAGTTTGTGGACTGTGGGGGTCAAATCACTACAACGGTCATCCTCATCTCAATCGGACGACAACCCTTATCTGTGTCGGGTATGGTGTCTGTCACGGCGCAAAGGTCACTGATGTGAGTAGTCATCTCTGTCGGACAAAGGCCCATCACCGATGTGTGTCATCTTTGTCGGGCCTAAAGAACAGCCCGTCACCGATATGTTTGACCCACAAGACCAGTCAAACAAGGGCCCGACACCAATGATAATTAGTGCCCGTCACGGATGACTAACATCTCAATCGACCTTTAACTTAAGCCCGTCACAGATGACTAATATGTCCATCGGGCTTAAGTTAAAGCCCGTCACCGATGAGTCTTTCCCAAAAAAATTACTATGTTTTTTGGCTAGCCTCAGGCCTTTGCTAGCCATGCCCGCTGCAAAAATAAAAGAAACAGAGATATTTCACATACATCTGACACTCTCATAAATCTATTCACATCCATTATTCACACATATTTCACATTGCAAGTATAAAACACATATAATAAAATTATAATTTAATAATATCATAATTGATTACATATTTACATGTATTTATCATTAATTACAAAATATATTTGTTCGTTATTTCGTTTCTTTGACTTTAACCCTGTATTGTACTCCACATATTCCTTTGGAATTTAATATATCATGGACTATAAAGTCCGCTATCTCTTCTCTAATCCCATCAAAGCTAGTAGGCACAGACTTGGATATATTTTCCTACATGTATATTCGAAATTAGTTGATCGATATATATGTAATTCAAAGTAGTTAGTACATATCATAATTGAGATCACAAACCTCAAATTCGGTCATAGTCTTGAACTTGTTGCTGTACAGGAATCGCATGTTGTGGCACACATGGAATCCACACTGGTCGCCTACTTGTTGTTTGACGGGGATGTCCTTTTTGTGGATGAGGGTTTGTTGATAATTGCTATGCCACCCTCCTTTCTCCACATATGTTCCCCACGCTTCGTCGATTGCTTGTTGGATCGGGGTCCAGTCATACGTCTTACTGATTTTGGAATTTATGTGGTGGCATGTGCTCCACTTTGGCGTAATGACCAGAAGGATCCAATGGGCATTGCGACATTAATATAGTGAAAGTTAAATTCTAAAACACTATGTCTCATGTAATTGCATATACATAGGGTACACACTTACTATTGATTATAGGCGCAGAGAAAGTAGTCCTTGTCTTGTAGGGCCAGCAAGGTCTCAAAAATATAGTCCACCATGGCCTTCCTATCATGATCTAGATTGACGACCGTGACAATTTGTGGATCCAGGAAGGCTACTTCCGGTGTATTTCTCTGGCACCACTTCCAACTAAGCCTACACATAAGACAAACGCTCTTATAAGCGTGTTATAAGGATTGTTTTTTACCAAAATTGAGGAACACAAGAATACTTACAAGGAGTAGCACTTAAGTAGACTTGTGTCCATCGCTCGTAGTCTGTAGAGGTCGAACAAGTCCTTGAAGTCTATGATGACGTAGGCATCAAGCCCATAAAATGGTTCTTTGCGGTGATAGCCTACGACCTTAGTGTCCTTGTTCATCCTTTTGGTGCTTGTCCTCTCCATATAGAGTGGTGGAGATACCTGCATGCAGTGCCCATCGTTCGTAGGGCGTCGTTCCAACCAAAGGTATGTCATTGGTGAACTCCGTTGATATGTTCTTACCCATATCTAGCTTCTTTGGTTTTAGACTCGAGGGCTTGGCCTTGCCTTGGGGTCTTCCTCTCCCCCTTGCCATAGGTTTGTCGTTAGTTATTTGCGGAGGAGAGAAATGCGCCTTCCTTGATTTATTGAGCGGTGGGGGATTAATTTCTTTTGCCGTGCTATCGGCCTTCATTTCAACGACTGGAGCAGCGGGAGTTGGAGGGGCTGGAGGGGTTGAAGGAGCAGGTGTCGGTCGGGGCGGCGGCTGAACGCTTGGTGGAGTGGCTGACTTCGCAGTCAACTTGATATCAATAAGCTCCTTGGGCCATTGGATAAAACTTCCGCGTCCAACTTCTAGAGTAAGGATCTCATCATTCGATGGGTACTGCAGTGTCAAATGAGCCCATTCGTTCTTGATCGCGTCAACTTACACTTTTGCCGTGTAGGCTATCAGTTGCGCCCATGCACTCTTGTATCTGGGGTCGACTTAAATGCAAGTCCCTCGGCCACCGCAACAGTGAAGGACGACATCACCTTAATTAATAGTGTGTAGTGTGTCGGTTCCTATGACAGAATCATCCATATTTTTAGAATACTATATTAGAAGGATTTTTAAGACTGTTACGCCTTGCGGCCGAGAGTTTTACCGTTATTTGATCGACGGCGGCTACCAATGATTGTTAAGGTTCTACCACCTCAGTTGATGCGCAACTGCTCCGCCTTTGTGTCGGACTATCTCGGTGTGGAACAATGGCACGCTCCGCGTTCTGGTACGCCTGCTCTTCTCGTATCTCTTCCTTATCTTTATAGCCATGTCATCGAGTTGTGCCTTTACTTCATAGCTTATCTCGGCTCTCACCTGCTCCCGGATCTTCTCAACCAGCCGGGCATCTTTTTCAGCCTTTGATAGGGCCCATTTCTTGTATTGTCCCACGTATTCTGGAAATCCATATTTCCAAGGGACTAAAGCGCCAACTCCCCGTGTACGTCCACAATGTTCGTTGTTGCCCAACGCTTGAGTGAGGATGTCATCCTCGTGTCTAGAAGAGCAGTCCTCCTCTTCGGAGGTCTGTCTCACGGCAACCAACTCTTTCTGCAATACAAGTGAGTTTAGTATAAATCAATAGTATGATTTGTGTAAAGAAACATATTAAAGTGAGACACTTATGATATTTTTGTATACTTGTTGGTCTTGGGCATTTGGCCATGTGATTGTTCCATCGTTGTTCTTCACAGCCATTGCCCTTGCCCAGCTCCTTGCCCTTGCGTGCGGGATATTGGCAAAAGGAGCCGGCATGTTGGATGCCTCTGCCGCCTCATCCTATTTCTGCCATATCTCCATCTTCCTGGCATATCCCTCGTGCCAAGCTGGTGCGGGTGCATGTTCCGAGCCTGGAGTGCCCTAAAAGCCTCGGCTTTCGCTTGGGCTTCTTCACTATTTTTCTTCTCGACGAACTGCTCCCACACCTCTTGCGTGATGAAGGAGCTTTCCTCGAAAGGCTCCCCGACGCTGGAGTTGTTGATGTACTCGTTCACTAGCCTGGACTTGAAGTTCTTCCAAGCAGTTCCCATCGACCTGAAGGCCCTTTCCTCGTCGATTGCGGGATAGTCGAAGCTCTCCTTGAACTTCAGCCATGCAGATTCCTTCTCCACTTCCTGCACGTCCTTCACGTTATCAGCCAATATCATGAAGCTCTGCCTCCCTATAATCCCGCAAATTGAGCTAAATTTTTTGCACATGTGCTTCAGTGCGATTGGCTTTCCTAAGAGGTCCACCTCTCTTATGGTGTACCTCTCCCTTGGGATTCTATTGCCGCTCCTAGGGGTCTGCGACCTCGTGGACCCACTAGTTGTCACCGATGGTGTTCCGTCGTTCTGCGACATCCTCTAAATAGCTTGCAATATCATAAAATAAAAAAATTAATTTAATCAAGAAGAAGAGGGATTGGAAATAAAGAAAGAAGAAGAGGAGACAAGGAAATTAAATAATTTGTCATATGTCAAAATTCTCAAACTTTTTAAAAGTATTTTTGAAAGGGATGAGAAAGGGAGGATTATAAATCTTTGAAAGTATTTTTGAAAGAGATGAGAAAGGGAGGAAAATAAATCTTGAATTTATTTATAAATCTTGAAATTGCTTTTCAAGCTTTTCCAAACTAAGTATATTAACTTGCTTGTTTAATCATGCAATTATAAACCAAATATAAATCCTATCCAAACATAGCTTTGCAACAATAGCTTTACATAAATCCTATCCAACATAGCTTTGCAACATTCACTGAACATAGCTTAACAGTCCCATTATACAACATTCACTGAATAATACACAGATTTCACAATGGACATTCACAAGATCACAACATGCATTTTCAAACACCACGGCAAACTGCATTTTCAAACATCACTTCATATCTCACATATACACACATGCAGCAACAATTAGGGCATCAAACATCAAGGCCATACACACATGCAGCAACAACATATCTCACATATACACACATGCCCTTGGACAACATCAGGGCAAATGAGGGGGATGGAGACTAACCTGGAGCTCGATGGCGACGAGGGAAGAAGATGGCCGGCGGCGCTCGGTGGCGACGAGAAACGACGGCCCTCGGTGGTGACTAGGCATCGAACGGTGGCCGGCGACGAGGGAAGAAGGTGGCTAGTCTATGGCGATGGGCTCGGGGACATCAAAGACGACGAGCAACCTCAGATATACATACATGCATGCATCAAGAAGGGATAGGGTTATATGCATGGAAACTAACCGGCATACTCCGGGATGATGCGTGGTGCTCGGTGTCGGCGAGGGAAAGGGACGATGCGTGGTGCTCGGGGACGTCGACGACGGGCTCGGGGATGACAGCGACATGCTCGGGGACGACGGCGCCAGACTCGGGAGGGCGCGAGGGACGGTAGCGACGTGCTCTGCAGACGGTGATGATGCTAGGATTCTGAGTGAGAGTGAGGGACTTAGAAACTTTTCGCGCTAATGTATAGATCTAACCAAATTTGGAATCACATCGGTGACGGGCTTTACATTAAGCCCGATTGAGATGAATCATCTCAATCGGGCTTAATATAAAGCCCGTCACGGATGATAAAAGATTTGGCACCCTAACGGCCGATGGAAAAATATTATCGGTAATGGGCCTGATATAAGGCCTGTCAAGGATGACTCATTGGTGACGGGCCTTAACTTGAAGCCCGATTAGTAAGTTAACCATCTCTGTCGGAATGAAATTAAGGCCCGTCACTGATAACTCATCAGTGACGGTCGTTAAGTTAAAACCCGATAAGTGAGTGAATCCTCTCTGTCGAGCACAAAGCTTAAGCCCATTTGCTCAGGACGTATTCCCCATCGGTTTATTATATAAAGCCCATCACCGATACTATTTTTCCACTTGTATTTATTTATTTCACTGAATAATTCACTAACTAATTCAATAATACAAGAAATGACTAAATAGTTCAAGAAAGTTCACTAAATTACTATTATCATATAAATTATTAAGTGAATTAAATAAACTATATAAATTACTATTCAAGTGAATTGTTGAAACTATTTGAATTACTATTTTCATATAATTCAAAGAATAATTTAGTACAGCTTCAATAATTCATGCAAAAGAATCTCAGTGGAAATATCGATACAAGGCGCACTCCTTCTCGCTATGCTAAAAGCTAAAAATTGTTATTCGTAGGGAGGCAAGATGGGATAAAGGAAAGAAGGCAAGACAGAACCTGCTTTTGAGCTCTCCCACTCCCATTTGTCTCCCTAATGGTGTGAGAAGGATTGCTCCCATGGCTACAAAGATAGGACAAAGTTTATAGCTAGATGTGAGAGTAGGTTTTGAAGAAGGTGGTGGCTCACAGAACTCGCCATTCGGAGTGAAATGGTTTTGAATAGAGAGCTGGTCCATGGTAGAAAAGAAAAGAAAACAAGAAATAAAAGGAAAGGATACGAGGCCACTAGGTTCGAAGATAATACAACAACAGTTCCCTGGCAAAGGTGCCAGAAATGTTTGTTGGTATTTGTGAAATTCGCAACCGCACGAATACCATTATAGCACTTCAACTTAGAGTATTTTAAGGGTATCGAATCACTGAGAATGTGTGTGTAGAATCTAAGAAACAGATTTTTCCAAGGACAACAACTAAATGGTAGGCCAAGGATAGAGAGGATTTCTAAGGGTTAAGATTCTTCAATTAAGTTAAGGTAAAACTCTATCACTTGCTCCTGGCATTAGCTCTTCCTTGGTCTGCCAAGCGAGTCCGGTTTATAGCTCTGTGATGGAACCGAATGTGGAGGATTACAAAGGATGGACAGGGCTATCACCACCTATCACCTACCTCTACAACCCGTGGAGCACACAATAAACGAAGGTACCTCTAACCTAGACACCACATCTACACTATCGATTACTACTCTAGCTTGGTCAAGAACTTTCTTCTTCATCCAGAGTCTTAGTACTAAAGCAATTATTATAAATATTAAGCGATGAACCCGCAATGATGAGAATATATCTCACTTAAATAAGAAAGTTAAATACCCTAAATGATGAATACTTATATAAAAGAAGCACCCATCAAGATACAAGAGTAGAGAGAGTGTCGACGACTCTGGCACTTCTCTAGAGCTTTTCCTCACTCTCTCACCATATTCTAAGTCTACTAGACACTAGCCTAAATATGAAAGTGATGGAACTCCACTTGAGTTGTATTGTGTTGAAAGTGAAGTGAGAAGCTCCTTTTATAGTGCTCAGTGACGGTTATAATGGTGGTTACCGAGGTCGGTTCATCCACAACCGTCATTGGGGGCCAATGGGAAGCTGCCACGTGGAAACTGGTGGTGAAGGAGCAGTTGGTGGTTTGCTGAACCACCTCCACCACTTCTGGCCACTGACCTTCTCTGTGAGGCTGACATGTGGGCCCTTATGACGGTGCACGGCGGATAGGTCTCAAAGATGTCGGTTTTGCTTTGGTTTATGGGCCCTCCAATTTGTGTACTCGCGTCTGATAGGCCGAAGGTTTATTTCTTTGCATGGCAGGTGGTTTTCATACAAAATTACCTGCATACAAATATTTCATCAACACTCGTGAAAATGGTTAGTAATAAATCCTACCACTAGGTTTGGTATATCATTTCATTTGCTTTTATGTAGGAATTGATGGTTGGATTTGACATTTAAGGACCGTCAACAAGGAGGTGGGCTGGATCATTTTAATGCAAGATAGACTAAGACTCGGTTGCCATGTCTCCCTGTGACCCAAGGTAGGGTATAGAGCCCCGACTAAAAACTACTTACTATATAGATTAGGATAAGTTTCTCTCTTCGTAACCCTACGCCCAACCTATATAAGGCTAACTGACAGCACTCACAAAGGGCACCAGATTCATAGCGAAACTTAGCAACACAAGATCACAAGATCAACATCAAGTTCAATACACTAGGTGGAATATAATCCACCAAAACAGGCCTTGGTATTACCTCTCATCGACGGGGCCCCAACTAGGGATGAAAATGGTTCGAAAACATACAGAAACCACCTTTATCGTTTCTGTTTCCATATGTTTTTCCTCATCGAATCAGAATCGGAAACCCCGGATACAAAAATAGAATCGAATATTATCGAATATAAAAACAAAGCGAATACAAATCAGAGTGAATACGGTAATGGATATTATTTGGAATATAAAAAGCCCTTAAACTGAACTTGTGAAATCATCAAAGAGATGTAGCTCAATATTTTTTTCTAAAACAATTAAATCGATATTTCTAATTTGTATAATTAATAATAATATATACAACTAGTAGTACACTTTACTTTTTTTTAAAAGAAATATATTCATCTATGAATGTAATTATAAGTAGTATAGCATGGCCTACTGAAAATAGAAAAAAGCCATTAGGAAAAAAAAATCTAAAGTACTGGACTAAAAAATATCTCCATTTAATTAAGCGGCTCAATAAATATTATAAATCTAAACATTAGAGCAGAGAAGGCTAAAACTAATCAGCTATATATGAGAAATACTTCGTTTTCAATTCCGAGAAAAATCTGAATTGCTTTGAAAGTTTCCGAATTCATTTCCGAAAAGTTTTCGACGGATTCCGATTTCCGACGGATAGTAGCCTTATCATTTTCGTTTCTATTTCCGACACAAAAATTCTGAATTCGTTTCTGTTTCCGAAAGTTTTCGAAAAAATTCTGACTGATACTTTCCATTTCCGAAAACCCAAAACATTTCGAACCATTTTCATCCCTAGCCCCAACCTGTATAAACTTGTACGTAGCTCCCTTAAATTATAACTGATACAAAACATCGACATCTTTCAATCTCAAATTTATTTCAACAAGAGCAAACAACATGGGAAACGTTAGATCAAACTAATTTGCAGTACAGCGCAGAAGCTTCTCCGTGACAAGGTGCACATATACAAACACTACTTAAAAAACCCTAATAGAAAATGCCATTATAGGCGCCGGTACATAAAAAAACAGCAAGCACCTATAAGGCTTTTCTCGCCTTTCCATAGGTTTACAAATAAGAAACAACATCTATAATCATTTATTGATGCTGGTCCATAAAAAAAGCCCGCACCAATAGTCATTGGTGTTGGTTCTTATAATAAAGTGGGATCTATCGACGCCGCCATATAGGTACTGGTTCTTACCTATGAGTGCGGTGTAATAAGTATCAGTTTTTATGAAATGAAATGAAAGTAAATTTTAAATCATAGAGCTCGATGAGATGTACAACCTTATAGCTGATAACTTTTTGATTTGAGGTAGTTTGGATGTCCGAAAATGTGTAATAAGTTCTTAGATTTATTTGGATAAGTGAATTTTTAAAATTTCTAAACGATCTGAAATAAAATCTATCTATATGAAAGTTGTAGATCTAGATAAGATTTATAATTTTGTAGTTGATAAAATTTTTATTTGAGCTTATCTATGGTGTACAATATGAATTATAAGTTTTGGGTGAGAGTAGTATAAAATAGTATTTGCTTCTAAGACAAGAAGTGTTTTTAAGCTGAGATGGTAATAAATAATCGTGGGTTCAAACCTTCAAGTCACAGGCGTATGAAAATGATGCAAAAACCTTTAGACACTACGCCGGCATTAGCTATCTCTAACGGGCATTAACCCTCATTTCTATCGGGTCGGGTCCCCGTCATTGTGAAAAGGTCACTGATGTGAGAAAATATCTCTAATGGGCACAAGGCCGTCACGGATACACATTATCTCAATCGGGCCATAAAAATGCCCGTCACAGATGAGATTGAAAGTCATACCAGTGGTGTTGAACGCCTGTCACGGATGACACATCTCAATCGGGCCTTGTTCTAAGCCCGTCACAGATGACAACTCATCTCTAACGGGCCGTAGTTACTAGGCCGTCATGTTAATGATATGCCCTAGAGGCAACATGGACATGTTGGATATCACGTCAATGTTTATGTATAAATGAATAAAGTGTTATTCAGTTCCATGAAATAGACATCTTGTATTGATCAATAAGTACGTGACTTATTTATGAGACTCGATATGTATGAATCTATTTCTAAATGATCCTCGATCATATATCATATTATTGGAACTAATATGATTCTAAGATCGGCATGTCTATTGATTGATGATCATGTCTCATAGATCATGGGTATGGAGATACCAAATCAATAAACATGGACATATGTGTTAGAGAACACATTGTTGGATAGACCAACCATGAGACACTACAGAATTAATGTGCCATTAGTTGGTCTCGTGTAGTGTTGGTACAAAGTCCTTAGACCTGAGATCACCATGGATTCCAACATATGTAGTAGCCTACTTTGGGACTACCAAACGCTATTCCGTAATCGGGTAGTTATAAAAGTAGTCTTCGGGTTTGCTATGAAACATGGAGTGGGATGTGAGTGATCAAGATGGAATTTGCCCCTCCTTTGGAGAGATATCTCTGGGCCCCTCGAGGTAATGGATTATGGAAATGCATGGCCATGCTAAGTTGATTGAGGAGTCAATCAACAAACGATAATCCAATACGGTTCGAGTGAATGGTTAAGCTATTGAAGGGATGGCACACATCTTGCCTATAGCTTAACCGGTATCGTGAGGCAAAGGGATTTGTGTACACATTACAGTTCGAGCCGATATTATTCTTGTATACTATGGTGTCAATATGTGCCGCTAGGCGCAGCGTGATGTGTCGGCCGAGTTGAACTCGAGCCGACGATCGGCTAAGTTAGACTATAGCCGAAACCGAGTATACCTGAACCTACTGTGGTCGCACGCTTAAGGGGATAGAATAGATATTCGAGATGGACTCGGATACGGCTCGATCGGATAGAGTCCTATGGGCTTACGACGTGTGGGCGGCCAACACTATGAGATATGGATGAGATCCGATTCAAAACAGAGTCCTAATCGGCCACTTGTCCCGCCGGCCAACTCTATATAAAGGGGCGAGGGGTGGAGAGTTTCGGCATCGCGTTGAACCGAATCCGCAACAAAAGTCGCCGAGATCAATCTCCACGGAAACCCTCCCACTTCGAGCCAAACCCTAGCCTTGCATCGCGTGCTAGCACATGGGTGTTCGGCGTTACACATCCCCGGACGTGTGGATACCGGTAGAGACGCCGCTACGTTGCGCCGTTGATCGGCTTCCGACGGCCGCACGGAGCGATCGCCGATTGCGAATCGGCTGTCCTCGAGTATTTTACGGCTATTGGCGGGAATCGCAAGCACAGCTCAGATCGGATAGCCCCGATTAATTCCGCCGCATACTCCAATCGTCCAGTAACGATCTATCGGCCCTTACTTGCAAGTGTTCCTGGTTTGCGCGGTAAAAAGTTTTTGTTTTCGGCTAGCGTAGCCTCCGCGTAACCCTTCAGTGGTATCAGAGCCAGGTTTTGCTTAGTTTGGGTTTTAGATTGGATCTGGAACAAGTTTTGCACACGGGTTGATTAGATCAATCAGTTTTACGGGATTTGTTGAGGAGAGTTGATGGTAAGTGCGTTCCTTGATAGTGTATCGGAACGGCGTAATGTGATTACGATGAAGCAATTTCCAAATAACTCGGTTTGAGTCGGCTTCGAGATAGCGTTCCTTGATAGTGTATCGGAACGGTATAATGTGATTATGCCGAAGCTATCTCGTAGTCCGATCTTGTTAGCTGCCTCGCGCCTGCGCAAACCATCTCCCTTGATAGTGTATTGGGACGGCATGGAGATGGAGATCACCATGTGAAGGGGGCCATACTATTTCATTAAATGGTATTCTACCTGCTTTCATATATGTGATATGTTTGTTTGGTAGGATAGCATCCCTCACAAAATTAAGTAGTAATGATGCCCTTCCAAATGTTGCACTCGTCACCGTTATGCTCGTCAATGGTGGGTCCGCCAAAGCAGAGTGCCATCTCTATCATAACACGAGGGGGTATATGTCAGACATATAAATGCAGGAGCATTTGGTTTACTTAACAAGGCTATCAAAACAGTTTTGGGCCTTGGGGCATAGGTTGGGGCCGGGCATGGAGATGCCACACCAACAACAAGAGTCACATAGAGATGTGATTAGCAAGGAGTTGCTTATCGATGTTATTAATTTTCTAGCGTGATGCCAAAGCTCACTAGAAAATTAATTAACATGTGGATCTTGACCCAATACGTTACCTAGAGGGAAGGTGGAAAATACGTAATGGGAGTCTAATGTTAAATTGTTTAACAATAGACATAGCATAAACATTGTGCTAAACTTTGCTTTTTCTGTTGTAGAATAAATGGCGGCTAATACTACACCCGACCTTTAATTTGCGATCTATTCTTGAAAAGGAAAATTAAATGGAACAAACTTTAGGATTGGTATCGCAACTTGAGAACTGTTCTCAAGCAAGAGCGTAAGGAGTACGTTCTTGAAGTAGCCTATCCTGAGGATCAGATGTTGTTTGCTTCTATTGCAAGGAGACAGCAACCTGGAAGAGGAACCGCAAGAAGTACATGGAGGATCTCAAAAAGAAGCAAAGTACGACTTCGCTCGGTATTAATGTTATAGACATTAATCTTGCTACTTCCCTACCGACTCTTGGGTATTTGATACCGGATCGAGCTCATATTTGCAAATCGCTGGGGGAATGAGAAGAAGTAGAGGATTGAGAAGAGGCGAGGTGAACTCGCGCGTCGGCAATGGAGCAAGCGTTGCTACGCTTCTTGTCGCACGACACTCACTTCATCTACCTTCGGATTAGTTTTGGAATTGAATAATTGTTATTGTGTTCCAACACTATGTCAAAATGTTATTTCCGCTTCATGTTTGCAAGCGGAAGGATATGATTTTAGATCAATGGACAATGGTTGTTCAATATATCTTAGAGATATGTTCTATTTTCATGCTCCATTGGTGAATGGATTATACGTTTTGAATCTTGAAGCGTCTCCCATCTATAACATTAATACGTAAAGGCAACTCTCTAATGATATAAACCCCACGTTTATCCGGCATTGTCGCTTAGGCCATATAAATAAGAAACGCATGGAAAAGCTCCATAAGGATGGATTTCTTCACTCTTTTGATTTTGAATCATTTGAGACATGTGAGTCTTATTTACTTGGCAAGATGACAAAGGCACCTTTCACGGGACACAGGATGAGCAAGTGACTTGTTGGCACTCGTACATACCGATGTATGTGGACCAATGAGCTCAACGGCCGAGGTAGTTATCGCACTTCATTACTTTTACCGATGACTTTAGTAGATATGGTTATATCTACTTAATGAGGCATAAGTCCGAATCCTTTGAAAAGTTCAAAGAATTCCAAAATGAAGTACGAATCATTTAGGGAAAACAATTACGTTTCTACGATCGATCGTGGAGGAGAATACTTGAGCCAAGAGTTTGGTAATCATCCGAAAGATTGTGGAATTGTTCCACGCTGACTCCGCCAGAACTCCACAATGGAATGGGGTGTCCGAACGGAGAAATCGCACCTTGTTGGACATGGTGCGGTCGATGATGAGTCAAAGTGATCTTCCGTTATCCTTCCGGGGATATGCTCTTGAAACAATGCGCTCACACTAAATAGAGTTCTATCTAAGTCGTTGAAAAGACACCATATGAGATATGGACGGGCAACCCCTAGTTTGTCTTTTCTCAAAATTTGGGATGTGAGGCTTATGTAAAATGTTTACAATCGACAAGCTCACACCCAAATCGACAAGTGCTTCTTTGTGGGATATCCTAAGGAAACTAAGGGATATTACTTTTATAATCGGGAACAAGGAAAAGTGTTTGTCGCCCGACACGGTGTCTTCTTGGAGAAAGAGTTTCTTTCAAGAAGGGTTAGTGGGAGCAGGGTGCATCTTGAAGAAGTTCAAGAAACACCAAAAATGTTTTAGCAACCACGTAACCACAACAGGAGGAGCAAAGTGTTGTACCACCGTTGTAGATACACCACCCCACGGAGTCGAAAGATCACGTCGTGCGCCCGAAAGGTACACAGTGCGGAACAACGTGATATATTGTTGTTGGACAACGATGAGCCTAGGACCTATGAGGAAGCGATGGTGGGACCCGATTCCAACAAGTGGCTTGAAGCCATGAAATCCTAAATAGAATCCATGTATGACAATCAAGTTTGGAACTTGGTTGATCCACCGATGGTGTCAAAACCATTGAGTGTAAATGGGTTTTTAAGAAAAAGACCGATATGGATGAAAATGTTCACATCTATAAGGCGCGATTGGTGGCGAAAGGTTTTAAACAGATTCAAGGAGTTGATTATGATGAAACCTTCTCGCCCGTCACAATGCTTAAATCTATTCGGATTATTCTATCGATTGCTGCATATTTCGATTATGAGATATGGCAGTGTGGATGTCAAAACGGCTTTCCTAAATGGAAACCTAAGCGAGGATGTATACATGATACAACCTCGGGTTTTGTCGATCCACAATCGCTCGGAAAGATATGCAAGCTACGTAAATCCATTTATGGATTGAAGCAAGCATCTCGGAGTTGGAATATTTATTTTGATGAAGTAATCAAAGGGTTTGGTTTCATCAAAAACGAAGAAGAGGCCTCGTGTTTACAAAAAGGTCGTGGGAGTGCAATTGTATTTCTAATCTTATATGTGGATGACATATTGTTGATTGGAAATGATATCCCTATGCTAGAATCCGTCAAGTCTTCATTGAAAAATAGTTTTTTCATGAAAGACTTAGGGAGGCAAGCATACATATTGGGCATTTGGATCTATAGAGATAGATTCAAGAGGCTAATTGGATTAAGCCAAAGTACATACATTGACAAAGTGTTGAAAAAGTTCAACATGCATGATTCCAAGAAAGGTTTCTTGCCCATGTCACATGGCATTAATCTTAGCAAGAATCGGTGTCCTCGACACATGATGAGCGGAATAAGATGGGTATGGTTCCATATGCTTCGGCAATTAGATCCATCATGTATGCCATGCTTTGTGCACGCCCGCATGTCTCGTACGCTTTGAGTGCTACGAGCAGATATCGCCGATCCAGTGAAGGTCACTGGATCGTAAAGAATATCCTTAAGTACTTGAGAAGAACTAAGGATATGTTCCTAGTCTATGGAGGTGAAGAAGAGCTCGTTGTAAGTGGTTACACCGATGCTAGCTTCCAAACGGACAAGGATGATTATAGATCGCAACTGGGTTCGTGTTCGCCCGAACGAAGGCGCAGCACTGGAAGAGTTCCAAGCGGGATACGTTGCGATTCTACAACGGAGGCCGAGTACATTGCTTTGCCAAGCCGCAAAGGAGGCTGTTTGGATCAAGAAATTCGTTTCGAGCTTGGTGTGATGACTAGTACGACGGTCCAATGTCTCCCTATTGTGATAATAGTGGAGCCATTGCGCAAGCCAAGGAGCCGAGGTCACATCGAAGTCCAAACACATACTTCGGTGATATCATCTCATTCGCGAGATAGTGGATAGAGATGATGTCAAGATATGCAAAGTGCACACGGATCTCAACATAGCCGATCCGCCGACAAAACCTCTCCCTCACCGAAGCATGAGGCGCACACAAGAGCAATGGGTATTAGATACTTACATGATTGACTCTAGTGCAAGTGGGAGATTGTTAATGATATGCCCTAGAAGCAACATGGAGATGTTGGATATTACGTCAATGTTTATGTATAAATGAATAAAGTGTTATTCGGTTCCATGAAATAGACATCTTGTATTGATCAATAAGTACGTAACTTATTTATGAGACTCGATATGTATGAATCTATTTCTAAATGATCCTCGATCATATATCATATTATTGGAACTAATATGATTCTAAGATCGGCATATCTATTGATTGATGATCATGTCTCATAGATCATGGGTATGGAGATACCAAATCAATAAACATGGACATATGTGTTAGAGAACACATTGTTGGATAGACCAACCATGAGACACTACAGGAATTAATGTGCCATTAGTTGTGTATTGTTGGTATAAAGTCCTTAGACGTGAGATCACCATGGATTCCAACATATGTAGTAGCCTACTTTGGGACTACCAAACGCTATTCCGTAACGGGTAGTTATAAAAGTAGTCTTCGGGTTTGCTATGAAACATGGAGTGGGATGTGAGTGATCAAGATGGAATTTGCCCCTCCTTTGGAAAGATATCTCTGGGCCCCTCGAGGTAATGGATTATGGAAATGCATGGCCATGCTAAGTTGATTGAGGAGTCAATCAACAAACGATAATCCAATACGGTTCGAGTGAATGGTTAAGCTATTGAAGGGATGGCACACATCTTGCCTATAGCTTAACCGGTATCGTGAGGCAAAGGGATTTGTGTACACATTACAGTTCTCGAGCCGATATTATTCCCGTATACTATGGTGTCAATATGTGCTGCTAGGCGCCGCTGTGATAAGTCGGCTGAGTTGGACTCGAGCCGACGATCGGCTAAGTTAGACTATAGCCGAAACCGAGTATACCTGAACCTACAGGGTCGCACGCTTAAGGGGATAGAATAGATATTCGAGTTGGACTCGGATACGGCTCGATCGGATAGGGATCCGATCGGATAGAGTCCTATGGGCTTACGACGTGTGGGCGGCCAACTCTATGAGATACGGATGAGATCCGATTCAAAACAGAGTCCTGATCGGCCACTAGTCCCAGTCGGCCAACTCTATATAAAGGGGCGAGGGGTGGAGAGTTTCGGCATCGCGTTGAACCGAATCCGCAACAAAAGTCGCCGAGATCAATCTCCACGGAAACCCTCCCACCTTCGAGCCAAACCCTAGCCTTGCATCGCGTGCTAGCACACGGGTGTTCGGCGTTCTGTCCCCGGACGTGTGGATACCGGTAGAGACGCTGCTACGTTGCGCGCTGTTGATCGGCTTTGGATCGGCTGCAATCGGAGCGATCGGCTGATTGGCAACCGGCCGTCCTGCATATCGGCCCTTGGCTCATGGAATCGGTAGCACGGTTCCGATCGGATAGCCCCGATTGGCTAATTCCGCTGCATACTCCAATCGGTAATGATCTATCGGCCCTTACTTGCAAGTGTTCCTGGTTTGCGCGGTAAAAAGTTTTTGTTTTCGGCTAGCGTAGCCTCCGCGTAACCCTTCACGTCACTGATAGGGTTGACCAAACCCGGAGTCAAAATAATGTCCCGGTTTGTTGCCCGTCACGGATGACATATCTCTAACGGGCTTAAGTAAGGAGCCCGTCACGGATGTCCTATCTATCTGTATCGGGCTTTTAGGTTGAGCCCGTTACGGATGTCCTATCTCTATCGGGCTTTTCGACAATGCCCGTCAGGGATGAGTTTATTATCCAAAAATATAAAATTTGTTTTTTTGGCTAGCCTCGTGCCTTTGCTAGCCATGCCCGCTGCAAAAAATGACAGATATCATCACACCCCAATTCCCCATTACCATTCATCAAAGCCACACCATGTTGATCCATTCACATATATATTCATCACAGCCACAACAACAAGTTGATCCATTCACATATATATTCATCACAGCCACAGCCATATCCATATCCATTCACATATATATTCATCACAGCTATAGCCATATCCATTCACATATATATTCATCACATATATATTCCACAGCCACAGGCACAACAAAATAGCAAGTGTAATAACCCCAAAAATAGAAAAAAAAGACAAGTATATATGGCTTTTTTTGCAAAAAAGAACATGTGTAGAAAAAAAAAGGGAACAAGTGTACTGCTCAAAAAAAGACAAGTGTAGATGGCTGTTTTGTTCCAAAAAGGAGAGTTCCAAAAAAATAAGTGTAGTTCCAAAATGGTCTTTACTTTTTGCTCTCAGAACAACTAAACTATATATGTAATAGTATGAGGCGTTGTGGTAGGTTGGGTGGCTATCAGAAGATCTCCGCTGTGCCCTGTGACACAAGGTTTGATGCGGAGATCTTTGGTAGCCACCCAGCCTACAACACACCTAAATAATTCAAACCGTGTTTTGGATGTTGCAATTTGCAACATGTCTGAACGGCTTCAGTTCATCATCGAGCGAAATAATTTAGTTACAAATGCATCAAAACCTGCAAAAATGTATTACAAAGAAAAGTATATACAGAAACAATGTGCAAAACTGTATTATAAAGAATATTTAAAAAATCAAATGTTTGTCGCACTGCCATTACAAATGTTCTATCATTCAGAATTGATCGACCTACCTAGGACCTTACTCTAAACATTCCTTTCGGAGACAATATATCATCTAGTATGAATTGTGCTATGTCCTCTCTAATGATATCGAAGTTGTTATCCGAAATGTTTGATAGTTTAACCTACATGTGAGGCGCCAAGTTAGTCCACATACTTCGATATGTGAAAAAAATCAACATTTATACTTACTTCTAATATATTCCTATTTTATTAAAAAAATAACAAAAATTTGCCCCCTTCAACCTCCCACCAAAAGAAGTGAACAGTGGGATGAATTCACACAGTGGTTGCTGGTGCATTTATAGTGTGTCTGAACTATATCTCAATCGGGTCATTTAAACGACATCTGTAACGGGGCACAAACATCTCTAACGGACGTCAATGAAAGCCCGACACCGATATGAGTCATCGGTGACGGGCTATAAAGTCATCTCAATCGGGCCTTATTTTTGAGCCCGTCACCGATGGCCCTCATCTCTCGACGGGCTCGCTATTATGGCCCGATTGAGATATCCTAAGTCATCTCAATCGGGCTTACATCTGAGCCTGTCACAGATGAGTTTCATCGCTGACGGGCTATTTGCAATTAAGGCTGTACGAGTACATTTACAACGGTGCAAATGACGGCCCGATTGAGATGACTTCATTCTGACGGTCAAACTGCTTCAGACATATTTGGGCCCGTCACAGATGATAGGATCTGTACTAGTGAGAGTTGTTGGAAATAAAGTGGGCTATGTAGATAAAATATATTTTTAATTCTTTTCACGTTCATAAAAATAAAAAACGGATGCATCCTCGTAGGTATTAGTAGTGAAACTACGTTAGTTTGGAACTTTTGCGTATATAGGCAGGATACGTACAACGATGAATTGATGCCAGAATAAAGGTTTGCAGCGAATGGCTACTTGCAATTCTGAAATGGCTGTGAATTAAATATTACTGCATGCCATGCGACAAGGAATGTCGAAAACGTGCCAACCGGTAGCATATGTAAGCTCTCGTTTACACGTTGTTTCTGATGGCCGATGGCAATAGCTACATTAATTCCCGCTAATCATGGACAAGATCGATCGACTCTTCTTATTATAGGTTCTTTGGAATCTGAACGAACCATCGAGTAATACATGTGACGACGTAACATGCTCTGGTGTTCATTGAAATTCCACGTATTCTGACTTGACATGCGTTTTCGCAGGATAGTCAGGTACGTACAACGCACCCGGAGGAGGATTGAACACTGAAGACGTCGCGGGAGCATTCGCGGGGCATGCAAATTGTTACCAAGGCACGATCGAAAACCGTGTGAACTAATCAGGGAGCGCCACACAATCAGAATGCCTCATAGATGTCGGTTGGGTCCCTTAGGTGCTGGTTTTCCCAACCGGCACCTATTGGTCGGCACCAATGACTTTGGTCATTGGTGTCGGTTTTTCAACCGACACCTATTCGAGCAAATAAGTGTCGGTTCGTGTAGAACCGACACCTATTTATCGGACACCTATACAATGAGGTGCTCCCAATCTTTTCTTATGGGCCCACTCCTTTAGCTGGACCCACCATATTATCGGACCCACCATATTTTTCCACACGGGCACGGGCCCGCGAGATAGAGCTACAGGCACGAGCGAGCGGTTCGGCGAGCGGTTCTACACGATGAGCGAGCGAGGCACGAACCTATTTAAGCCGGTGTTGCTCGGGTTCGGCGAGCGGTACGGTACTAATCGAGGGAATAGTGTTTTTGAGAATAGGTGCCGGGTGAACAGTAAAACCGCCACCTATAGTCTCAAATAGGTGCCGTGAACAAGAAAACCGCCACCTATACTATAGGTGACGGTTCGTAATAAGAACCGCCACCTATTCGCGAAGAATAGGTGCCGGTGAACAGATAAAACCGCCACCTATAGTCTCAAATAGGTGTCGGGTGAACAAGTAAAACCGCCACCTATACTATAGGTGGCGGTTTTACTGTTCACCCGGCACCTATTTGAGACTATAGGTGGCGGTTCTTCACACGAACCGTCACCTATTCTTTTGCCGCCACCTATATACATTATAAGTGCCGGATTTAGTTTGACCGGCACCTTTTGGGGCGACACCAATGAGATTTTTTGTAGTAGTGAATATTGCTCACATGGATGCTAACCAAAATTTAGGTTCCAAGGATGTTGGGAGGAGATGTGCCCCAATCAAGGTTATCACACCAATCTTAATTTCACATGTACATCTAATTCCAAACTAATAGGGTAGCGTTAGGGCATGTAGTTTTTCCCCGTCTATAAATTGGCTCTTTTATGAAAAGCCCCCTCCGCTCAGCTTGCAGATGGCGGCCCGTCGCTTCACGAGACGACAGTGTGTGGCCCGTGCTTCGAGAACAAGCAACGAGTTCGACGCCTGTTGTACGCATCGTCGGCATGCGAGTCCCTCCGGGATCCCGCGCAGGATGTGGCGCGCGAGTCCCTCCGAAATACATATGTTCCCCAATCCATGACAGCGGCGGGACAGGATCCGTTGGTGCTGGCAGCGGTGGCTCGGGAGAAGAAGAGTGCTGCTGAAGGGGCGCGGAAGGGTGACAGGGCATACTCGAGCTGGAGTGCCACGAGCATGCCGACGCCACCGCCGAGCAACGTGCGTCGACGCGGGCGCCAACTGATCCCGCCCCACCCACGGCGGCGGGATGCACGGGTGAGGTGCGCGAGGAAGGGGAGGAGGTTGAGAAGGAGGAGGAAGACAGCGAAGGAGCGCCGCGGATGTGGGAGGCAGCCGTGGAGCCGCCACCGACGGTAGGATGCGTGGGTGAGGCGCGTGAGGAAGGGGAGGAGGCAGCGGGGGAGTGAGGAGCGGCGGTGGAGGAGGAGAGCAGCGGCGGAGGAGCAACGCGCAGGTGGGAGGCAGCTGCGGAGGAGCAAGAGCTCAGAGCGAGGCGGGAACGACGCCGAAATGTGGCGGCGATGGCAGGCCGGTTGGGAGGAGGTGGCGGTGGCGGTGGTGAGGCGGGCCGTGGAGCCCGGAGGCGACGGGTCGGAGGATTTCGTCGGAGAGACCGAGAGAGTCTCTCTATCTATAGTTTACATGATGGGGCGCACATGTAAATAAAAATGTATTTATAGTATACAACATTAAATAGCTTACAGATGTAACTCATGTCGATAGGTTGTATTATCTGTCTCTCTATCCGTCTTTATGATAGCTTACAGATGGAATGTCGTCTGTGGGTTGTACGTGTCTTACAATCTTCTATGTGCTTAACGAATTCAGAGCATGCAGACAGATGCACACACAATGGAAACATCCCATTGACAAATGTCCACCAGCTCATCCCAATCTGAATAATCCCTCTCCAACTCCCATAGACACCCCAGCTACATGGCCAACAAACAACAACAACAACGCCTTGGCCTATATCTTTCGCCATCAGACAAGGCCATTTAACGGCTGGGTTCTTGCACCCATGCCCATGTCCCTGCAGCTCGATCAATGTGTGCGTGACAACTGACCATGCAATGTACTTACATCCACATAACCATCGCCAATAAATAGAATATCCTGATTTCTGAAGGGATCGATCGATCGACAAACAGGAGGCAGCAACAACAGAATTAAACGCACAGCTGCTGCAGCCGCCACCATGCATCAATCCCGATCATTCATCCGGCCGGCGATCCTGCCTGTGTAGCTCACATGGACAGCATACAGGCATGCAGGAGCAGAGCAAGCACCACCACTCCCGGGCGAGGCCGTGGTGGGCATCACTGTCCCTTTTGAATCGGAGCGAATGGCGTTAGGAACTAGCACACCTGAGTACCAGGCCCAGACAAGCGCAGGATCAATATGTGCATGCAGCTAGCTCCCTACATAGGCCATCCATTACTGAAGAAACAATCTTTACTTCACTTACCCAAATCCACAATAGTCTCGATTCCAATAGAAACCAAGACTAGAAAATGTTTTCAGGCCCGATTAAAAAAACTCTTTATGATCTTTAGTCCCGTTAGATTATTGTCAGAATCTGTCAGGTCGGCGGATATCTTTAGTCACGATTTGTAACACCAACCGGAACTAAAGATCCTATATTTTATCCCGGTTGGTGTTACAATCCAGGACTAAAGATCTAAATAATCTTTAGTCCTAGTTTGTAAGACAAAACGGGACTAAAGTAAAGACTTTTTTTAACCTTCACAGTTTAACACTCGTGGAGATAATCTTTTTATTTAAAATTAATACTGCCTTTGAAATTAACACTGATGATAGTTTAGTATATATTATCATTTTTCCATGTTTGTAATTGAATATAGAAGAAAGCTTTAATTATCACATTATAAATACAATTTACCATATTGTTATTAACCAGTGATTCTCAATATAATTTTTTTGAAATTGTTTTGGTGATAATATAAAAATCGGAGGGATCTACAATGATGAGAACATCAATTCTTCAGGTACACACAACATTCCTTCGCTGGACATGCAAGGTCTAATCACTCTTGTTTGTGTTCTTCCTTGTGCAGGCAGGGATTAGTCTTCTTGGCGAGGTCAACCGTGTCTGTGTATCGATTGATAAACAAAGGAGTTGTGGTGCTAAGATTGAAGAGGTTGATCTTTTGATCTAAAGCCGGATCGGTATATCCCCTCTCCGCCACATTTGTTTTTCCTGTCCTAGAACCTTTCGTGCCAACGCGTTTGCATATTTTAGTTTCAGAGTCCGTCATGTCGAGTTTGTGTTTGGGTCAAGGTTTTGTTATAGGTTAGATCGTGTCAGAGTCCAGTTTGTGTGTTTCCTCCTTTGTTTTCATCAAACCCTAGCTATCGCGTCTAGTCTGTGCGCATGTAATAAGTTTTTGCGCGCATTATTCCCGTTTTGTCCTCTAACTCGGAATCGGTTTTTAAAACAGGCATAACTTTCGCATACGGACTTCGATTGAGATGTTCCATATATGAAAATCGATTAAAAAAAATTTTGGATGCCTGGCTCGGCGATTTTATTTTCCAAAAAATGGCTCAAAAGATAGCCTTTTCGAGCCCGGAAGCTTTTTTTAATTCTGAGCGCGTCTTCTGTTTTTTTCCACCGGCCACGTCACTTGTTTAGGCTCAAATTTTCTGTGGTTACCTCTCGTGTGCTCCTAAGTCTAGAAAATATAAAAAATAAAAATAAAAAGTCAATTTTTTCCAAAAAAAAGATCAACAGCAGATCAAAAGGAAAAATAGAGAGAAGCAAAAGAGAAACAATATCTAGAGGAGCACATAGAGAGGTGTAATGTCTAGGATTACCATGTAAACTCAGCTTCGAAAGGAATATGTTAATTGCAATTTAAAACTTTTTTATTGGCATATGTTAATTATATGATAGTTACAATTTAATAACAGTTTTCAACTATTTTCAATGTTTTCTTATTAATTTTCTGATTTGATTAAATTTTAATGTATTACTTATTATTGTTTTAAACCTATATGTAATGAAATTAATTTGGCCCGATTTAACGGATTATTTAATTTTATCTCGGTTGTTAACCCTAGCCGGGACAACAAAAATTTGGATATTATCTTTAGTCCAGCTTGGTGGCTACAACCGGAACTAAAGATGAACTGAAAATAGTGAAAATTATCTTTAGTCTCGGTTGGTGGCTACAACCGGAATAAAATATAGATTGAAAATAGCAAGAAATTATCTTTAGTCCCGGTTGCTGCCACCAACCAGGATTAAAAATTGGATCTTTAGTCCCGGTTGATGCCACCAACCGGGACTAATATATCGTTAGTCCCAGTTGGTGCCACCAACCAGGACTATAGATCCAAGGGTATATATATCCTGCTGCGCATCGTCTTCTCCACCGATCCAACATTTAGCTCTCTCTCCCTCTCTTAGCTATCTCTCTCTCGCTCCGGCGACGGCGGTGGGAGGGGAGGAGATGGCGGCGGCTCGGAGGTGGTGGCGATGCCCTTCCCTCCGCAAGGTCCAGTGGGAGGGGAGGTGGTAGCGGCTCGAAGATGGCTGCGGCACGACAGCTCAGAGATGGCAGTGACCCGGCGGCTCGGAGGTGGTGGCGGCGGCGCCTCCTCCTCCCTTTCCTCCTCGTATTCCTCGTCCTCTCCAGCCTCTGCAGCGCGGCGGCTCAGAAATGGCGGGGGCCGCGGCATCCCCTCTGTTGGATCCGTGCTATGAATTTTTTTTGAGTTTGTGATGTTCTATACTCAAATTTGATATGTGTATATGTGTATCTGTAATATATATGATATGTGATATATGTAAATTTTGTGATGTTTATTACTTGATTTTTGATTTGAATTTGTGATGTGGAGGAGATTTGAGGATGTTAATTTGATATGTCAATTTGATTTCGACAGAAAAAACAACGAAAAAAGATATAAACAAGCAGCAAGCTAGCAGCAGCAGCAAAATTAAGAAAAAAAGAAAAAAAACTCTTAGTTCCGGTTGGTAACACCAACCGGGACTAAAGATGACGGAGCCAGCCAAGTGGCGCTGCCGTCTTTAGTCCCGGTTATTTCAACCAGGACTAAAGAAAAATATCTTTAGTTCCGCTTTCCTAATAACGGTTTGTAACCTGAAACTAAAGAGGTTATAAACTGGGACTAAAATGGGTTTCCCCAGGACTGATCCATGCATGATGCATGTTGCTCTCGGCGTCCAGCAGAGCACTACTCATGGCGCCCATGTGGCGTGGCGGATCAGAGCCGGTGTGGCTAGCTGCTGAAACAAATTGACTGCGATGTCTGTCTAAATAACTACCGGCATGCTCTAGTTGTGAGTAAAAAGCAATAACGACGCTGATCGGCCGATGGATACGCTACGAGGATATCTGTTTGAAGGGTTTGGACGCGTGGAGATGAGAACGGCCGACACGTATGTGTAGTGTGTACGCTCCAAAGCCTGAACCTTTGTGTGGATCGAAACGCTAGACACCAGACAAGTATAGCAGCTCGGATTGGATGCATGCATGATTAGTTCACTACTGGAGAAATGATTTTTACTTCATTGATCAAAATTCATAATAATTTTGGTTTCAATAGAAATCGAGACTAGAAAATATTTTTAGTCCTGGTTTAAAAAGACAATGGCTCTCTAGAATCTTTAGTCCTGGTTTGTGTTACCAACCGAAACTAAAAATTATCTTTAGTCTCTGTTAGATTCTTGTCAGAATCTGTCAGGCCTACGATCATTTTTTAGTCCTGGTTTGCAACACAAATCGGGACAAAATATTCTATCTTTTGTCCTGGTTGGCGTTACAAACCAGGACTAAAGATCTAAATAATCTTTAGTCTTGGTTGGTAACACTAACCGGGACTAAAGTGAAGATGTTTTTTAACTGCGCCAGTTAAAAATATGGTTTATTGTAAAGGAATGGACATAATTTTGTTGCATGATTCAAATGGCCTGAAATTAATTTGGGAGGATCCCTAATTGAAAAGGAGCGGTGTTGTGTGGGGGTGGGTGATTGAAGATAGAAGGAAGCTTTAATCATTATATTGTAATTACAAATTACCGTATTGTTATTAACCAATGATTCTCAATATATAAAATTTTTTGTGAAATTGTTTTAGTGATAATATACAAATAAAAGAGATTTATAATATTGATAAGAACATCACTTCTTCGGATACACACAACATTCCTTCACTGGACATGCAAGGTCCAATCACTATTGCTTGTGTTGTCCAATCACTATTGCTTGTGTTCTTCGTTGCACAAGCAGGGATTAGCCTCCTTGGCGAGGTCAACCGTGTCTATGTCTCGGTTGATAACTAGAGGAGTTGTGGTGCTAAGATTGCATGCATGGATTTTTTATCTAAAGCAGAATCGGTGTGTCACTATAACCTTCCGTGCTATAGCCTTTGCATATTTTAGTTTTAGAGTCCGTCGTGTCGAGTTTGTGTTTGGGTCGAGAGTCTTGTTACTGGTTAGATCGTGTTAGAGTCCAGTTCGTGTGTTTCCACACTTTGTTTTCATCAAACCCTAGCCATCACGTCTAGTTTGTGCGCGTGTAACAAGTTTTTCGCACATTGTTCTCGCTTTGTCCTGTAATTCGGAGTCGGTTCTTAAAACAACCGTAACATTCGCATACAGACTCTGATTGAGACATTCCATAAATGAAAATTGATCAGAAAAAATTTGGATGCGTTCGTCGGGTTCAGCAATTTTATTTTCCGCAAAAACTGCTCAGAAGATTGTCTTTTCAAGCCCGGAAGCTTTTTTTCAATTCGAGCGCTTCTTCGAATTTTTCACCGGCCACGTCTTTCACTTGTTTAGGCTCAAATTTTCTGTGGTTACCTCTCGTGTGATCCTAAGTCAATAAAAAATATAAAAATTAAAAAGAAAAATTTGAATTTTTCTAAAAACAACAACAGCCTAAAAAATGGAAAAAAAGAGAGGGACAAAAGAGGAACAATATGTTGATTACAATTTAAAAAAATTTATATCGGCATATATTAATTATATATGATTGTTACAATTTAATTTTTAAATTATTTTAAATGTTTTCTCATTAATTTTATTATTTGATTAAATTCTAATGCATTACTTATTATTGTTTAAACCTATATGTAATGAAATTAATTTCACCCGATTTAATGGATTGTTTAATTTCATATCGGTTGTTAACCCTAGTTAGGAAAAAATTTGGAAATAGCGAGAAATTATCTTTAGTCTCGTTTGATGGCTATAACCAGAGTAAAGATGAATTGGAAACAAAAATTATCTTCACCCCGGTTGGTGGCTACAACTGGACTAAAGATGAATTGAAAATAGTGAAAAATTATCTTTAGTCCGATTGGTGCCACCAACCAGGACTAATATATCATTAGTCTCGGTTGTTGGCACCAACCAGGACTACAGATCCAGGGGTAGATATATCCTGGCGCACATCGTCTTCTCCACCGATTCAATACTTAGTTGTCTCTCCCTCCCTCAGCTCTCTCTCCCTCTCTCAGCTCTCTCTCACTCCAGCGACGGTGGTGAGAGGGGAGGATTGTTAGTGATATGCCCTAGAGGCAACATCGAGATGTTGGATATCATTGTCAATGTTTATGTACAAATGAATAAAGTGTTATTCAGTTCCATGAAATAGACATTTTGTATTGATCAATAAGTACGTGACTTATTTATGAGACTCTATATGTATGAATCTATTTCTAAATGATCCCTGATCATATATCATATTAATAGAACTAATATGATTCTAAGATCGACATGTTTATTGATTGATGATCATGTCCCATAGATCATGGGTATGGAGATACCAAATCAATAAACATGGACATATGTGTTAGAGAACACATTGTTGAATAGACCCACCATGAGACACTACAGGAATTAATGTGCCATTAGTTGGTCTCAGGTAGTGTTGGTACAAAGTCCTTAGACCTGAGATCACCATAGATTCCAACATGCGTAGTAGCCTACTTTGGGACTACCAAACGTTATTCCGTAACTGGGTAGTTATAAAGGTAGTTTTCGGGTTTGATACGAAACATGGAGTGGCATGTGAGTGATCAAGATGGAATTTGCCCCTCCTTTGGACAGATATCTCTGGGCCCCTCGAGGTAATGGATTATGGAAATGCGTGGCCACGCTAAGTTGATTGAGGAGTCAATCAACAGACAGATAATCCAATACGGTTCGAGTGAATGGTTAAGCTATTGAAGGGATGACACACATCTTGCCTATAGCTTAATTGGTATCGTGAGGCAAAGGGATTTGTGTACACATTACAGGTTCAGAGCCGATATTATATTCTTGTATACTATGGTGTCAATATATGCTGCTAGGCGCCGCTGTGACAGTCGGCTGAGTTGGACTCGAGCCGACGATCGGCTAAGTTGGACTATAGCCGAAACCGAGTATACCTGAACCTACAGGGTCGCACGCTTAAGGGGATAAGAACAGGCATTCGAGTTGGACTCGGATACGACTCGATCGGATAAGGATCCGATCAGATAGAGTCCCATGGTCTTACGACGTATGGGCGGCCAACTCTATGAGATTCGGATGAGATCCGATTCAAAATAGAGTCCTGATCGGCCACTAGGGTGAGGGGTGGAGAGCTGATGTACGTCAATTGAAGTCAATTGCGCCGAAATCAATCTGATCACACGTGGCTTTAGAAGTCGGCGAGATCAATCTCCACGGAAACCCTCCCACCTTCGAGCCAAAACCCTAGCCTTGCATTGCGTGCTAGCACACGGGTGTTCGGTGTTCTGTTCCCGGACGTGTGGATACCGGTAGAGGCGCTGCTACGTTGCGACGTTGTTGATCAGCTATGAATCGGCTGTGGTGGAATCGGCTGCGGTCGAGCGCATCGGAGCGAGGCACAAGAACGCGGTCGACGACTCTGATCGGCTGTCCCGTGAATCGGTGTCGGCTTGCGGAATCGGTCTGTCGCCAGCTTCTAGATCGGATAGCCCCGATTGGTTGTTTCTGCTGCATACTACAATCGGTAACGATCTATTGGCCCTTACTTGCAAGTGTTCCTGGTTTGTATGGTAGAAAAGTTTTTGTTTTCGGCTAGCGTAGCTTCCGCGTAACCCTTCAAGGAGATGGCGGCGGCTCAGAGGTGGCGGCGACGCCCTCCCCTCCCTAAGATCCGGTGGAAGGGGAAGTGGTAGCTGTTCAAAGATGGCGGCGGCTCGGAGGTGGCTGCAGCAAGACGCCTCAGAAATGGCGGCGGCCCGAAGCTGGCGGCGGTGCCTCCTCCCTTTCCTCGTCCTCTTCCTCATCCTCTCCAGGAGCGGCGGGTGGCGACGGCCGTGGGCGGGCGGGGTGGCGGCATCCCTCCACCACATCCGGCGCCGTGAATTTTTTATAATTTTGTGATGTTCTATACTCAAATTTGATATGTGATATATGTGTATCTGTGATAAATATGATATATGATATATGTGAATTTTTTGATGTTTATTACTCGATATGGAGGAGATCTGAGGATGTTAATTTTATATGTGAATTTGATTTTGATAGAAAAAAAATAACAAAAAACACTAAAAAACAAAAAAACATTTGTTTTTTGGATGTCGGGAGCATAATATATAAACAAGCAACATGAGAAAAATTAAAAAAGAAAAAATTTAGTCCTAGTTAATAATACCAACCAGGACTAAAGATAGCGAAGTCAGTCACGTGCCATAGCCACGTGGCGTCGTCATCTTTAGTCCTGATTGATATTACCCACCGGGACTAAAGATAAATCTTTAGTCTGGTTATTTCAACCGGGATTAAATAAAAGCCTCTTTAGTCCCGCTTTCATAATTCCGATTTATAACCCGAGACTAAAAAGAGTGTAAATCGAGATGGGTTCCCAGCAGTGGTTGGAGGGGGTCGCTCCAACTAATTAAAATCATGGTGTCTCGTTCAGGCCTCATCAAACATTTTGGGGGGTGAAATGTATATGTATTGTCAACTAGTACACAAGAATATAATACCGGTGTCCAAAGAAAAATTACCGGTCAAAAAAAAATAGTTACTTCCTCCGTTTTATATGTTTGATCAAATTTATATATTTGATCAAAATTATAAAAAATATTGTTAATATTTTTAACATAAAATAAATATATTACTAAAATGAAATCAATGTTACATTTGATGAAACAAATTTAATATTGTAGATGGTGCTAATTTTTTATAAAATTGATCAAACAAAAAAGCTTTATAAAAAGTCAAAATAAACTTATAATATAAACGGAGATAGTACAAGCCATATATTGCTTTTTTAATATAAAATTTGGGATTCAAACTTTTTCGCACGGCTAATCTGTAATTTATAAAACACAATAATATATATACATGATGATGCAATAAACAGTATTACAGAAAATAACTTTAGTGTCGGTTTTTAGTGTCGGTTAGGAATTCTCATCTGTGCCAGCTACCCAACCAGCACAAAACTTATGGCACTCACACTACTGCAAAAAGGCTCATTGGTGTCGCCCCAAAAGGTGCTGGCTAAAACAAATCCGGCACCTGTAATGCATATAGGTAGCATGTAAAGAATAGGTGCCGGTTCTTGTTAATAAGGTGCGAAATAGGTGTCGGGTGAATAGTAAAACCGGCACCTATAGTATAGGTGGCGGTTCTTAAATGGAACCGGCACCTATTTGTCCTAAATAGGTGTCGGTTCAATAGTAACAACCGACACCTATACTTTAGGTGTCGGTTTTGCGCTTCACCCGACACCTATAAGGTTCCTTACGCCGTAAGCTTCAGTAATATAGGTGTCGGTTGTTGTTAAAAACCGACACGTATATTCCGACCACCTATAAATGCCACCTTTCAGCCACTTAGCTCATTTTTATTCGGTCTTCTGTGTAGAACGAAACAGAGGGGAAGGTTTTGCCAAAAATTTTCAAAAATTAAAGGTTAGTATATTTTAGTTGTTTATTATTTGTGTACGTGATTCTTTATGATATTCTTTTGTGATTTGTGTGTATATGTTAGTAGATGCATGACACCATTTATGTCATTTGTGTCTTTTTCTTTAATTCAAAGTATTTCGGATTGTCAACTTTGAAGAGACTATCACCGTAGAGTTATGTAACCAAAATAAAATAATGTCATTTATATGAAGACGTCACATTTTTTAAAAATTCTCGTAGGACCGATGGATGAAGGAGGGATGAACGATGCGAAGCGGGGTACCTTGGAGTATGCCAGGGGAGTAACCAAGTTCGTGATCGGGGCCACGAGTTCCCGGTCGTTGAGCATGACAGAATATTTGCATTGTCCATGTTCGATTGCGGGAAGGAGAGACAGCTTCCGCAAAACAAGTTCACGAGCATCCGCTAACAAGAGGTTTTATGCGTAATCACACATGTCGACAATCACGGTGAAAATGAGAATGACAAGGTGGAGTATCATGGCGATGCAATGCATGAAGACAATGTGGAGTTACTCGCGACGAAGGTGAATACGACAATGACGAATCGGATGGGTTGGATCGATGTTGCGGGATGGAGAGGCAGCCTACAGCGATGACGGACAATACGAGAAGTTCAAAGCCATGGTGGAGGACTCAAAAACACCGCTTTATCCAGGTTGCAACGAGGAGCACACCAAATTACACGTCGTCCTCTCGTTGTTGCAGATGAAATCAACAAACGGCTGGAGCGACAAGAGCTTCACAGAGCTTCTACAATTGATCGGAGACCTCCTTCCAGCGGGTCACATACTGCCAGAAACGACATATCAAGCAAAGAAGGTTGTTTGTCCACTCGGCCGGAGGTGCAAAAATTCACGCATGTCGAAATGATCGTATCCTATACCGGGGTGACTATGCACCTGGATGCATGTCCAGTTGTGGAGCACCGCGGTATAAGGGTGGAGGTAACGACGACGATGCCGATGATGACAATGCGTGGCCCCGTCCTAAAGAAGAGGAAAGTGCCCATTAAAGTTGTATGGTATTTTCCTATAATCCCTCGAATTGAGCGCCTGTATGCAAACAAAAAGCATGCAAAGATGATGCGGTGGCACGCCGAAGAACGTATGAAGGATGGGATGATAAGGCACCTGCCGACGACGGTCGAATGGAGAAAGATAGATAGAAAGTACAAAAATTTTGCACGTGAGATAAGGAATGTAAGGTTTGGGCTGGGCACGGACGGGATGAATCCATTCGGTGACATGAGCAATCGACAAGACATGGCCGGTGGCACTTGTTATGTACAACCTTCCGTCATGGTTGTGCATGAAAGGCAAGTATATCATGATGCCACCGCTAATCCAAGGGCCCAAGCAACTGGCAACGATATCGATGTCTACTTCAGGTTAGTAGTAGATGATCTTCGGTACTATGGGTTCGGGGGTGCAGATGTGGGATGCTTATAAAAGAGAGTACTTCACCTTAAGGGCAATATTGTTAGTTACCATTCAAGATTACCTCGTACTGGCAATACATCCGGACAAACAAGAAAAGGTGGTTGTGCATGTGTGCGTGCATGCGGGACACAACAAGGTGTGGCGAGGTACTGGAAAGACGTGTACATGTGCCACCGGAGGTTTCTTCCGCCTAGGTCACCGATCGTAGCAATAGAAGAGATTTCGATGGCACAGTGGAGAAGGGGACAGCTCGATACATCGTACAGTGGAGATATTTTTGAAGAGGTAAAAGATATTGAACATGTATTTGGTAAGGGGCATGGCAATACACGCGCGGCGGGCAAGGGTGGTGAGAAGCCTCTCGGAAGAAGAAATCTATCTTCCGGGAACTACCGTATTGGAAAGATTTGGATGTCCGTCATGCAATCGATGTGATGCACGTTGAGAAAAATGTATGTGAGAGTTTGATGGGAGTACTGCTGAACATACCGGCAAGACAAAGGATACGTTGAAATCCCGGAGAGACCTCGTAGACATGAACATCGAGTCCGAGCTACATCCTCAAGAACGTCCCAATGGCCGACAATACCTCCCTCCCGCGTGCTACACCATCGTGCCGCCGAGAAAATCAGCCTGTTGGAGTGCCTCGCAGTGTCCGAGTCCCGTCTGGTTACTCCGCTAACGTTAAAAGACTTGTCAACATTAGAGAGAAGAAAATAGTGGGCATGAAGTCACATGATTGTCACGTGCTGGTGACACAACTACTCCCTGTTGCGATTAGAGGCATCTTGCCGACAGGGTGCGAAACCTAATCATAAAGTTGTGCTCATTCTTCAATGCTATATATCGAAGGTGATCGATCCAACCACACTAGACAAGCTCCGAGCGAGATGTAATCTTGACCATTTGCCAACTCGAGATGTGTTTTCCACCATCATTTTTTGATATAATGGTTCACCTAGGGATACATATCGTGAAAGAGATAAAGATTCTCGGCCCGCTTTATCTTCATAACATGTGGGCTTTCGAGAGATTCATGGGGATCATAAAAAAGTATGTGCGTAACAGAGCTCGACCGAAAGGGAGTATCGTAGAGGGTTATGCAACAGAGGAGGTGGTTGAGTTTTGCATCGACTATATGGATCTACGTCCCATTGGTGTGCCAATGTCCCGACACGAGGGCAGGCTACTTGGGAAAGGGACTTTAGGGCATAAAGCAATATTCGCTCCTAGCCTTGAAACACTACGCAAGCACATTTCGCGGTGCTCGAGCAATCGGCCTTGGTGGCTCCATTTGTTGATGTGCATTACAACTCACTCCGACCCGAGAACCTGGCAAATCGAAGCATGGATCGCTAAGCAGCATAGACTGCATTTCGGAGATTGGTTACAGAAGCATATCATGGCTGCGAATCCTGATAGTGACCAGTTGTACGTTTTGTCCCGAGGACCTACGAGCACTATTCATTCATTCCAAGGGTATGATATTAATGGGTATACATTTTACACGAGAACGCAGGATGCCAAGAGCAAATATCGAATAGTGGTGTCCGTATAGATGCCTTCGACGGTAATGGGGTAAAACAAACATACTACGGCTATATAGAGGCAATCTGGGAGCTTGAGTATGGACCGTGAAGGTACCACTTTTCCAAGTGTCAATGGGTCAAAATTCCTAGTGGTTTGAAAATTGACAAGTACGGGATGTTCATCGTGGACCTAAACAATGTGGGTTATCGGATGAACCTTTTGTGCTCGCAAACTCGTAACACAAGTATTCTATGTCAAGGACCCTTCATCGGTGACTCGATCGCCACGTAGTTCTCAATGGAAAGCGAAACATTGTTGGAGTTGAGAATATCACCGATGAGGAAGGCTACGATCAAATTGACGAGTTACCACCTTTTGCAACAGATGTAGACGAAGGTGAAGAAAGTCAAGAAGACGGAGATGAAGACGAAGAAGAGGAGAAAGCCCCATATGTTCGCATTGATCATGAAGAAGGAGTAATAGTGATCGACTTATAAGTTGGAATTTGATTGTAACAAACATGGATCTGTAATTTTGGAACTGAATGAATATATTCGCGTGCAGTCCCGTTGTAACAATCAATGGTTGGATTTAATTTGCTGGATGATTATATATCAATTGATGCATACATATGATGGCCATTGGCAGCCTAGGGTTGTGGAGAATAGGTGCCGGGTCCAACTAAAAACCGACACCTATTTCTCCGTATACGTGTCGGTTATTAGTAAAAACTGACACCTATTATGAGAAACAGGTGCCGGTTATTTGGTAAAACCGGTACCTATTATGAGAATAGGTGTCGGTTTTTATTAATAACCAGCACCTATAAAGTTAGTATATATATATTTCCAGATCTGCCGCATCCTCGGTGTCGTCTAGATCCGCCGCTAGCGCCGCACACCCGCCTCTGACCTGTCCAGCGCCGCCGTCGTCCAGATCCCCCGCCCGTCCACCCGTCCAGCGTAGCCCGCCCGTCCTCCGTCAAACCCAGCACCTGCCGCCGTCCTCCGCCCGCCATCATCGTCCGGTGTCTTCGCCCTACTCCGGCTACCTCCGCCGCCGTGATCTCCGCTCGCCTCCACATTTTTCTTTAGGGTTTTGTTTCTTTAGGGTTTTTCCACTTATTCAGTAACGCAAGCTCGATGATGAACTGTGCGATCAACGTGGGGGAGGGGGCAAGCTTCTTCAACATCATCAAGAAGTTAACAGTGCTTCTTTAACATCCCCGAAAGCCGGCTCCAGACAAGGTCTCTCTATCTGTCCTTTTCTCTCTTCTCCTGCATGACAAGGAAACAATTGTCTACTTCGATTTATTTTTTTTCCTAGAGAGTTATTTCAGGCATAATAGCAATTGTTGCCATATAATATTGTAAAGCCTTTATTGGTTGGCATATTTTTTCCAAAAAAGATATTCAGATAATTTTGCATGAACTTTCAGATGGTGTACCTGTTGCAAATAAATTTCAGACCCACATTAATTAGATACAATATTATTTCTATCTCAACAAGTAGTTCATTGACATGTTCTATATACCTCAAGAAAATAAGCATAGCAAATTTTTTTGACAATAAACAGCAGGAGAGACTCCTATGCTATATTAAAGAAGAAATAATTACAGCATAATATTTACAAATAAGCATAAGCAATTTTCAGTTGGCTCAGTTGGCTCTATACTTGGTCCCGATGCTTTCACAATGCAGTGAAGCTACACTTCTAAAATCGGTAGCCATGAATCTTTTGTTCCATTTTGGATGACGTCATTTCTTTAAAATATCGTTATAGATTCTACGTGTTTTTCGGTATTTCAGTTGGATATCATCAGCACGGAGATAGGGTTTGTGCCATAATCTCGAGTATTTTTATTCATCTTTTCTTGAATCATTACTCATATATCTGTTGGTAGAGACCGAAGATGTAAATCATTTACATTATCTTAAAGGAACATCATGTAATTAGAGTTGTGTAAAATAACTATAGCTGAGCTACAGAGAACACTAGCAAAGATATTATGGAAAATTAAAACTTGTTCTTAACTGAAAATCATCAACACGGAGATAGGGTTTGTCCCATAACCTCGAGTATTTTTATTTATATTTTCATGAATCATTAGTCGTATATCTGTTGGTAGAGACCGGAGATGTAAGTCATTTACATTATCATAAAAGAATATCAGTTCCTTCTTTCCTTCTTTTCTTCTTTCATTCTTTCCTTCTTTTCTTACCGACTAATAATTCAGTTGATTGATTTTCCAACAGCTGAATACAGGTGCTGACTGCTGTTTCACAGAATCTTCTTATTACACATCTTGATACCTGTACCCAAAATGATTTTATACAACTGAACATTCAGAATATTTGTACTATTGTACTCAAGTAAATTTGATGTGAAACTGAACATTCAAAATGTGACGTTTGTAGAAGTAAGATGAGTATAGGTGACCTTTGGTTCAATATTGATGTTGCCATCACCTTTTGCCAATTTATTATAGACAAGCCCTGCGGTGAGCTTCATAGTCGCACTGTTCGATCCAAGTGCTAAGGCATTTTAAAACCACCTTATTGTTGAAGTTAGTGCTACTGGAAGTCTGGAACTGTTGCGGCGTAAGAGGAAAAAATACAGAAAGTTTTTAAACCGTTGTTCGAGTGACACATGAAAAAACATGCATGACGTAGGACTTCATGCTTATTTTTGTATAATTCCTATGGATTAATTGGCATATTCCATTAAAAGGAACTTGTAGCATTGAATCCTTCTTTCCTTCTTTCCTTCTTTCCTTCTTGTGTCCCCCTCTTCTTTAGATCTCCGTTAGATCTCCATCTTCTAAGTACTTGTATCATCACTTTATATGCCTTGGTAAATGTTGGCTGTATTTTTTAAAAAAACATGAGCAGATGTGGAGTAATATTTTCACACACACACATATACATATTATATATATATAAGTTATATATATATAGGTTTTTAGAAATTCCTTTTCTCTCGTTAAAAGTCCAATTTACACGAATGTTCACAATCATTTTTGGATTAACTCTCTCAAACTTTTGATCATTATAGTGTAGAAAATGTCCCGAGAACAAGATAACAAATGCCCGCAATTTCCTGAGAAAACGACAAGGGTCCTCGTAGCCCAAGTGGCTTTCTAAACTTGAACCCTGAAAGCATGGAGGAGGCTACCCTTCGGCCATTGTGAACTCGGTGATACCGGGACCTCATCGACAAAAAGGGGAGAGGTCCAACCAGGATGCCCTCGGGCCTTTACACTATACCAGCGTTAGATCCAGACAGAACCCTACGGCTCCTGCGTCGGTACTCACCCCATACTCAAATGCTATAGGTGTCATCGTGAAGGATGACATCCCAATCAAGTACCGAATCGGAAGAGCAAAGTGATCCGAGATCAATTGGAGTGGACGGTACCGGACAGAGAGAAGGACCTTGCTTGGGACAAGTTGAAGCGGACATTCCAATTTCCGACGGGATCAGAAGAACTCGCAAAGCAGAGGGCCCTTGAGAGGATGAGCGTCAGCTTCCGAAAGTTCAAGACGGCCCTTTGTAGGAAGTTTGTGAAGTGAGGGCGGACACCAAATTTTGAAGATCCCAATTATCGTAGGTGCCGCATTTTTCTGGGATGAATTTGTGGCCTATAGAACATCAAATGAGGCGAAGGAGGTTAGCGAAAGGAATCAAGCCAATGCGGCCAAAAATTTATTCCCTCATCGTCTCGGCCGTAGCGGTTATGCTAAGAACGTAGATAAATGGCGAGCGAGGAAGGAAGAGCTGTTGGAAAAGGGGATCGAGATTGAGACAAAGGACTGGTGCGAACGAGGAAAGAATTACCAATACGCCCGAGGGGCATCACTCTCTGATATAGGCGAGTTGGTACACAAGTGTCCAACTTCACAAGAAGTGTCCCGAAGGCTACATGATGCGCATCATCAGGCTTCTGAGGGCTCTTTTGTTCCAAGTAGGGAGAAAGATGAGCTCACACTTGCATTACAGAACGCTAAGCATCCGGGACGCACAAGGGGAGTAGGCCTCGTACCATGGAGGGAAGGTTTTCCTGAGGACAGACATAGATACCGGTCTCGAAGTAATAAAAATTCCGCAGACCAATTAGAACAGATGAGAGTTGTAATGGAAAAAGTTCAGAAGATGGAGGCACTGCTACTCCAGGCGGGGATTGGCGGCGATGCTGGCCTTTTAGCCAGTCCAACAGGGAGGAAAAGCAGTTGCGCTTCAATTGAGGTGCCTCAAGAACCGGAGACGACTCGTCACCCTGTGGACGCAATCACAGAACGTACTGCATGTAGGTTGCATGTGCCACTGCAGAGTCAAAACCTCACTATAGAGGTGGCACGCGGTATGGCACATCCTGTAGTGGAGGGAGGAAGGATACACGGTAATCCAATACCAATTGGCTACTCAAGGGTTGAAGTGGAGGACGTGTCGAGCAGATATAGGGCCATCCAGCTTGAATTTCCTCCAGAGGAAGGGGTGAACACTCTTGGAGAAGCTATCCACAACGTCATCGTGTGGCGCAAGAGGTTCATTGTCTTTCCTTCAGGAGATGGTGATGACGAGCCAAGCGATGGCGGGTCGAGCTCTAGCGGGCTCCGCTCTCCCCGAGAGAATGCCAACTCCACCAACGTTGCCACGTAAGAGCCCGTCTCCTCCGCGGCACAAAGAGCTCCGATGACCAGCCCAAAAGAGGGGTCGACGTGCAAATCTACGATATGTCCGAACCATCTACCCTTAAGAAGGCCAAGAAAGCGACTATTTCTACAAAGTCGGAGCCATCCCCGAAAGTGTCGGTTCAAGTACAGGACCACTTCATTCGCATGGCAAGGCCACCACCCGAAGCAACCTATTTCGGACTTTCAACGCACGATCCGAAAAGAAATTGCAAGATTTTTCCAAGGCTCAATTCACAAAAGACACCAAGAAGAATGAGAAAGAATTTCTCCAAAGTGCGGGGTGAAGAGTTTGTCGATGTGGAGAATATTTCGAAGGCACCTTTGGCGGCTAAGTTCAAGTTAGGTGGTCCTTTGACCACCGACGAATATCGCAACGTCATTGCAAATTGCACTCGAGATGAGAAGGGTAGAAGAGTGGTACCTACGGATGGCAAAGGAGGGTAAGGAGACGTTCGGTGTCTTTTACAAGAACGAGGACTTTCATCACGACGATGGTGTAATCTGGGTCCCATTTGAAGAACTATTTCAGCTATACAATCTGAGGGAGCTAGACGTATCTATACTTCAAATATGGGCATTGTAAGCATACTCGAATCGCTAGCTAGTATTTCTAAGTTCATACCCTTATTAGCCTTTGTAAGTTGTCTAACTTGTTTCCTTATGCGAATGGGGGCGCTTGAATGTAGAGCGACTTGTAACAAACTAGCATTCCGCGATCCAACGATTGTCAATTCAAATCAGATTGATGGATGCCCAACATCCCAAAAAATGGTGTTGGACTACCCGTACAGCTCCTTTGTGAAGCTTCAGGACATGAATACAATTCTTCTGCCCTACAACTTTAAGTAAGTGAGGCAGTTATCGTTCCACCTACCATTTGTCCTTACTCGGTGTTAATTGCCCTGTCCCTTTGTATGTAGGAACCACTGGATCCTTCTTGTGATCCATTTAAATGATTCCAAAACCCTCGTTCGGATGGATTGAGGAAACCGCGAGAAGATTTCCAATCCGTAATTGACATCCTCAATAAGACACTAGTGAAGTATAAGAAGAAGTGCATTCGACACGCTCCTGTTCAAATACATTCCGGTAACCTGCCACCCTTGGTGCCAACGTCAAGATCAAGGAACGAGCACATGTGGGTTCTACACGATGAAATTTATGTGGACTTTCATGAAGATCGACAACTGGAACATTACGGATGCGGAGGTTCGTCTATTTTTTAAGACGGAAATACGCGCTTCTAAACTCATAGTCCGTTTTCACTTATTCAATCATTTCATTTGCGAAACTTAAGCTCCCAACAAGTAAGTTGTTGCCACATGTTTGCTTCGCCCTCGCCGAACAACTCGCGGGTTCATCTTCGAACATGTCATCCCGAGACCGGCGCATATCACGTTTCATGAGTGGGTTTCCTTGAGGCTAGCGGCCCTAGTGTTAGCTAAGATCAAACGAATGCAGACAAATGTAGTATTAGCTAAGAACTTATGCTTGTGATCCATGATATTATTGTAGCTAGCTGCAAGATGTTAAATTTAGTGTATGTTTGTGGACTAAGTAATGGTGATTGATAATTTTATTTTTCTTTTTGGGCTTTACTGTTCCGTTGTAAGGCACGAGTTTTCAGCTATAGTTATATAGCTAAAGCCATAGCTCCATCACTTCTTTTTAGATAGTGGGAGCCATAGCGCCATCATAATAACCCTTTATGAGCATAATCATAAATATAAATGGCCCCATGCTCCATGAGGATATATGAAATAAAAGAACCAACTTTTTCAATGAAAACCTTATGAAAATTGACATGCCTTCTAGAGTTCCTTAAAGTGATCTCTTTGATGCGAGGCAAAGCTACATGAACCAAAAAAAATTGTGACACTCAAATTGCATTTGGGAGAAGAAAGAGGGATCTAAAATAAGTAATACGTAACTAAAAAATCACCCTCATTTAATTATTAACGATATGAAACAATTTCTAATTAAGTTCTTTTTGCAGCTACAAGAGTAGAAAGACCACAAATTTTTAGTACTCCGGTTGTGTACCTCGGTCTTTTAGCTTGGCAAATACTCCTCATTGTCTCCAGATGTTGGCAACCGATCATTGTGTACCGAGATCATGTATGTGTTGTATGTGTAATGTGCAAAGTTGATGATCGTTGTTTGGGTTCATTGAGGAAGCAGCGAAGAATAATGCGTTAAGTTTGCATGGATCTTACTCAATGCTTGTCGCAATGTTTTTGTATGAGTTGTGATAATGTTTGATGTATGAACCATTGCAAAATGTGACTGCTATGGGAATTCACGCATGTTTTGTGACTGCTTGTTGTGTGGCTGTATGGAGGAATATTCTTGCTAAATATAATTTTTTTGTACGTTCAAGAAAATAGGTACCGGTTTTCAACAAAAATCGGCACCTATTATGACCAATAGGTATCGGTCTCAAACAAAAACCGACACCTATTATCCCAAATAAGTGTCGGTCTCAAACAAAAATCGACACATCCCAAATAGGTGTCGGTTGGAAACTAGACCCGACACCTATTAGTCCAAATAAGTGCCGGTTTGCAATTGAGAACCGATACCTATTATATCATAATACGTGCCGGTTTTCAATAGTCGCCGGCACTTATTACTCCGAATAGGTGTCGGTTCTCAATACAAAACCGGCACCTTTTTGGCCCAATAGGTGTCGGGTGAAGAACCGGCACCAATAACTCTTATCATTGGTGCCGACCAATAGGTGTCGGGTACAAAACCGATACCTATTGGGGGTTCCGAACCGCCACCTATTACACATTCTGTACTAGTGTCAAGACGTTGACGAGCTGAAAAAGAACAAGATCGAGTAAGCCGGCTCGTCAACGTCAACCTTAAACATCACCTTAAACATCACCGATCACCGATCAATACACATCAATATACACACTCACAAATCAATATGCACAAATCAATTGACAAATAGAAATCAACATCACCGATCATTACACCATTAGGAGTCCAAGACTCACCATCATCGGGGCCGTCAATCTCCCTCGAGCTCCTTTTTGATCTTCAGTCTAGGCTGGGTCTCCGGATACGCCCTCGTCCTCATCCGCATGGTCGACGTCATCATCGTTGAACCAGATCAGGCCCGTCGCCACCTCACGCTCACCATTCCATTTTCCTCTCTGTCACGGTGGATGAGGTAGTGCGGGTGCCAAATCCGATGGCCCCAAGCTTAGGCCTACTAGATCTAGCAGGCCTGACCTCGGGGCCTGTCGAATCGGTCCCCGTGCAGCCTCCTCCACCACGAATCAGCGGCGTTGGCTGGGGAAAGGGAGTTGCAGAGAGAAGGGGAAGCCTGAAGGCAACAGTCAGGAGGAGAACAAGGAAGTCGAGGCACGAAAATGGAGAGGACTATGGCGTTGACATCGAAGGCGAGCGGATCCAGTAGCCCCCGACCTCCATGCGTCTGGATCTAGTGCATCATGGTGTGGTGGAGCCCGAGAGAGCGAGTAGTAGTGATGGCCAAACGGACGGCTCGGCCCGGCACGGTACGGGTCCAGCGACACGACCCGTTTCGGCATAGCCCGTTAGGCATGGCCCATGAAACTGTTAGTGATATGCCCTAGAGACAACATGGAGATGTTGGATATCACGTCAATGTTTATGTATTTATGAATAAAGTGTTATTCAGTTCCATAAAATAGACATCTTGTATTGATCAATAAGTACGTGACTTATTTATGAGACTCGATATGTATGAATCTGTTTCTAAATGATCCCTGATCATATATCATATTATTGGAACTAATATGATTCTAAGATCGGCATGTCTATTGATTGATGATCATGTCTCATAGATCATGGGTATGGAGATACCAAATCAATAAACATGGACATATGTGTTAGAGAACACATTGTTGGATAGACCCACCATGAGACACTACGAATTAATGTGCCATTAGTTGGTCTCAGCTAGTGTTGGTACAAAGTCATTAGACCTAAGATCACCATGGATTCCAACATGTGTAGTAGCCTACTTTGGGACTACCAAACGTTATTCCGTAACTGGGTAGTTATAAAGGTAGTTTTTGGGTTTGCTATGAAACATGGAGTGGGATGTGAGTGATCAAGATGGAATTTGCCCCTCCTTTGGAGAGATATGTCTCGGCCCCTCGAGGTAATGGATTATGGAAATGCATGGCCATGCTAAGTTGATTGAGGAGTCAATCAACGGACGATAATCCAATACGGTTCGAGTGAATGGTTAAGCTATTGAAGGGATGGCACACATCTTGCCTATAGCTTAACGGTATCATGAGGCAAAGGGATTTGTGTGCACATTACAGGTTCAGAGCCGATATTATTCTTGTATACTATGGTGTCAATATGTGCTGCTAGGCACCGCTGTTGACGGGTCGGTTGAGTTGGACTCGTGCCGACGATCGGCTAAGTTAGACTATAGCCGAAACCGAGTATACCTAAACCTACAGGGTCGCACGCTTAAGGGGATAGAATAGATATTCAAGTTGGACTCGGATACGGCTCGATCGGATAGGGATCCGGTCGGATAGAGTCCTATGGTCTTACGACGTATGGGCGGCCAACTCTATGAGATTCGGATGGGATCCGATTTGAAATAGAGTCCTGATCGGCCACTAGTCCCAGTCGGCCAACTCTATATAAAGGGGCGAGGGGTGGAGAGCTGCGACACATCAGTTGGATCGCATTGAACCGAATCCGCAACAGAAGTCGCCGAGATCAATCTCCATGGAAACCCTCCCCACTTTCGAGCCAAACCCTAGCCTTGCATCGCGTGCTAGCACACGGGTGTTCGGTGTTCTGTCCCCGGACGTGTGGATACCGGTAGAGGCGCGCTACGTTGCGCGCCGTTGATCGGCTGTGGAGGAATCGCCGCGGTCGAGCGCATCAAAGCGAGGCGCGAGAACACAGTCGGACAACTCGGATCGGCTGTGGCATCGGCGAATCGGCTGATTGGTGAATCGGCTGTCGGCTTGCGGGAATCGGCTACACTGTTCCGGATCGGATAGCCCTGATTGGCTATTTCCGCTACATACACCAATCGGTAACGATCAATCGGCCCTTACTTGCAAGTGTTCCTGGTTTGCGCGGTAGAAAAGTTTTTGTTTTCGGCTAGCGTAGCTTCCGCGTAACCCTTCAGAAATGGGTTGTGTCGTGCTGGCCCACGTGCCATGCTCCCGGCCCAAGCATGGCCCATGGATGGCCGGGTCGTGCCCGTGTCGGCACGACGCGCTCGAGGCCCACGGGTCAAAGTCGAGCCCACGGGCCGTGCAAGGCACTCCACCAAGTAAAAAAATAAAAATTGAAAATAAAAGTTTTAGAAAAATAAGTAATGACTTAGTAATGTTAAAAATATGAAAAAATGGTATTTTTTGTTGTTTTGAAAATTTTAAAAATGATAGATTGTGATTCATGATGTTGAAATAATTGAAAGATAAATCCACACTTGCGAAAATATTACAAAAAAATATATTAAAAATAGTAATGACATTTATTGATGTTTATATCATTATAGGATACAGTGATACATGATGCCTCGTTAAAAACTTTGTCATATAAAAACTCATAGATAAAACTGAGAAAACCATGACAAATAAAAGAGTACAGCTCAAAGGTCAGAACTACTTCTAACAAAATTCTACTGGGGTTGGTCTGGATCCAGCTAGAGTTGGTCTGGATCCAGCTAGAGTTGGTCGAACTGGGCGGCCAATTCTTGGTTGTCCATAGTGTATTGGGCATGTTGTCGAGCAAGCTCCCAGTCTTTAACGCTCAGATTCATCCTCTGGTCTTCGATGATTCGGCCGCATAGACTGAAGGCTGATTCGGAGGACACCGTCGACACGAGCACCGTCAACACATCCCGTGCTAGTTTTGAAAGCACGGGATATGCTATCTTGTGGTCATTCCACCACCCGAGGACGTTGAAGTCCTGTGCTTCATGGTGGATAGCGTCGCTGTCCAAATAACCGGACAACTCTTTGCCCACACCATGTGAAGAGGCGTCTCCACTTGTAGCCGACGAACTGCCACCACCTTGGTTTGAAGACGATCCACCCCAAATCCTACCCCAATGTATCTTCTTCTTACCTGTAGTGGGGATAAGAGGGGGTCTCTGCTGTAAAACTCCCTGAAACTTTAGTTCATATCTTCCAAAAACTTCATATAATTTACCCCTAACCTCAGTATAAAAAGAACTATAATCTACACCTACAGTATCACCAAGAAATGATAAAATAACAGACAATCCCCTTAATTTACACCTAGGATCTAAAACAAAAGCAAAAGCATACAACATATGTATGTTTTTCCAATATTTAAAATATTTTTGTTTCATATGAAAGACAGGTTCAGTTAGAACATCATCATTTTCATATTCTTTAAACAAAGAAGCAATTTCAAGAATATTGTGCAAAATTATATCAGGAGTTGGATAATAAACTTGTGACAGAGTAAGAGTACAATCATAAAAAGTTTCTAAAAATTGGTAAAATTTTTGGTAAATTGCCCAAACATGCTCATTCAGTACTGGCGACCCGTCACTATTTCTTGGGCCACCACGTGACTGAACAAAATCAGTAAGCAATTCGCTATAAGGTAAAACAACTTTTAACATTAAATACGTTGCATTCCACCGATGCTCTGCATCGGTGGCAAACTTACGAGCTCTCTTACCAGCCGCATGGCAAAACCTCTTCCACGCACCAATCCACGGGTTAGAAGCAGTTAACCACGCGATTGCTTGACGAACAACATCAATGTGGTTACCTACGCTCTTCATGTCAGCCTTAACAATCATATTAATTATATAGCATGCACAATGCTGATGGAGTAGAAAAGACGGAGCATAAACATAAAATAAAGGTTGCAATATTTCCATAGCCCTAGAATTAGTAGATGCATTGTGTAGGGTGACAGAAAATATCTTATCAGCAAGATTAAATTCGTTAATTACTTCCGTAATTCTTTGAGCTATGTTTTCTCCTGTATGTGAGACATCTTTTAACCTAAGCCCTAAAACTCTCTTTTGTAATTGCCAATCATCATCAACAAAATGAACAACTACGCTAAGATAATCCTCCCTAGTCTACTACTTCATATATCTGAAGTAATATAACAGAGAAAGTACATGTACTAAACAGTTCCTTAAGTGCAGTTGAATCCTTCTGATAAACATTCTCTAAATCTCTACTTGTTGTTTGCCTACTCATAGCTTTAATCCTAGGGTTATGGGATTGCTGAATGTATTGTTCAAAAGCAGAAGACTCCCCAAAGTTTAGGGGTAAATCTTGCCTGGCGATTAACCGGACAAGAGATTTCCGAGCAACCATGGGATCGTACTCCCAACTACGTACTGTACCGTTCGGGTTTAGTATCAGTTGTTGCTGCCGGAGTTGTATTCCTTGCTTCTTGGCACACGAATCCGCATGGCACTTGAGGTGACTTGTACCACTAGAAAAACGAGCAGATAAAATTTGCCTACATATTCTACAACAAGCTTTCGATATCTCTCTTCCATCGGGGCATGTTTCCTTTCTCTCGTCGAAGTGTTGCCACACACCGAAGGTTCTCGATCTCTTCGAGCTGGTGTGTGTCGAAACACTTTCGCTCGCGGATCTGGAATATCCTTCCGAAAAGCCGCCACCGCCATCTGAACCGGTACCTCCTCCATAGATGGTGGAGTTGGAGCCGATCCGGAGGCATCGTCAAACCCCGACATGTAGTTGGGGTTGAAATCACCCAAAGTGAACGACAGCGATTGGTATGGATAGTTCGGATCCATTCTAAAAATTTAAACCGACATGATCAAATTTTACAATATTTATTGAATTCACAAACATAATAGAAATAATACACAAATTTGAATATTACTTACATCTTTCCAACCGCGAGCTCTTCAAACCTCTGCGCTCAAACTATTGACCTACGAAACTAATTTTGATTTATGACAAAATTTGAACAATTTTTTTCAAAATCAAAACAATACACACTTGAGAGCAAAGAGAGCATTTTAGAGCATTTGAGAGCACAAGATGAGAAGTGTGGGGGTGAGGACAAATGGCTGGGGTTCATGCCCTATTTATAGGGCAAAATTTAAGATTTTTTGGAATTTTTTCAAAATTTTTATGAATTTTTTAGCCCCTCAACGGCTATTTTCAAATTTTAACGGCTAGACAACCGTTAGGGGGACATGGCACCTTCCCATTGGTTGGGGGGAGCCGTTACACAGTCCCCCCTGTCGTCGTCTGCGCCGCCGTCAGCCCGCCACCATGTGTCGCTCGCCGGTTGGACCCCTCCTGCTGCGTGTCGTGTTGTGCCATGCCGTGGGTCGACCTGTGTCGTGCCGTGCTCCTACAATAGCCGTGTCGTGCCGTGCCGGCCCGTGGGCTCAGCCGGCAGGCCAAGCATGGCACGGCTACTCGTGTCGTGCCGGCCCGACCCGTTAGCCGTCCGTGCTGTGCCTGCTACAGGAATGCACGTGCTCGGGCCGGCCTGTTTTAGCCCGGCCCATCTGGCCGTCTATAGGGAGGAGCCACGACCAGAGGAGAGGGAGAGAGCGAGGTGCTGCGACCAAGGAAGGAAACAATAGGGAAATCATTTCTAGTCCCGATTTACAATCCATTTAAGTCCCGGGTTACAAACTGAGACAACAAGAACAGGACTAAAGATATCTGTCTTTAGTATTGGTTGAAATAACCGGGACTAAAGATATTTTTTCTTTTTTTAAATTTTGCTCCTGCTGCTTGCGGCTTCTTTATATATTATGCATTTAGATATGTATATATATATATAAAAATACATATATATGCATAATATATAATATGTATATATATGTAATATATGTATTTATACAAATATATGCAATATGCATATATATATATATGTATAAATACATATTTTACCAAAATATATGCACACATATAAATATATACATATATTACAATCGTTCTTAATTTTTGATGTTCTATATCGTATATTACCAAATCTAATCCTTGGGGTGGGTTTGGATAACTGGTTTGTCATCGTAGTGAAACTCTCCCATGAGATTGATAAATCTCATCATTGATTCTTGAACAGCCTTTATAAAGTCGTTGTGGGAGAGTTTGTCCCTCATGTATTATATCTATCATTTGGAAAAATGAGAAATAAATATGTGAAATCAATAAGAAATTGAAACATAATGTATGAATGATTTATATGTACATTGATTTCCTTTTTAGATTTTATTTGGAGAACTAGGAGGTTAGTATAGTCACAGACGTAGTAGCCGCACAAGTTCATCCCCCACTCCTATTTTGCACACTAAAAGAGAAAAGACGAGAGATTTAATATATATTTTTCTATTTTAGAATAAATTAATGATTCAAATAATTTTAGTCCTTGTAGTCACTGGAAATTTTGTCCTCACATCAACTTTATGTTTCCAAGTCCTACGTACAGTTGTACGGAACCATGTCCATGCCCTATGCGTAGTTGCAAGCTATGATTAATTATCCAAGATCCGCATAGTAGCAATAGAAACATCCACAATGACAGTGGAATAGACGGCATTACCTGTCTATCACTTCAAAAATCTTTGCGAGTAGACTCCGGTTTATTTATTGAGTCAAAGACATGGATTTGTGATGAGGAAAGGTCAAAAACAAAAAGGACCCAAATGAAATCTGTAAATTGTGTGAGTTGATATATATGAAGTTGTATGTCGGCGGGATCACTGATAGTCCTCCGAGGGGGTTACCCAAGGAGGTGAAAGAGAGTAGTCGGGGCATCTACTCGATGAATCTGATGGTCGACTCGAGTACTAAACAAGCCAAGAGGCAAGAGAGTGTATACTGGTTCAGCCCTCCGGAGGATAATAGGCCTAAATCCAGTGTTTTTTGTTGGGGTGGAGTATGAATAAGGATTACAGTGGAGAGAGTTCTTGGGGCTCTACGGAATGGATCTAACTCCCAAAGACTCAAGTTCAGAGAAGAGTTCTCAGAAAGCCCTTCTCATGCCCGTTCCTACTGTCCTCCCTTTTATAGCTCAAGGAGGCAGTTACAAGAGGACTTGGGGGCCAAGAAAGCTAAGACTAAAGACTAAAAAGCAAATACAAACAATATCTGAAAAGTACATAGGGATCCCCTGAGTCTTGCGCATCGTGGGCATCTCGTGCTCTATCCTGCCTTGGGATCCGTCCTACGCAGTACCCTCTCGTGCAATCTTGTCGGGTGACATCATCTTCGTCGGGTTGTCCCCTCCTTGCCTCCTCTGCGAACCTTCCAAAGCAAGCCTTCCTTCCCGAGGAGATCTGAGGTCGGGCCGATGAGCTGAGGTCGTGAAGGAACGTCAAGGTCGGACCTGGGGGAAGGTCGGGACAGCCAACCCCAAGAGGAGGTCGAGCTTTTGACCCCGTCCTGAGGATTCCCGATCTGACATCAGCTGACCGTAACTCCGCTATGTGGGCTACCCCGAGGTGACACCATCCACAGCAGCCCCTGAGCCTAAGGATGAATGAGACATCCATCCTTAGGATCCAAGTTCTTCCTGGTCGTCGTCTTTAGCAGGCTCCCAAAGCATTTCGATCGGGCTTTGGTAGGTGCACCTGCCAGGTATAGCCGCTGGGCCTAAGGTTGAATGGGACATTCGACCTTAGGGTCTGAATTCTTCTAGGTCGCAGACTCTAGCGTGTTCCCGAAGCCTCTTGACCATGCTTTAGCAGGTGCACCGCCTAGGTGCACCTGCCAGGTGTAGCTCCCGAGCATGAGATCGGATGGTACATCTGGGCCTAGGGTCAAGTATGAAGTACAATTCTTCATTCATCTTCGGACTAAGCCATTGCCCAGAAACCGATGGTGGTCAGCGAAGCCGACCAACCATAGGTCGGAGGCAGGCGGCTGCATCGGCAAGGCCATATCCCAGAGGCTGGTGGCGGTCGGTTAGCTCGGCAAGCCCACTATCCGAAGGCCGATGGTGGATGCTGAGTTTGTCGGGACTACTGCCTGGAGGCTCATGGTAGTCCCAAAGTCGACTTAGTCATAGCTCTGAGGCTGATGACTAAGTCAGCAAGGCCATAGCCCGGAGACTGATGGCGGTCAGCGAGCTTGGCAAGCCCACTGCACGAAGGCCGATGGTGGTTGCCGAGTTTGTCGGGACTACTACTCGGAGGCCCGTGGTAGTCTTGAAGTCAACTTAGTCATAGCCCGAAGGCTAATGACTGAGTCGGCAAGGCCATAGCCCGGAGGCTGATGGCGGTCAACAAGCTCGGCAAGCCGACTGCCCGAAGGCCGATGGTGGTTGCCGACTTCGTCGGGACTACTTCCTGGAGGCCCGTGGTAGTCCCGAAGTTGAATTAGTCATAACCCGGAGGCTAATGACTGAGTTGGCAAGGCCATGGCCCAAAGGCTAATGTGCGGTCAGCGAGCTCGGCAAGCCCACTACCCGAAGGCCGATGGTGGTTACCGACTTCATCGGGACTACTGCCCGAATACTCGTGGTAGTCCTGAAGATGACTTAGTCACAGCCCGGAGGCTAATGACTAAGTCAGCTAGGCCATAGCCCGGAGGCTGATTGTCGTCAGCGAGCTCGGCAAGCCCACTGCTCGAAGGCCGATGGTGGTTGCCGAGTTCGTCGGGACTATTGCCCGATGGCCCGTGGTAGTCCCGAAGTTGACTTAGTCATTGTTTGAAGGCTAATGACTGAGTCGGAAAGGCCATAACCCGAAGGCTGATGGCGGTTAGCGACCTCAGCAAGCCCACTGCCCGAAGGCCGATGGTGGTTGCCGAGTTTATCGGGACTACTGTCCGAAGGACTGTGGTAGTCCCGCAGTTGACTTAGTCATAGCCCGGAGGCCAATGAGTGAGTCGCCAAGGCCATAGCCCGAAGGCTGATGGCGGTCAGTGAGCTCAGCAAGCCCACTGCCCGAAGGCCGATGGTGGTTGCCGAGTTCGTTGGGACTACTGCCCGGAGGCCCGTGGTAGTCCCAAAGTCAACTTAGTCATAACCCGGAGGCTAATGACTGAGTCAGTAAGGCCCTAGCCCGAAGGCTGATGGCAGTCGGCGAGGTCGAAGGAAGATCCCAAGAAGAAGTCATCGGATGGTTAACTGACCCTGGGGCATGCGTTATGCATGTGGACCCCTGACAGTTTGAACAAGGAACCAATCATGTCTCATTAAGGTTGTCAAGACCGGGATAACAAAACGGCTGATCAAACCTCAGGTTCCCCACTTTTTCGCAACAGCTCGCAGATCCAACGGTCAAGATTCATCACTAGAGCAAAGTGGTGGGTTCGGCAGCGGTTTCTCTGGAGCGCGCTACGGGGACCATGCGGGTAACCGTTAGCCACTCCAGGTAACCGATGACTCTGATCCACCAACGGGACGACGTGGCCGCCAGGGAGGCGGATGGGCCGAGACGCCTCGGATGCCCCGCGTACACCGCTAACGGCGCCGCTCATTCGAAGATGGCGTTGCCAGACCCTTCATTGCCCGCTTTTAAACTCCGTCGTTTTGCCTTCCTTCTTATTCATACCTTCTCTTCACTGAAAAATTCCCAAAAACTTTCGCATCCAAGCTCTCGCGCCTCCTCCCTGGCTCCACGCAGCTTCAGCACTCAAAGCAGCCACCCCCACTACTGGTGCGTCATCTGCTACCACAAGGGTCGTCGACTTTTCTGGTTGAAGCCCATGGCGCCCAAGAGATTGTCGAGGAAGGCGGCAAAGTCCTCGTAGGTGGCCAAGATGAGACCGAGCGCGGCTTGGCCTTCGTTCCCTCACGTGTCGGGGGAGAGATGATGGTGGACTTGCAGCAAGCCAGTGTCCTTCCTCCTCCGGAGCTCGTGCTGTGGCGCCCGGCACGTGGAGAGCAGTTTACAACCCCTGACTCCAATGAGTTGGTTGTTTTTGCTGCCTTCCTCCTCCGTGGTTTTGGAGTGCCTGCCCACCCCTTTGTTCAGGGCCTAACCACTACTACGACATTGCTCTCTATAACCTCAATCCAAATTCTATCCTTCAAATTTCTATCTTCATCCATCTCTGTGAGGCCTATCTTGGGATAGACCTAGACTTCAACCTCTTCCGCCACTATTTTTGTCTCCAGGGAACGGTCGGCAGCGTGGTCGATGGGGCTAGGATTCAATTTCGATAGAGGATGTTGTAGCGCTACATCCCTGTCGAACTGATGACCTCGAACAAGGGCTAGCACGCCGAGTGGTTCTACATCGGGAACCTCGAATCGGCAATCTCCCCCGAGATCTACTAGGAGCCGACCCCGGCGACCACCTGTACGGCCACCCACTCTCCTAGCGACCAGGACCAAGTCGACAAGCTTGCCACCATGGTGGATTGACTGAAGGAGCAAGGCCTGAACGGCGCCTGAGTGGTGCTCAACTTCGCCCTCCGAGGCCTTCAACCCTGCAAGGAGAGGGTGAGGCCGGCGTACGAGTACTCGGGCGGTCGGGATCCTGCTCGGGAGGTGACAATCCCCCTTGAATGCATGCACCAAAGGTTGTTGGGCTTCTTCTCGAACACGGCGGACATAAGCGATGGGGACCTGCTCGGGTAAAACCTCCATCACCCTCGTCCCGTGGTAAATTCGACCTCCCTTTTCTTCATTTGTTCTGCTTGCTTCTTCTTCTTTTGTTTGGTATCTCACCTGCCAGGAGTCGGCGTTGATAGGGATGGGAAGCTTACTTGTCACTCGCACCGGTCCCCGAAACGGCCAAAGGCGAGATGCCGAGAATCCGCATACCTCTGTCGAGGTCAGAGGGGAAGTGGAAGAAACCCGATTTCCCTCGGCATAAGCCAGAGGCGAAGAGGGCGTCGCCGGGGAGTTTCAAGATCCCCGGTGTGAAGCGGAAGCTCATGGTTACCTCCGACGAGGAGGGGTTGTGGGAGGGTGACGCACGTCCTGTGTCACCATCGTCCAGCTCGAGCGGGATGCTAAGGTCGGAGCCGTCCTGGCGCCCGAAGAAGGCGGCCAAGCGCATCGGGATCTCGTTTAGGGTCTTCGCCAAGTAAGTGATAAACTGAGTCATCCATCTTGATTTCCTTTCTTTTTTGTATGTTGATGAATTACCTCGAGTAGGGTCATTGAGGACGCTAAGCCCCATGCCGAGGAACCGGCGAGGGTGGCCGAGCCGGCCGCCAAGGTCGAGGGGGTGAGGTCTGACCCACCCTCGGCTGCTGCTGACTCGGAAGCCACGGCTTTGGCGATTGGCCAAGTGGAGAAGCAACCGGCGGCGGAGGACGAGGATAGGGTTGACAAGACAGCCACCGAAGCGATCGAGGCGGTGACCAAGGTGGCCCAAGCCGGCCCGAGCGGCGAGGACAAGGGGGCTCTCCGGAGCCGCCGAAGATCAACTAGGACCTGCTATCCCTCTTAGAAGTTGACGACGGTAGAGCCCTCGGGACTAAGTCAGCCGTAACGGGGACCAAGGGCCTCCCCGCCTCGGGCGCCGATGCTCAGATGGTCGGGGGTGCCGAGGACCAGCTCGGCCCGAGGGTCGAGGAGGCCACCATTGTAGACCAGCGGGTTTCGAGCAGCGTGCCAGTGGACGAGGAACCCTCCGACGCCAAGGCCGAGGACGTGTTAGAGCTCGACCGTGCCCTTCCCCACGTCCGCGACCTGTTCCTATTATCAGACTCTTCTTTCCTCCCTTCGCTCCCTCTCTAATGCCTTGAAATCGCAGGATGCCGCCCACCCATCACGGTCCACCGAGGTGGTGCGGGAGTTGGAGATGAGGCTAGCCAAAGCTTCCCGCCATAAGTCCGCTACCCTCCTGCCTCAACTCCCCTCAAAGTCGTCAGTTGACTTGTTTTGTCTACAGACGCCGACAAGGCAATAGCCTATGCCGAAAGAATCAAGGAGGTCGTCAAGGAGGCCAACTTGATGGCCTCGAAGCTCCTCCTGTAACGAGACAGCATCTAGGGGCTTCTCAAGCTGTTGAACACCACCCGCAAGGAGGCCAAGGTGGAGGAGAAGCTGACGAGGTCCGAGGCGGCCGAGGCTGAAGGGTTACGCGGAGGCTACGCTAGCCGAAAACAAAAACTTTTCTACCACGCAAACCAGGAACACTTGCAAGTAAGGACCGATAGATCGTTACCGATTGGAGTATGCAGTGGAAACAGCCAATCGTGGCTATCCAATCTGGAACCGTGGCCGCCGATGATAGCCAATTCCCGCGAGCCGACAAATGATTCCTCGGGGACACCGATTCACCAATCGCCAATTCAACGATGTCGCAGCCGATCTGAGTCGTCCGACCGCGCTCTTGTCGCGATTCGCCGCAGCCACTCCGGTGCAGCCGATCCAAGCCGACAACAGCGGCAACGAGCGCCGCTCTACGGTATCCACACGTCCGGATAGAACACCGAACACCCGTGTGCTAGCACGCGATGCAAGGCAAGGGTTTGGCTCGAAAGTGGGGAGGGTTTCTGTGGAGATTGATCTTGGCGACTTGTTGCGCCAAATCGGATTGATTTCGGTGCAATTCGATTCAACCGATGTACCGCATCTATCCACCCCGCCGCCTTTATATAGAGTTGGCCTCGGGACTAGTGGCCGATCGGGACTCTATTTTGAATCGGATCTCATCCGTGTCTCATAGAGTTGGCCGCCCATACGTCGTAAGCCCATAGGACTCTATCCGATCGAGCCGTATCCGAGTCCAACTCGAATGCCTGTTCTTATCCCATTAAGCGTGCGACCCTGTAGGTTCAGGTATACTCGGTTTCAGCTATAGTCTAACTTAGCCGATCATCGGCTCGAGTCCAACTCACCGACACATGTCAACGCGGCGCCTAGCAGCACATATTGACACCATAGTATACAAGAATATAATATCGGCTCGAACCTATAATGTGTACACAAATCCCTTTGCCTCACGATACCAATTAAGCTATAGGCAAGCTGTGTGCCATCCCTTCAATAGCTTAACCATTCTCTTGAACCATATTGGATTATCTGTCTCTTGATTGACTCCTCAATCAACTTAGCATGGCCATGCATTTCCATAATCCATTACCTTGAGGGGCCCAGAGATATCTCTCCGAAAGGTGGGGCAAATTCCATCTTGATCACTCACATCCCACTCCATATTTCATGCAAACCCGAAAACTACCTTTATAACTACCCGCTACGGAATAGCGTTTGGTAGTCCCAAAGTAGGCTACTACACATGTTGGAATCCATGGTGATCTCAGGTCTAAGGACTTTGTACCCTACCTGAGACCAACTAATGGCACATTAATTCCTGTAGTATCTCATGGAGGGTCTATCCAACAATGTGTTCTCTAACACATGTGTCCATGTTTATTGATTTGGTATCTCCATACCCATGATCTATGAGACATGATCATCAATCAATAGACATGCCGATCTTTGAATCATATTTGTTCCAACAATATGATATATGATCAAGGATCATTTAGAAATAGATTCATACATATAGAGTATCATAAATAAGTCACGTACTTATTGATCAATAAAAGATGTCTATTTAATGGAACCGAATAACACTTTATTCATTTATACATAAACATTGACAATGATATCCAACATCTCCATGTTGCCTCTAGGGCATATCATTAACAGTCTCCCACTTGCACTAGAGTCAATCATGTAAGTATCTAATACCCATTGCTCTTTTGTGCGCCTCATGTTTCGGCTGAGGGAGAGGTTTTGTCAACGGATCGGCTATGTTGAGATCCGTGTGCACTTTGCATATCCCGACATCACCTCGTCCACTATCTCGCGGATTAGATGATATCGCCGAGTATGTATTTGGACTTCGATGTGACCTCGGCTCCTTGGCTTGCGCAATGGCTCCACTATTATCACAATAGAGAGACATTGGACCATCGTACTAGTCATCACACCAAGCTCGAAACGAATTTCTTGATCCAAACAGCCTCCTTTGCGGCTTCCGGCAATGTACTCACCTCCGTTGTAGAATCGCAACGTATCCCGCTTGGAAAACTTCCAAGAAACTGCGCCTCCGTTCGGCAAAACACGAACCCAGTTGCGATCTATAATCATCCTTGTTCGTTTGGAAGCTAGCATCGGTGTAACCACTTACAACGAGCTCTTCTTCACCTCCATAGACTAGGAACATATCCTTAGTTCTTCTTAAGTACTTAAGAATATACTTTACTGGCAGTCCAGTGACCTTCACCTGGATCCGATGTATCTGCTCGTAGCACTCAAAGCGTACGAGACATCTACGTGTACAAAGCATGGCATACATGATGGATCTAATTGCCGAAGCATATGGAACCATACCCATCTTATTTCGCTCATCATGTGTCCGAGGACACGATTCTTGCTAAGATTAATGCCATGTGGCATGGGCAAGAAATCTTTCTCGGGAATCATGCATGTTGAACCTTTTCAACACCTTGTCAATGTATGTACTTTGGCTTAATCCAATTAGCCTCTTGGATCTATCTCTATAGATCCGAATGCTAATATGTATGTTGCCTCCCTAAGTCTTTCATGAAAAACTATTTTTCAATGAAGACTTAACGGATTCCAAGATAGGGATATCATTTCCAATCAACAATATGTCATCCACATATAAGATTAGAATACAATTGCACTCCCACCGACCCTTTTGTAAACACAGCCTCCTCTTCATTTTTGATGAAACCAAACCCTTTGATTACTTCATCAAAATGAATATTCCAACTCCTAGATGCTTGCTTCAATCCATAAATGGATTTACGTAGCTTGCATATCTTTCCGAGCGATTGTGGATCGACAAAACCTTGAGGTTGCATCATATATACATCCTCGCTTAGGTTTCCATTTAGGAAAGCCGTTTTGACATCCATTTGCCATATCTCATAATCGAAATATGCAGCAATCGCTAGGATAATCCGAATAGATTTAAGCATTGCGACGGGCGAGAAGGTTTCATCATAATCAACTCCTGAATCTGTTTAAAACCTTTCGCCACCAATCGCGCCTTATAGATGTGAACATTTCCATCCATATCGGCACACTCAATTGTTTTGACACCATCGGTGGATCAACCAAGTTCCAAACTTGATTGTCGTACATGGATTCTATTTCGGATTTCATGGCTCCAAGCCACTTGTTGGAATCGGGTCCCACCATCGCTTCCTCATAGGTCTTAGGTTCATCGTTGTCCAACAACAATATGTCACGTTGTTCCGCACCGTGTACTGTCGGGTGCACGACGTGATCTTCGGACCTTCGTGAGGCGGTGTATCTACAACGGTGGCGCAACACTTTGCTCCTCCCGTTGTGGTTTTGTGGTCGCAAACATTTTCGGTGTTTCTTGAACTTCTTTAAGATGCACCCTGCTCCCACTAACCCTTCTTGAAAGAAACTCTTTCTCCAAGAAAACACCGTGTCGGGCAACAAACACTTTTCCTTGTTCCCGATTATAAAAGTAATATCCCTTAGTTTCCTTAGGATATCCCACAAAGAAGTACTTGTAAGATTTGGGTGTGAGTTTGTCGGTCGTAAATGTTTTACATAAGCTTCGCATCCCCAAATTTTGAGAAAAGACAGACGAGGGGTTGCCCTGTCCATATCTCATATGGTGTCTTTTCAACCGACTTAGATGGAACTCTATTTAGTGTGAGCGCATCTGTTTCAAGAGCATATCCCCAAAAGGATAACGGAAGATCACTTTGGCTCATCATGGACCGCACCATGTCCAACAAGGTACGATTTCTCCGTTCGGACACCCCATTCCATTGTGGAGTTCTGGTGGAGTCAACGGGAACAATTCCACAATCTTTCGGATGATTACCAAACTCTTGGCTCAAGTATTCCCCTCCATGATCGATCATGGAAACTTGATTGTTTTCCCTAAATGATTATGTACTTCATTCGGAATTCTTTGAACTTTTCAAAGGATTCGGACTTATGCCTCATTAAGTAGATATAACCATATCTACTAAAGTCATCGGTAAAGGTAATGAAGTACCGATAACCACCTCTCGGCCGTTGAGCTCATTGGTCCACATACATCGGTATGTACGAGTGCCAACAAGTCACTTGCTCTCTCACTTGTGTCCCATGAAAAGGTGTCTTTGTCATCTTACCAAGTAAACAAGACTCACATGTCTCAAATGATTCAAAACCAAAAGAGTGAAACAATCCATCCTTATGGAGCTTCTCCATGCGTTTCTTATTCATATTGCCTAAGCGACAATGCCGGATGAACGTGGGGTTTGTATCATTAGAGAGTTGCCTTTCGTATTAATGTTATAGATGGGAGACGCTTCAAGATTCAAAATGTATAATCCATTCACCAATGGAGCATGAAAATAGAACATATCTCGATATATATTGAACAACCATTGTCCATTGATCTAAAATCATATCCTTCCGCTTGCAAACATGAAGCGGAAATAACGTTTTGACATAGTGTTGGAACACAATAACAATTATTTAATTCCAAAACTAATCCCGAAGGTAGATGAAGTGGTAGTGTCGACGGCAGCGTAGCAACACTTGCTCCATTGCCGACGCGCAGTTCACCTCGCCCCTTCTTAAGCCTCTACTTCTTCTCATTCCCCGCAACGATTTGCAAATATGAGCTACCGATCCGGTATCAAATACCCAACATCGGGGTGAAGTAGCAAGATTAATGTCTATAACATTAATACCGAAGCGTAAGTCATACTTTGCTTCTTTTGAGATCCTCCATGTACTTCTTGCAGTTTCTTTTCTAGTGGCTGTCTCCTTGCAAGTAGAAGCAAACGACATCGATGTCGTCGACCCCTTCTTGCCCTTCTTTGCATTGGAGGCACTCGCGATCTCATCGGGAGTTAACTTCCTCTTGGTGCAAAGTTTCTTGACAGTGGTTTGCGCTTAGCCTTCGCATCATCATCACATGATGACCTTTTTTGGATACTCTCCTCACTGTCTTTAGCATCCCATGCAATTCAGCCAAGGTCTTATCCGTCTGTTCATGTGATAATTCAATATGAACGGCTCAGAAGCTCGGAGGGAGCGGCCGGAGAATCACATCGGTAGCCAACTCTTGGCTAAGGGGAAAACCTAGTTTTCCGGACTCTCGATATAGCCAATCATCTTTACCACATGCGGCCCGACGGGATTCCCTCAACAAGCACGCACGCAAACAAGGACTTCGAGGTGTTGAACCTCTCGGCCCGAGCTTTGTTCTCAAACATGCCACGCAGTCCCCGAATAATAGTGTGAGCATCGCTGCTCTCATATTGCTTCGAAGCTCGGGGGACATTGTAGCAAGCATGAGACACTTATATCTAGGGCATCATTAGTGTGCTTCTCGTAAGCCCTCCGTGCGGTTGCGTAGCATTGTTAGGCAAATCATCCGGATAAGGTACTTCAAGAACGTACTCCTTACGCTCTTGCTTGAGAACAATTCTCAAGTTGTGATACCAATCCATAAAGTTTGTTCCATTTAATTTTTCTTTCTCGAGAATAGATCGCAAATTAAAAGCACTAGGTGTAGTATTAGCCGCCATTTATTCTACAAATAGAAAAAGCAAAGTTTAGCACAATGTTTATGCTATGTCTATTGTTAAACAATTTAACATTAGACTCCCATTACGTATTTTACACCTTCCCTCTAGGTTACGTCTTGGGTCAAGATCCACATGTTAATTAATTTCTAGTGAGCTTTGGCATCACTTTGCTAGAAAATTAGTAACATCGGTAAGCAACACCTTGCTAATCACATCTCTATGTGACTCTTGTTGTTGGTGTGACATCTCCATGCCCCGGCGCCAACCTATGCCCCAAGGCCCAAAACTGTTTTGATAGCCTTGTTAAGTAAACCAAATGTTCGCTGTATATGTCGACATATACTCCTCGTGTTATGATAGAGAATGGCACTCTGCTTTGGCAGACCCACCATTGACGAGCATAACGGTGGCGGGTGCAACATTTGGAAGGGCATCATTACTACTTAATTTTGTGAGGGATACTATCCTATCAAACAAACATATCACATATATGAAAGCAGGTAGAATAGCATATAATGAAATAGTATGGCCCCCTTCACATGGTGATCTCCATCTCCATGTCGGCGCTGAGGATCTCCATCTTTGGCACCATCTTCCAATGTGCATGATGCTTGATTTCTTCAAACTAAGCTACTACTATAGAAGCTCTAATTGAAGATTACATCGACTCGTAGGTCGTGAAAGAATATTACAAGCATTGCACGTAAGAAAGAATATTACAGGGATTGCACATATGAAAGAATATTACACGCATCACATGCATCTCATACATACAATAGGGACATACCATCTCAAAGCATTCTCTGCAAAAACAAGTTAGGCGTAGAACGTTTTCTACCTATCACAGAGAAACGGCATCGAGAGGACCTATAAGCCGCCCCTCGCGGGCTTCGGGCAGCGCCGGAACACCACACGAAATTCATAGATCCAATCTATGAAATCGCTTACGGAAATCATATTATGTCGTCCCGATACACTATCAAGGGAGATGGTTTGCGTAGGCGCGAGGCAGCAAACAAGATCGGACTACGAGATAGCTTCGGTATAATCACATTATACCATTTCGATACACTATCAAGGAACGCTATCTCGAACCCGACTCAAACCGAGTTCTATGGATATTGCCTCGACGTAATCACATTACGCTGTTCCGATACACTATCAAGGAACGCAATTACCATCTACTCTCCTCAATAGATCCCGAAAAACCGATTGATCTAATCAACTCGTGTGCTAAACTTGTTCCGGATCAATCTATAACCCAAACTAAGCAAGATTAGCTCGATACCACCGAAGGGTTACGCGGAGGCTACGCTAGCCGAAAACAAAAGCTTTTCTACCGCGTAAACCAGGAACACTTGCAAGTAAGGGCCGATAGATCGTTACCGATTGGAGTATGCAATGAAACGCCAATCGGGCTATCCGATCTAGAACTATGCGGCCGATGACGCCCGATTCCCGCAAGCCGACACGATTCCCGGGGACGTCGATTCACCAATCAGCCGATTCGCCGATGTCGCAGCCGATCCGAGTCATCCGACCGTGCTCTTGTCGTCGATCTGCCGCAGTCGTTTCACTCCGATTACAGCCGATCCGAAGCCGATCAACAGCGCGCAACGTAGCAGCGCCTCTACCGGTATCCACACGTTCGGGGACAGAACACCGAACACCCGTGTGCTAGCACGCGATGCAAGGCTAGGGTTTGGCTCAAAAGTGGGGAGGATTTCCGTGGAGATTGATTTCGGCAATCGAGGCGGTGACCAAGGTGGCCCCGGAAGCTGGCCCGAGCAGGCGACCGAGGACAAGGGAGCTCTCCTGGAGCTGCCAAAGATCAACTAGGACCTGCTATCCCGCATAGAAGTTGACGACGGTAGAGCCCTCGGGACTAAGTCAGCCGTAGCGGGGACCAAGGGCCTCCCCGCCTCGGGTGTCGATGCTCAGATGGTCGGGGGTGCCGAGGACCAGCTCGGCCCGAGGGTCGAGGAGGCCACCATTGTAGACCAGCGGGTTTCGAGCAGCACGCCAGTGGACGAGGAACCCTCCGAAGCCAAGGCCGAGGATGTGTTAGAGCTCGACCATGCCCTTCCCCACGTTCGCGACCTGTTCCTATTATCATACTCTTTTTTTGTCCCTTGGCTCCCTCTCTAATGCCTTGAAATCGCAGGATGCCGCCCACCCATCACGGTCCACCGAGGTGGTGCGGGAGTTGGAGATGAGGCTAGCCGAAGCTTCCTGCCATAAGTCCGCTACCCTCCTGCCTCAACTCCCCCCAAAGTCGTCAGTTGACTTGTTTTGTCTACAGAAGCCGACAAGGCCATAGCCTATGCCGAAAGAATCAAGGAGGTCGTCAAGGAGGCCAACTTGATGGCCTCGAAGCTCCTCCTGTAGCGGGACAGCATCTAGGGGCTTCTCAAGCTGTTGAACACCACCCGCAAGGAGGCCGAGGTGGAGGAGAAGCTGACGAGGTGCGAGGCGGCCGGGGCTGAAGGGTTACGCGGAGGCTACGCTAGCCGAAAACAAAAACTTTTCTACCGCGCAAACCAGGAACACTTGCAAGTAAGGACCGATAGATCAAGATTGGAGTATGCAGCGGAAACAGCCAATCACGGCTATCCGATCTTGAACCGTGGCCGCCGATGACAAACCGATTCCCGTAAGCCGATAGTTGATTCCCGGGGATGCCGATTCGCCGATGTCGCAGCTCGATCCGAGCCGCCCGACCGCACTTGTCGCCAATCCGCCACGCCGCCTCACTCCGATTGCACCGATCCGAAGTCGATCAATAGCGCGCAACGTAGAAGCGCCTCTACTTGTATCCACACGTCCGGGGACAGAACGCCGAACACCCTTGTGCTAGCACGCGATGCAAGGCTAGGGTTTGGCTCGAAAGTGGGGAGGGTTTCCGTGGAGATTGATCTCGCTGACTTGTTGCGCCAAATCAGGTTGATTTCGGCGCAATTCGATACAACTGATGTACCGCATCTCTCCACCCCTCGCCCCTTTATATAGAGTTGGCCTACTGGGACTATTGGCCGATCAGGACTCTATTTCGAATCGGTCTTCTCTATTATTCTCAACCAATCTTCAGCATCCATTGGTTCTTCTGCCGTGGAGAATGTTGGCGGCTTGGCTCGCATAAACTCGCCTAAGCTTGATCTTCCGTGTTGTCCTTGGTTGTTGGCAATGGCTTGAAGCAGTTGGGTTTGTAAAGCCATGACTTCCGCTAGGGTGGAGGGGTTAGGCTCTTGCGGGTTCTCAGTAGCTGCTGAGGCTCTGCGACGGTGCGCCATCCGAGGAATATAGATGAGGTAAGAGATTGGATCGACTAAGGTCACGGTTCTAATCGATTTCTTAGTGATCTTCAAGTTGTTTTTAAGTGATCTTTTGCACACAACAAGCATGGTGGAATAAACTCATTTAAGACATAACATGGAACTTCATATCAGTTCATAGATGTTATATCATGGGGATACATTGGACATGTGTAGTCCCATACATCACGATACAACATCACTAGTATCGATCTAGGGTTTTCATACATAAGTGTAGGGGCACGGTCATTGCTGTCTTAATTCCTTTCAAGCAAGACCAGGGTTGCCACAGATTTCTTGTCTAGTTATCCGGGTTGTTGCCCGATCTGGGGTTGCCACCTACGGTTGTTGCATTGGCACCGGTAAGAGGAGGGATGTCGCGTGGCTTGGGGCATTGGTTGGCATAGTGTCCAAATTCTTAACAGTTGAAGCATTTCACATTCTTTTTCCTTGGGGCTGCCAGGATAGGTGTTGGAGTGCAAAACGGTGCGGCGGTTGTCCTAGGGCGTCATTGGCATAGTGCCCTAACTCTCCATAGTTGAAGCGTGCACATTCCTCCATAGACGTCGGGGAATCTCCTCCGCATCTTCAGGGGTACACACTGTGCTGGTGACGATCATCTTGCCAGTGCCACCTGTATTCCACCTTGGTGACTTCCTCTTCATGGGGTTAGATGGTGGCGAACTGAAATCTTGGCCGGTTGTTTGATTGGATTCTTTATCCTTTCTTCCAATCGGGGTCCTGGTGTACTTGTCCCATATACTGTTCTTTACTCCATGTTCTTGTTTCATGGAACCGTAGCGGGGGTCAAGTGTTTCCTTCCATCCTAAGAGTGGGTTTGATGTTACCGCTCTCTGTGGGCTTGACAGCATACTTGCAGGAGTCATCAGGGTTTGCTACGGAACGTACTGACGTTGCTCTGGGTACCAATACTGAGTTTGAATCTGTTGCTGTTGGAACAGTTGTTGCATTTGTTGCATCATCATGACCATTAGCTGGGTCTGGTTAGCCACTACCTGGGCTAAGGTCGGGTTCACAAGGGAAGGAGGTGGAGTGTCCACAGGGTCGCTCTGGGTTAATCCATGAGACTGCTGGGATCTTGATTTACTGCCCTTGGCTTTTCCCATCTGATACCAGCTCTATAGACCCCTGTTTTTGAGGACGGGAATCATTCGTGTTCATAGTACCATTTCCCTGGATCGAGTAGTTTGGTACCCACGAATACAGTACTGAATTATCAGGTGCAACGTGCACGAATAGTCTTACATAGTATATGTTACAATCATAGGCCCGAATGCAATATTATTACATAGGACCTACTAGTCCAGATACAACCAAAAGCAGAAATTTGATAAGATAGCAGACGGAAGGCAGCGGCATGTCGATCGCCAACAGGCAACGACTGGGGACTAAGACCTATTGTGCTCCATTGTCTTCATTCATCCAGGTGAAGGGTTGCGCGGAGGCTACGCTAGTCGAAAACAAAAATTTTAACCGCGCAAACCAGGAACACTTGCAAGTAAGGGTCGATAGATCGTTACCGATTGGAGTAGAGTGCAGCGGAATAGCCAATCGGGGCAATCCGATCCGGAACAAGTAGCCGATTCCCGAGACGCCGATTCGCCAATCGGTCGATTCAGCCGGCTGCGTTCTCACGCCTCGCTCCGATGCGTCCGACCGCAGCCGATTCCACCACGCCCGATCGCTCCGATTGCGCCGATCAATAGCGCGCAACGTAGCAGCGCCTCTACCGGTATCCACACGTCCCGGACGAACGCCGTACACCCGTGTGCTAGCACGCGATGCAAGGCTAGGGTTTGGCTCGAAAGTGGGGAGGGTTTCCGTGGAGATTGATCTCGACGACTTCTGTTGCACGCGATGCAATTGACGTATATTAGCTCTCCACCCCTCCCTCCTTTATATAGAGTTGGCCGACTGGGACTAGTGGCTGATTAGGACTCTATTTTGAATCGGATCCTATCCGAATCTCACGAGTTGGTTGCCCATACGTCGTAAGCCCATAGGACTCTATCCGATCGGATCCCTATCCGATCGAGCCGTATCCGAGTCCAACTCGAATGCCTGTTCTTATCCCCTTAAGCGTGCGACCACAGTAGGGTTCGGGTATACTCGGTTTTGGCTATAGTCTAACTTAGCCGACCGTCGGCTCGAGTCCAACTCAGGCCGACTCCAACGCGGCGCCTAGCAGCACATATTGACACCATAGTATACAAGAATATAATATCGGCTCAACCTGTAATGTGTACACAAATCCCTTTGCCTCACGATACCGCTTAAGCTATAGGCAAGATGTGTGCCATCCCTTCAATAGCTTAACCATTCACTCGAACCGTATTGGATTATCTCTGTCTGTTGATTGAATAACTACCCGATTACGGAATAGCGTTTGGTAGTCCCAAAGTAGGCTACTACACATGTTGGAATCCATGGTGATCTCAGGTCTAAGGACTTTGTACCCTACCTGAGACCAACTAATGGCACATTAATTCCTGTAGTATCTCATGGAGGGTCTATCCAACAATGTGTTCTCTAACACATGTGTCCATGTTTATTGATTTGGTATCTCCATACCCATGATCTATGAGACATGATCATCAATCAATAAACATGCTAATCTTAGAATCATATTAGTTTCATTAATATGATATATGATCAAGGATCATTTAGAAATAGATTCATACATATAGAGTATCATAAATAAGTCACGTACTTATTGATCAATACAAGATGTCTATTTCATGGAACTGAATAACACTTTATTCATTTATACATAAACATTGACGTGATATCCAACATCTCCATGTTGCCTCTAGGGCATATCACTAACACCAGGTAGTAAGCATAGGGGTCCTCCAGTTCTTCGTTTCCACCATCTGAAGGTTTGTGCGTATAGCAAGGATGAGTACCCAACATACTCAGCAAGCCAACACGAAATGATACACATGATAGGGCCATTCAAAGGGAGGCTGTGGTTTATTTGCACAAAGCCAATTTTCTCAAATCATTTTACAAACCTAACATCTAGCCAGTCCAGTTTTAGTTTCAGAGTATATTAAATCGGTGACGGTTCTGTCTGTCATCCATCGTGATACCAAGGATGGTTTCCCGTCTCCGGATCGTCATGGTTTTTCTGGGGAGTCAACCCTTCTCGCAGGTCGAGAAGTTGAGTCCACCAGCTCACAAAATCATTATGCATTCCCACCCATCAATTTAAAATTTATGAGTCTAGCCACGGGAGAAACTTGTCACGTCGCTCATTAACCGCGAGCATGGCTACTCGAATAGATTGATTTACTCACACTACAGTGGATTTACACTTTACCCGTACTCTGTAACTGCTCATTGAATGAGCTTTCATCCCTCTATATGGGACGGTCACGGCAAAGCCTTTCGATAACCTCACTTTGGCAGTACCCGCTCCATGAACTTAAGTCCTCATGCACACTAGCCGTCATTTCCTAGAAGTGAGAAGAGTTCTGGCGTTCCCGAGGTAAGAGAGAAAAATCACTTAATCTTTAAGTCGTTGTTAAGTTTAGTTTAATATCACATAAAGGCCTTTTGTCTTATCACAAACACGGGCACTCTACCAATGGTAGGCCCAGGACACTCTACCCATTGGTAGGTCCTTAACTCAACACCTACACCTGAACCACTATTTAGGGATACTGCCTCCGCTCGCTATCTACTCCGCTAGGTCTATACCCATTCGAGAAGTACGGTTGTACTGGCTCGTTCTAAGTTGTAGGTCTCATGGCTCGGTCCTTAATCGACCAGGGACGGTACTTGCCTTTCCTGGAATCCACCCAAATCCAACCATCCGTCGCAGTCTAAAAACAAGTACTCTTCATTTCTTTCATCAAAACTAGTTTCATCATGATCAAGGCAATGTGGCGCTCATGTCTCCAGATGTCGTGTTCCAACTACCTTCCCAAAGATAGTTGCCCAAGCACGAAGCTTATTTGTAAAATCATGAGTATGCACGAATCTAATATCAGCAGGGCTAAGCATTTTACTGAAGTTAGCCTCCGGTCATATCACATCGAAGGTTACAAAGAATAATTCTAATGGTAATCAACATCAAGGCAGCGTATATCAAGCATAGGTACTCATTTGTGTATAGCATGCAATTTGTAATTAAAATCAACATCAATTCGCAAAGTAGGATCAATATGTTCAAAAGGAAGTGTTGAGTTGCCTTGCTCGCAATCTGTTGGCTTGAGTCTTCGACGTTCTCAACGGTTCCCTCGGACTCTATCATACGTGCGAGAAATCCAATTTAAATTCGATTAGAATTCAAATAAAATCCAATAAGATCCAATAAAAGCCAAAAGAATCACGAAAGCGGCTCCTAATACTAGGATATGACTCTACGCGAACCTAGGTTCGAATTTCGGTGAAAACTGAGTTAGGGAGAAAGAGTTATAAGGACTTGATGTTTTGCATTGAACCCGATTTAATTAAATATGAGCTGATATTTATTTTAATTTAATATGTTTAAAGCTTGAGAAATATTGGAGTTGATGATTCAACTAAAAAGGAAGTGGTTATCTTTCAATTTTACCAAAAAATTCATCGGGCGAGAAGCCCTAGGGTTAATAATAATCGAATCTCAAAATATTTGACAAACCTTGAAGCTTAGATGCCAAATAACTAATTTGGATTTTTGATTTTAGAAAAATCCATATATTGAAAAAATAATATTTAGGTGAATAATGGGTTCACAAAAGATAGGAATTTTTGAGAGGGAATATGTTAAGAAGTTTGACTATAGGTTCATAATTATTTGCAAAAGAAATTTTGGAAAAGAATAAATAATAATCTCTTGAAAAGATGTAAACTTCATTGTAAATAAGGTTTAGGAATTCAAAAGAGTAAATATATTTTTTTATGATTTTTACTAGGACCTTTTTTTAATCCCCATAAAAAATTAAATAGAAATTTTCAAAAAAAAATTGCCTAAGCGGGGGATCGAACCTGCAAACTCCCTCTCTCGGCTCGGCTCTCTCTCCACTAGGCTAGCGAGCCGATCACATTTTTCTTATCCCTTTCTTTTCTTTTCTTCCCTCTACTTCCTCTGTTCTTATCCTCTCCCCTTCCTCTGTTCTTCTCCCTCCCGCCTCTCTGCTCCAGCACCGGCGATGGCGCGCACGACGAAGGTGGCCAAAACCTGGAACCTAACAAGACCTACCCCATCTAGGAACCACGAGCTCTCCGATTTGGGGCTTGGCCGGGCCGGGAAGGCATCGGGGTGAGCCGGCAGTGGCGGTAGGCTTGCTGCGGCGGCGGAGCTCGGCGCCGGCACGCTTCGGCCAAAGTCCCAGCGAGTTGAGGGTCTAGAAAGCATCTAGGGACTAAGGGCATGCTTCCTGTGCGGCTGGTTTGCTTCGAGAAGGTCTGGATTAGCTCGGCACCGTGCGCGGCGGCCATGGCCGAATAGGGGGCTTGGTGCAGCTCGTCATCGGCTAGTTTCGGCGGCGCATTGGCTCGGGAAACATGGGGGAAACGAAGCTTAGAGCACGTAGATTGTGGACGTATCTTCAATTTGGGAAGAACTCGACCGTGGGCGACGAATTTTTGATTTCTGCTCCGGGCGGCCGGCGCTATGGTTCTTCCGACCGGGCCCGATCTTTTGCGAAATTCTTAGCGCACAGGCTATGGCGGCTGGGGACTTTTGAGGAGTTTTACAGAGGGAAAGATGGCGATCAAGATTGGTGTATAGCGTTTGTGCTATCGAGGTCTATTTATATTGATTCCACGGTGAGACCACGGTGGCGGTGCAGGGCACGACGCGGCACTGTCGCATGCATCACGGCCATGGCGCGCGCGTGGCCGATGTCCGCGAGGCGTGGGAATAGGATGGTGACGACGGCGGCATGGGCATGGAGAGGTGTAGCGACACGCGGAGAGGGGGCCTGGGGTGAAGGGCGCGGGCGCGGGGCCGGCGCGACGAGCGGGCGTGGCGGCGCTGGGGGGGGTCCAGCGCGGCGCGCGCGCGCGCGGCGCGCGAGGATGGCGGGCGAGGTGGCTAGCGTCGGCTCGACGCAGGCATAGTGGGGCGGTGTGCGGCACGGCGCTACAAGCGCGACGCGCGGCGCGCGGTGGCGAGGCGGTCCGGGGTCCTGGGTATGGCGTCAAACACTTGGCGCGCAATGAATAGTGACCTTTCGCATTTTCCCGAATTAACTTTCCTATTTCCCAATTATTTTTCCTTTTACCTCTAAAATTTAAAATAAATTCTAGCACACCCAAAATTAGTTTGTAAAATATGTTTTCAACCTATTCACCCACTTTTATTATTTTACAAAATACATTTTGCATGTTTAATTCATTTCTTTTTCTTAAATTCCAAAAATGCGATTTTGATTCAAAATAATTTCGGACTTCATATATATCCTTTTAAAAATATTTTTTCACTCATTTTGCCCACTAATTAATACTACTCTACCACCAAAATAATGTTTTGATCCCAAATATATATTTTTATAAATCCATAACCCTATTCTATTTTATATTTAAATCCCCAACTCTAAACTTCGAAATTTTTCTTCCCAATGGAAATCAAATCGTTTGGATTTTCTCAAACATCAAGATGAATCACTCTCCATATAAATTTATGCAACAAAGCAGGCAAATAAGAGGCAATAAACATGATGAGAAGCAAATAGCCAAAAGTTTTTGTAAGTTCCGATTTTTAATTCCCGGTTTTAAATTCTCCGATTTTTCAGGGTGTTACACGAAGTCGATCAAGTTCAGCAATTGGCTCGGTCTTCAAGGCGTCAAATTTAGCCTTCTCGGCAGTAATCTCTTGCTGGCTGGCCATGATGGTGGCCTCCAATGCTTGGTTTTCACGGCGATCGGCTATCCTCTATTTAGCTTGTTCAAGTTTGTGTCGATGCACCTCCATAAACGTGGCCGGTGCAATAATATCAGCCGGCTGGTCCGGCAGCCAATCTTGAATATCCTCAAACCGACTATGAATAGAACCGCAGTCGGTGACCAAGAAATCAAGGGAACACTCTAGCCGTTTGGCTATGTCTGATAGAGTGGCCTCTAGCTCCTCGTCCGACACCATCATGGCCTTATCGATGCCCTCGTCAGGATCAACGAATTTCGATAGATCGAAATCCAGAAGATCGACTACAGACTGCAAGTTAGAAGGTGGTTAGGACAGCCGATAAAGCTAAAAAGCCAATTTGTAAAACTCAACAGGACTTACTCGGATAGCTGGAACTGAGGTAGCCGCATCCTCACCTGCGACCGTCGGCGTCGGCTCCCTTGATGCATGGGAGGCAAGTGTTGGAGCACGGGCAGGCTGGAGAAGGTGCAAGTCAGAAATTCGATTGTGCGAGTAAGAAGGAAATGAAGATAGAGCTTACCGAAGGAGGAGGAGCCATTTTCTTCTTGGTGGCTAATTTCTTTGCCTGCAGACACAAAAAGCCGATAAATCATAATGATAAAAAAGAAAAATGGCAAGACTGAACGTGGAAAAATGCTTACCGGCTGGGGACGAGGGACACGTTTCGGAGGGCTTGGAGTCTGCTCGATGGTCTGCTCGGCCGATGGAGTCTAAGCATACTTGTCCGAAGAGCTCGTTTCGGCTGCGGCGGCTTTGACGGCTTGCTCCATTTCTTCGTCCCTAACTTCTTCTTCAAGGACCGCGTCCACATCCAGGTTGATTGGGGGCAAGTCATCGGCTGGGGTTGTCCTTGGCTTCTTTGAAGCTCATTTTCTTTTCTCTGCAGCCGGAGTAGCAGTAGCCGACGGTGTCGCCCTTTTCAGCCGATGTAATGGCACACAGGTTTGGCCATGGAGCAGAGTGGCCACCTTCGGCGCATGGCAGCCGATGATGGACGGGGCCAGCCCACAGCCGCCGGATAGCACGCCAGGCGCATAAATGGTTGTCACCCCCGTATTACTTGTGTGTGGAGGGAAGGTATCGGTTTTCTGCAAAGGAATAAGGCGTGATTAGTCAATAATACAAGAAGTGGCCGAGGAAAGATAAGAGAATAAAAGAGATACTTACCGATGGGGTCATCTCCGGGTCGATGATGGTCAAGTACATCGAGGTCGATTGATGGAACAAGTGCCACTTCCATTCGTTCCACCATCGGCTGAAGATTGTTGTCCTTGTCACCACTAGATCAATGTTGTCAATGCTGCCAAGAGGGGGGCTAGGAATGCTGAGCAGCCGATACATCATGATATCTCCCTCGATCTTGCCTCTGGATTGGATCCTGTCTGAGTAGTAGAGGTCGATCGGTAGTTGACCCATGCCAAGTTGTCTTGCGGCCACCATCGGATGATAAAACTCATAAGATTATTGAATGTTGCGCCCTTGGTGGATGCTGATAGGGAGGATGCAAGGTGTGATAGCCGACGTATATATTTCCCTTGGTTCTTCATATCCTTCAGAGTTGAGCTCATCCAGCCGAAGATCATCTAGGAGTTTGAATCTATCAAAATCTTCGTAAGCAAACAATATCCTTGAGCTGCTTGGGAAGCCACTGTACAGGTTGCCAAACCGGTTTTTGAAGTGTTCGGCTGTTAGCTTGGATCCGGGATAGGTTGCTACTGCTTCCCCATATGACAGGCATCGGCGGGTGGTCACTTCTTCATCATCTTCAAATCTTGGCTAGATTAAAGGAAAATCGGCCTCCAATGGGGTCGACCTTTCTGCAACCTGATAGAGGTGAAGGTTTAGCCACAACTGCAGTAGCCACCAGGGCCCTCCTATGTTGATGGCTTGTTTAGAAGCTAGTCAGGCCAATGCATTACTTAACATCTGGTATAGATAGCCGAGCAAATATTTTCCCAAAGGAACTTGTTTTTTGCTCACTAAGACTTCGGCTATGTGTCGCCGCGCTGCTAGTCGGCCCACAAATTACGCCTCGATCCGGCGTAAAACATACTTTTCCAGCCACATTAAAAGGTAAGCGGTGTGTTCTCTCTCAGAAATTGGGTCGTCTTTCATGTTCATTGATATGAAGCCGCTCCAGCCCCCTATGCTTTTGGTCTTAAAATTGTGGGAGCACTTGATGTTGAGGCCGACTGGGTCAACTGTGGATGTTATATACAGTCCTGTGATCATCACTATGTCCAAAAGGGTTGGTGTCATCGGCCCTTGCCTGAAGAGAAACACATTTAGCGTGTCTGACCAGAGGTAGGTGGCAGCCGATAAGAGGGGTTCGTCCTTTGATATATCGGCTATCGTCAGGGCTAGGCATTGACTTATTCCTATTTCAGTCCAGTGGGTTTGTTGCCTAGCCAACATCCGAGAATACCAAGCGGCGGATTTATCTGTTGAGGGCCAAGACTTGAAGGCTCCATCAGGGCTAGGTCGAGTGGAAAATCAAAGGGGATTCGGTTCGTTTCAGCATTAATAAACCCGCTAGGGTCTACATTGCCGATTGGCCCTAACAAGAACCGATTAGGGCTAGCGAGGTCTGGGAATGGAAATTTGGTGGGCGAGATGCTGCGATTTAAAGGATGGAAAAACAAGATTACAAAAGATGAAAGCCAAATTGCAAGGAGTAAAGAGCAGTAGCCGATGAAACTTATCTCTGGGTATTCCACTTGGGCTGCTTTGGAATGAGTGCTTGAGGACGCCATTGATGAGCGGGATTGTCGCTGCGGAAAGGGTTTGTTGGTGATGCCGCGCTTCGGGTCCGTGAGGTCGCCGAGGAGACGAAGTGTTTTTGCCTAGGGCTTGAGAGATGGAAATAACGGCGTGGCTGTTTCGGCGCAAGACAGTGCTATTTAAAGAGGTTTCTTGACAGCAGAGACAGAATCGACGAAAGTTGCACGGGAATTCGAAAAACGGTAAATCCGCAATATTATCTTATCACGGACTTGGGGGGCATGTGTTAACGACCAAATTTGGTAACCAAATCCCTGAGTTTAAGGCTGAAACCGAAGTGGAATCGGATTGGAAAATGATCTCGCGGAGAAAACAGAGGTGCGTATCGCCATGATCAAATCGCGGGAGGCCGCCTGGCTGAGGCGGACGTGGATGGATAGCCGATAGCCGATTCTCGATTTACGAGGGAGATGGAACCGTTTTCAATGAAGAAGCTTGAAGATAAAAGGAAGATTCGGTTCCTAAATGTGCGTTAAGATATTGCCTTCTATGGACAAAGTCCTATAACGGCAATTGTATTTGTAAAATAGGGTTTTGTTTAGATATTTCCTTTTGCAATGCGACATGGGACTGTATCTCGGGCTGTTGTTGTATTTTGAATAGTAGATTAGAAGAAACTGTGTTCTACATGGACTTTGTTGCACTTGGGTATAAATAGGACCCGAGACCTCTTGTAAAGAATAATCAGACATCAATACAATCTCGGCGCACCGCCAAACCTTTTCTTTTAGACGAGTTCTTGATCCCGCTTCGGGCTGCATCGATCTTGACTCCCGAATAAGGTAAATGCTTGTCGTTAGTAGTTTGTATCATCAAATCTAGTGCTTACATCATCATGACACTCTGGTTTAATGTTATAAGCTGCGCAAGTTATCATATACGACATATATCTAGAACAATGTCTAGATCTATCTCGCCGTCGGCTCGTTTCTCTCGGGAGACAGCAGTCGACAGAGCAAGATCTAGATGTTGGACTAGGTCATATGGTGTATCTACCATCTTGAACGGTTTACATCGGTCTACATAGATCTAATACTATCTTTTTGTACTTAATGTTGCATCATTTATGATCTGTTAAGTCGCTCTTAGAAGTATTTAGAACTATTCGATTAGATGCCTACTTGTAGAGACAATGCTGGGGTTTCAGCCAGCCTTACCTATTTTAATAATCTTTTAGCATTATTTACTATTAGATATATTAAAGTTGCCTCTTATATTAAAATCTCAATCTGGTTAAATGCCTTAAGCCAGTATCAGTCCGTTGGCATCAGTCGATAGCCGATTGATCTAGGCTTAACACATTTAGGTTAGATTGATATCTTTTTATAAGATATATCGGAGTAATAGCCGATACACATTAGATCTGCAGCATCGGCTAGGTTATAAATACAGATATTTGTTACCCTGATGTATATTTAGATTAAGTGATTTATATTGTCTCGGCATAGCCGATCTATCCTAGTCACTTAGTTTAAATGTGCTTCAGGATAGCCAATATATGTCGAATGATTCCCTGAGCCGATCCGGTAGGATCTAACTTTAACCTTAACGCATGTATCTCGTTTATTATTTCTTATTGGTTAGCGATCAAACCAATTGGCACGCCTAGATCATCACGGTAGCCAAGGACAGCACTCGCACTAGCTGCGATCTCCTGTGCCAACGCGTGAGAGAAATTTCTCATCAACAGAAACCCAGGAACATTAACCTGCAGATACGAGTGTAAGTACAAGCTCTAGCATTGATTCCCTCATCATGTTTCACAACCCTAATCTCATGTTGTTGGAATTGAAACGGGGAATCTCTAACCAACTGATCCCTTTGGGCAACTGTTCTGAGCCTGATCAGCCCTAACCCTAGTGGTGATAGATGCGCAATCTGGACTTGTACCCTCTGAGTGTCTTCCAAGAAGTGACAGACTAAATTGAGCATGGGACGAAGCTGGTATTGGGTTGATCAGAACGATAGCGTAATCCTCATGCTCCCTAGCCGGTTCCCCACCAAGAGCGACTCTGCTTCGGACTGGTCTATTCCAACCATGTTCCACATTGAGGCCTGCCACCAAGTACGGCTGAGGATTGACCGGGAAGTTAGCCATCTCAACTTGATCGTCAACGGTGTGGTCGCCTCGAGCAAGCTTGGTTGGAGTAGTAGATGTATCTGAAAGAACTGGCGAGGAAGAAGCCGGACTTGAAAGGGGAAGAGTAAATTGTAGATTGGGAGAAAAGATAGGTGTGTCCATTGTGTGCTGGTTTGCAGGAGGCGAGAAGTCGGCACGAGAATCAAGGTTGGCATTGCCTAATGAAAAAAAGACTTCCTTGAGGTACAAAGCTGATTTTTGGATGTCTCCGGTGCTGTTTTGGGCCTCCAAACCTTTTTGGGAGTTTTACTCCGGATTTTAAGAATCCATATCTGCTTGGTTTGGTAAGTCTTGGGCTTGTCGATCATGGACTGGAGCCCGTCCACAATTTTTTGCTTTTTGCTATGAACCTTGGGCCGGGCAGGCTGATTGGAGGGCCTTTACGAACTTTGAGGGATCTGATCATCTGGATTCAAAATTTTCTCATGCCGCGTCATGCTCTGTTTGGAAGGGGCAGAAAAAACTGATTTCCTGCAAGTCTGGAGGTAAACTCGGGGAAGTGGATCTTGGGATTCCGATCATGGCAGTTCGTCGCCGACGAGCCACCACCAAAAACCAAAGGCCTCTGAGACAAAGCTTGGCCAGGAATGACTTCAGTATGAATAGAACCAAAAGAAATGGGGATGTTGGGCTGATTTAAATAGTTTGGAGGGGATTGAATAAGTTTTTTAGCAAAACTGACATACTTATGAGATTTCTCGTTTTTCCAAAGTCTTTTCTTTGCTGCCTTGGATAGAACCATGTTCCATTCTTTCTTTTGTTCTATCTCCCAAGCACGTTTTTCTTTCTCCTAGTGTGGAACACCATTATTCCAGAGGTGGAAATAAACATCGAAAGAATTGGTAATCAAACGGTAGATCTCGAATCCAACCTCTTTGGAGAAAACCGAAAAACAAAAGTGGTTGTTGCTAAGGAACTTGACATGAAAATTTTGAGCACAACCACCCAAACAAGATTGAAGAGCCGAGAAACCGAATCTTCGGAGAGACGAAACAAAAATCTCCAAAAGGTAGCCGAAGAAAAAGGAGCCATCGGGTGAAGGAAGAGGATGATGTACCGGCGAATGGAGGCGATGACAGATCTTATCTTGGAAAGACAAACCAACGTCGAAGTCCAGGCGATTTACAAGATCCGATAAGACCATTGCCAAAGAATCTGGCTTCGCCAGGAATCCTGTGAGTCGAGAGAGGTGGATCAGTCGCCGAAGGGTCCGAGAAAGACGGAGCGCCCCCATCGTAAATTGGTTCCTCTGACATCAAAGTAAGGAAAGTTGAAAGAAGACTTTCGAGTTCATATAGCAATACAATTTATAAATAACTAAAATTCAAAATTTAAAAACAAAAAATATAAGAAGGGTTTAGAGTCCATATAAAAATAAAATTTATAATTAAGGGAAATTCGAAATTAAAAAACAATGAATACTAGTTCAATAGCCCACATAGAAATGTAATTTAAAAACAACTAAAATTTAAAATAAAAAATAATTAATAACTATCACATATACATAATGCAAGATGAATATCATGTATTGGTTAGTTTGGTAAATGATTACAAAATTTTAAATTATGTTACATTTTAATATATTTAATAATAAAATAAAAATATACATGTTATTATATAAGAAAAATATAATGATACTAAAGGCGCAATCTGCATGGCACCCTGCTAGTTGAAATTAAAACAACAGATAGAGCATTAATTGTATTTGCAAGCTTCATTGACGAACGTAACCTTGCCTAGTAAAAAGCATTTTCCACTGACGGGGAAACACCATACAGTCCCGGTTTGCAACCCTCTTTAATCTCAGGTTATAAATCAGGACAATAAAAACAGACTAAAAAGATCTCTATCTTTAACCCTGGGTCAAATAACTGGGACTAAAAATCTATTAATCCCGGTTTGAAACATCAACCGGGACTAAAGATAAAAACACCTCGTGGCATCTATTTTTTTGTTGCTTGCATTTTTCCAAGACACAAATCAAATACATCTAAAAAATTCACATCACGATAAAACCGATGACAAAATCACGAGATCAAATACAACATTACAACATCACATTCAAAATAACATGATCGTCAAATACAACATCACATATCAACAAATATAAAATCACATATCACAAAAAATCTAAAAAACCCCAGCTAGCTTGGCGAGCCGCGCTGCGTCGCCGCCGCCGCCGTTGCTTGCCGCCGCCCGCCTAATGCCGCTGTCTGCGGGAGGAGAGGAGAGGAGAGGGAGGAGGAGAAGGGCGAAGTGGCCGCCGTCGCCCGCCACCACCGGCCCCTTGCGTAGGAGGTGGAGGAGAGGAGAGGGGGAGGAGGAGGGTGAAGGGTTACGCGGAGGCTACGCTAGCCAAAAACAAAAACTTATACCGCGCAAACCAGAACACTTGCAAGTAAGGGCCGATAGATCGTTACCGATTGGAGTGTGCAATGGAACATGCCAATCGGGGGCTATCCGATCCGAATGCAGCCGATTCTCGCAAGCCGACGCCCGATACCTGGGGACAGCCGATTCGCCAATCAACCGATTCACGATGCCGTAGCCGATCCAAGCCAATCAACGGCGCGCAACGTAGCAGCGCCTCTACGCAGATCCACACGTCCGGGGACGAACACCGTACACCCGTGTGCTAGCACGCGATGCAAGGCTAGGGTTTGGCTCGAAAGTGGGGAGGGTTTCCGTGGAGATTGATCTCGGCGACTTCGTTGCACGCGATGCAATTGATGTGTATTCAGCTCTCCACCCCTCCCTCCTTTATATAGAGTTGGTCGATCGGGACTAGTGGCCGATTAGGACTCTATTTTGAATCGGATCTCATCCGTATCTCATAGAGTTGGCCGCCCATACGTCGTAAGCCCATAGGACTCTATCCGATTGGATCCCTATCCGATCGAGCCGTATCCGAGTCCAACTCGAATATCTATTCTATCCCCTTAAGCGTGCGACCCGTAGGTTCAGGTATACTCGGTTTCGGCTATAGTCTAGCTTAGCCGATCGTCGGCTCGAGTCCAACTCAGCCGACATTGTCAATAGCGGCGCCTAGCAAGCACATATTGACACCATAGTATACAAGAATATAATATCGGCTCGAACTCGTAATGTGTACACAAATCCCTTTGCCTCACGATACCGCTTAAGCTATAGGCAAGATGTGTGCCATCCCTTCAATAGCTTAACCATTCACTCGAACCGTATTGGATTATCCGTCCATTTGATTGACTCCTCAATCAACTTAGCATGGCCATGCATTTCCATAATCCATTACCTCGAGGGGCCCAGATATCTCTCCAAAGGAGGGGCAAATTCCATCTTGATCACTCACATCCCACTCCATGTTTCATAGCAAACCCGAAAACTACCTTTATAACTATCCGATTACGGAATAGCGTTTGGTAGTCCCAAAGTAGGCTACTACACATGTTGGAATCCATGGTGATCTCAGGTCTAAGGACTTTGTACCAACACTACCCGAGACCAACTAATGGCACATTAATTCCCGTAGTGTCTCATGGTGGGTCTATCCAACAATGTGTTCTCTAACACATATGTCCATGTTTATTGATTTGGTATCTCCATACCCATGATCTATGAGACATGATCATCAATCAATAAACATGCCGATCTTAGAATCATATTTGTTCCAACAATATGACATATGATCGAGGATCGTTTAGAAATAGATTCATACATATCGAGTCTCATAAATAAGTCACGTACTTATTGATCAATACAAGATGTCTATTTCATGGAACTGAATAACACTTTATTCATTTATACATAAACATTGACGTGATATCCAACATCTCCATGTTGCCTCTAGGGCATATCACTAACAATCTCCCACTTGCACTAGAGTCAATCATGTAAGTATCTAATACCCATTGCTCTTGTGTGCGCCTCATGCTTCGGTGAGGGAGAGGTTTTGTCGGCGGATCGGCTATGTTGAGATCCGTGTGCACTTTGCATATCTTGACATCACCTCTCGTCCACTATCTCGCGGATGAGATGATATCGCCGAAGTATGTGTTTGGACTTCGATGTGACCTCGGCTCCTTGGCTTGCGCAATGGCTCCACTATTATCACAATAGAGAGACATTGGACCGCGTACTAGTCATCACACCAAGCTCGAAACGAATTTCTTGATCCAAATGCCTCCTTTGCGGCTTCCGAAGCGCAATGTACTCGGCCTCCGTTGTAGAATCAGCAACGTATCCCGCTTGGAACTCTTCCACTGATGCGCTCCGTTCGTGCGAACACGAACCCGATTGCGATCTATAATCATCCTTGTCCTGTTTGGAAGCTAGCATCGGTGTAACCACTTACAACGAGCTCTTCTTCACCTCCATAGACTAGGAACATATCCTTAGTTCTTCTCAAGTACTTAAGGATATTCTTACAGCATCCAGTGACCTTCACTGATCCGAGTGTATCTCGCTCGTAGCACTCAAAGCGTACGAGACATCTCAGGCGTGTACAAAGCATGGCATACATGATGGATCCAATTGCCGAAGCATATGGAACCATACCCATCTTATTCCGCTCATCATGTGTCGAGGACACCGATTCTTGCTAAGATTAATGCCATGTGACATGGGCAAGAAACCTTTCTTGGAATCATGCATGTTGAACCTTTTCAACACCTTGTCAATGTATGTACTTTGGCTTAATCCAATTAGCCTCTTGGATCTATCTCTATAGATCCGAATGCTAATATATATGCTGCTCCCTAAGTCTTTCATGGAAAAACTATTTTTCAATGAAGACTTGACGGATTCTAGCATAGGGATATCATTTCCAATCAGTAATATGTCATCCACATATAAGATTAGAAATACAATTGCGCTCCCACTGACCTTTTTGTAAACACAGGCCTCTTCTTCATTTTTGATGAAACCAAACCCTTTGATTACTTCATCAAAACGAATATTCCAACTCCGAGATACTTGCTTCAATCCATAAATGGATTTCCGTAGCTTGCATATCTTTCCGGCGATTACGGATCGACAAAACCCCGAGGTTGTATCATGTATACATCCTCGCTTAGGTTTCCATTTAGGAAAGCCGTTTTGACATCCATCTCGCCATATCTCATAATCGAAATATGCAGCAATCGCTAGGATAATCCGAATAGATTTAAGCATTGCGACGGGCGAGAAGGTTTCATCATAATCAACTCCTTGAATCGTTTAAAACCTTTCGCCACCAATCGCGCCTTATAGATGTGAACATTTCCATCCATATCGGCCTTTTTCTTAAAAACCCATTTACACTCAATGGTTTTGACACCATCGTGGATCAACCAAGTTCCAAACTTGATTGTCGTACATGGATTCTATTTCGGATTTCATGGCTCCAAGCCACTTGTTGGAATCGGGTCCCACCATCGCTTCCTCATAGGTCTTAGGTTCATCGTTGTCCAACAACAATATATCACATTGTGCCGCACCTGTGTACACGTCGGGTGCACGACGTGATCTTCGGACCTCAGTGGGGCTGGTGTATCTACAACCGGTGGCGCAACACTTTGCACCTCCTGTTGTGGTTACGTGGTCGCCGAAACATTTTCCGGTGTTTCTTGAACTTCTTCAAGATGCACCCTGCTCCCACTAACCCTTCTTGAAAGAAACTCTTTCTCCAAGAAGACACCGTGTCGGGCGACAAACACTTTGCCTTGTTCCCGATTATAAAAGTAATATCCCTTAGTTTCCTTAGGATATCCCACAAAGAAGCACTTGTCGATTTGGGTGTGAGCTTGTCGGCGTAAACGTTTTACATAAGCTTCGCATCCCCAAATTTTGAGAAAAGACAAACTAGGGGGTTGCCCGTCCATATCTCATATGGTGTCTTTTCAACCGACTTAGATGGAACTCTATTTAGTGTGAGCGCAATGTTTCAAGAGCATATCCCCGGAAGGATAACGGAAGATCACTTTGGCTCATCATCGACCGCACCATGTCCAACAAGGTGCGATTTCTCCGTTCGGACACTCCGTTCCATTGTGGAGTTCTGGCGGAGTCAAGCGTGGAACAATTCCACAATCTTTCGATGATTACCAAACTCTTGGCTCAAGTATTCCCCTCCACGATCTGATCGTAGAAACTTGATTGTTTTCCCTAAATGATTCTCGTACTTCATTCGGAATTCTTTGAACTTTTCAAAGGATTCGGACTTATGCCTCATTAAGTAGATATAACCATATCTACTAAAGTCATCGTAAAGGTAATGAAGTACGATAACCACCTCTCGGCCGTTGAGCTCATTGGTCCACATACATCGGTATGTATGAGTGCCAACAAGTCACTTGCTCTTTCACTCGTGTCCCGTGAAAGGTGCCTTTGTCATCTTACCAAGTAAACAAGACTCACATGTCTCAAATGATTCAAAATCAAAAGAGTGAAGCAATCCATCCTTATGGAGCTTCTCCATGCGTTTCTTATTTATATGGCCTAAGCGACAATGCCGGATAAACGTGGGGTTTATATCATTAGAGAGTTGCCTTTTCGTATTAATGTTATAGATGGGAGACGCTTCAAGATTCAAAACGTACAATCCATTCACCAATGGAGCATGAAAATAGAACATATCTCTAAGATATATTGAACAACCATTGTCCATTGATCTAAAATCATATCCTTCCGCTTGCAAACATGAAGCGGAAATAACGTTTTGACATAGTGTTGGAACACAATAACAATTATTCAATTCCAAAACTAATCCTGAAGGTAGATGAAGTGGTACTGTGCCGACAGCAACTGTAGCAACGCTTGCTCCATTGCCGACGCGCAGGTTCACCTCGCCCCTTCTCAATCCTCTACTTCTTCTCATTCCCGCAACGATTTGCAAATATGAGCTACGATCCGGTATCAAATACCCAAGAGTCGAGTAGGTGAAGTAGCGAGATTAATGTCTATAACATTAATACCGAAGCGAAGTCGTACTTTTCTTCTTCTTGAGATCCTCCATGTACTTCTTGCAGTTCCTTTTCCAGTGGCCTGTCTCCTTGCAGTAGAAGCAAACGGCATCTGATGCCGCCGACCCCTTCTTGCCCTTCTTTGCATTAGAGGCACTCGCGATCTCATCGGGAGTTAACTTCCTCTTGGTGCAAAGTTTCTTGACAGGTGGTTTGCGCTTAGCCTTCTGCATCATCATCACATGATGACCGTTTTCGGATACTCTCCTCACTGTCTTTAGCATCCCATGCAATTCAGCCAAGGTCCTATCCATATTGTTCATGTGATAATTTAATATGAATGGCTCGAAGCTCGGAGGGAGCGACTGGAGAATCACATCAGTAGCCAACTCTTGGCTAAGGGGAAAACCTAGTTTTCCGACTCTCAATGTAGCCAATCATTTTTATCACATGCGTGACGGGATTCCCTCAACAAGCTCACGCAAACAAGGACTTCGAGGTGTTGAACCTCTCGGCCCGAGCTTGGTTCTCAAACATGCCACGTAGTCCCCGAATAATAGTGTGAGCATCACTGCTCTCATATTGCTTCAAGCTCGGGGGACATTGTAGCAAGCATGAGACAGCTTATGTCTAGGGCATCATTAGTGTGCTTCTCGTAAGCTCTCCGTGCGCTTGAAAGTGGGCATTATTTGGCAAATCCTCGGATAGGGTACTTCAAGAACGTACTCCTTACGCTCTTGCTTGAGAACAATTCTCAAGTTGCGATACCAATCCATAAAGTTTGTTCCATTTAATTTTTCCTTTTCGAGAATAGATCGCAAATTAAAAGCACGGGGTGTAGTATTAGCCGCCATTTATTCTACAACGAGAAAAAACAAAGTTTAGCACAATGTTTATGCTATGTCCATTGTTAAACAATTTAACATTAGACTCCCATTACGTATTTTCCACCTTCCCTCTAGGTTACGTATTGGGTCAAGATCCACATGTTAATTAATTTTCTAGTGAGCTTTGGCATCACCGCTAGAAGATTAATAACATCGGTAAGCAACTCCTTGCTAATCACATCTCTATGTGACTCTTGTTGTTGGTGTGGCATCTCCATGCCCCGGCCCCAACCTATGCCCCAAGGCCCAAAACTGTTTTGATAGCCTTGTTAAGTAAACCAAATGCTCTGCCGTATATGTCCGACATATACCCCCTCGTGTTATGATAGAGAATGGCACTCGCTTTGGCGTGCACCCACCATTGACGAGCATAACGGTGACGGGTGCAACATTTGGAAGGGCATCATTACTACTTAATTTTGTGAGGGATGCTATCCTATCAAACAAACATATCACATATGAAAGCAAGTAGAATATCATGAAATAGTATGGCCCCCTTCACATGGTGATCTCCATCTCCATGCCGGTGTACAGGATCTCCATCTTCATCACCGTTCTTTCGAGTGCCGAATGCTTGATTTCTTCAAACTAAGCTACTACTATAGAAGCTCTAATTGAAGATTACATCGACTCGCAGTCGTGAAAGAATATTACAAGCATTGCACGTATGAAAGAATATTACAGGATTGCACATATGAAAGAATATTACATGCATCACATGCATCTCATACATCTCATACATACAATAGGGCCATACCATCTCAAAGCATTCTCTCGCAAAAACAAGTTAGGCGTAGAAACGTTTTCTACCTATCGCGAGAGCTACGGCATCGAGACGACCTATAAGGGGGTACGCACACGGCGGTTAGCGGGCGGGCGGTCGAGGGGAAGCCGCCCTCGCGGGCTTCCGGGCAGCGCTCGGAACACCACACGAAATTCATAGATCCAATCTATGAAATCGCTTATGGAAACCATATCGGCATAATCATATTATGCCGTCCCGATACACTATCAAGGGAGATGGTTTGCGTAGGCGCGAGGCGCAACAAAGTCGGACTACGAGATAGCTTCGTATAATCACATTATACCGTTCCGATACACTATCAAGGAACGCTATCTCGAACCCAACTCAAACCGAGTTATTTGGAAATTGCTTCGACGTAATCACATTACGTCGTTCCGATACACTATCAAGGAACGCAATTACCATCTACTCTCCTCAACAGATCCCGTAAAACCGATTGATCTAATCAACCCGTGCGCAAAACTTGTTCCAGATCCAATCTAAAACCCGAACTAAGCAAGATTAGCTCGATACCACTGAAGGGTTACGCGGAGGCTACGCTAGCCAAAAACAAAAACTTATACCGCGCAAACCAGAACACTTGCAAGTAAGGGCCGATAGATCGTTACCGATTGAGTGTGCAATGGAAACAGCCAATCGTGGCTATCCGATCCGAACAGTAGCCGATTCTCGCAAGCCGACATGATACCCGGGGACAGCCGATTCGCCAATCAACCGATTCACGATGCCGTAGCCGATCCGAAGCCAATCAACGGCGCGCAACGTAGTGCAGGCGCCTCTACGTATCCACACGTCCGGGGACGTAACGCCGTACACCCGTGTGCTAGCACGCGATGCAAGGCTAGGGTTTGGCTCGAAAGTGGGAGGGTTTCCGTGGAGATTGATCTCGGCGACTTCGTTGCACGCGATGCAATTGATGTGTATTCAGCTCTCCACCCCTCCCTCCTTTATATAGAGTTGGCCGACTGGGACTAGTGGCCGATTAGGACTCTATTTTGAATCGGATCTCATCCGTATCTCATAGAGTTGGCCGCCCATACGTCGTAAGCCCATAGGACTCTATCCGATCGGATCCCTATCCGATCGAGCCGTATCCGAGTCCAACTCGAATATCTATTCTATCCCCTTAAGCGTGCGACCCTGTAGGTTCAGGTATACTCGGTTTCGGCTATAGTCTAGCTTAGCCGATCGTCGGCTCGAGTCCAACTCAGCCGACCTGTCAACAGCGGCGCCTAGCAGCACATATTGACACCATAGTATACAAGAATATAATATCGGCTCAACCTAATGTGTACACAAATCCCTTTGCCTCACGATACCGGTTAAGCTATAGGCAAGATGTGTGCCATCCCTTCAATAGCTTAACCATTCACTCGAACCGTATTGATTATCTGTCCGCATGATTGACTCCTCAATCAACTTAGCATGGCCATGCATTTCCATAATCCATTACCTCGAGGGGCCGAGATATCTCTCCAAAGGAGGGGCAAATTCCATCTTGATCACTCACATCCCACTCCATGTTTCATAGCAAACCCGAAAACTACCTTTATAACTATCCGATTACGGAATAGCGTTTGGTAGTCCCAAAGTAGGCTACTACACATGTTGGAATCCATGGTGATCTCAGTGTCTAAGGACTTTGTACCAACACTACCGAGACCAACTAATGGCACATTAATTCCCGTAGTGTCTCATGGTGGGTCTATCCAACAATGTGTTCTCTAACACATATGTCCATGTTTATTGATTTGGTATCTCCATACCCATGATCTATGAGACATGATCATCAATCAATAAACATGCCGATCTTAGAATCATATTTGTTCCAACAATATGACATATGATCGAGGATCGTTTAGAAATAGATTCATACATATCGAGTCTCATAAATAAGTCACGTACTTATTGATCAATACAAGATGTCTATTTCATGGAACCGAATAACACTTTATTCATTTATACATAAACATTGACGTGATATCCAACATCTCCATGTTGCCTCTAGGGCATATCA